>OX155684.1:10883599-11003312 GCA_944547425.1 Eupithecia centaureata | reverse complement strand
TTTGTTGCGATGTTGCCTATTATCAGTCCTGGAGACAGGGCCACTGCCACCCATGATATCTCATCCTGAAAAAAATGATCATTTTTTTTAAATGCTAATCTAATTTAAAACATGGAAATGGTAGGTATTGGTCATGCAATTTGCTACTGCAGCACGCATTAATAGTTTAGGTACCTACTTATTTTCATTTCAATTTTTTAGTTTAACATAACAAGATATTGTCTCTAGTTGTAATTTTTCTTTTTGTAATTTGAGAATAATTTATTTTAGTACCTAATTTTTTTTTTAACAATCTTTATTAACAACGAAAATTACAAGCAAGGAATAGAAAAATTACAACTAGTATTTACAATTGAAACCATTGAGCTAACTGCAGACGGTTGCAAACAGTCTAAAGGTAGCTCATTGTTTCCTTCTGTGAATATTAAAATAATTATGTGTATGTATAGTAGCAAATAAACGATATGTCTATGTCTATGTCAATTTTAAGTCGTTCACACTCAATTGAAACAGGTAATAAATAAACCTAAAAAACTAAATGTGGTCATTTAGTTAGGTTTGGTTAAGTAAAAAGACAACCAAAACACCATGTGGGCAACTATCCTGTTTTGTGCCATTCTGTATAAAGTATTTTTTGAAAAGCACACATTTATTTTACGACATTATTGCATTAAAGAGATCCCAAGATGTCTAAGGATGGAGGCGGCTGGCCTGGATTGCTTTAGGCCTATGTTCAGCTGTGGACGTATACGGGCTGAAGATGATGATGTCCATCCGGTGTTAAGAATTTGTAAGTAGGGAAAACTATTTCTTATGAAGAATCCCAGCAGTGGGACACAACAGGCTAGTTGTTATTGTAATTGTATTTTGCATGTGTTTTTATTTTTATTTTATTTTAATGAGCGATCTGTAATATTTAGAGCTCTTTGTAATTATGTGGATCTTGTGTCTGAATAAAAAGATTATTATTAATAAAGAATGCTTTTCGAAGTTAGTTTGTAGAACTGATTTTACGGTACTTACATCTGTGACATGTACCGCTGTTTCATTGTTGTGGAGTTTAGGTATGACCGGTGTTGTCCACGAAAACGCTACCATAGATGTCATAGTGGCCAGCGCCGCTGTAGAAAAGAAATAAAATGGAACTTCCAATTTTTTCTTTTTTTAAATTGAGTTAAAGTTAGAAGTGTGTGAAAAGTATCCTAGATTCCAGGCCAATGAGTTTTTAATTAGGATCCAGGTCTGAAACCAAGTCTGTGAAAAATAGTCCGATCTATTCAGTGCTCTTTCATCCATCCTTATGCAATCCATATATTTCTATACTAGATGCGCCCAGAGTTTTTTTTTATACAAATTTCAGAAATTTATTGCACACCCCCTAAGGGTTATTATGTGAAAATAAGAAATAAGGTATATTTAATTATTTACTTCATTGTTTATTTACACCGAGTTTTGAGTGAATCGAACCAGAGAATAATTATTTTCCATACAAACTTCACCACCCAAGGTTAATTTTTCAAAATTTTACTATTCTAACTATGTTATTCTAATCTTCTAGTCGTTATCTATTTACATACTTAATTTAATTTAAATTACTTAAGTAGTTACGGAGATTACCTATAACAAACATTCACACAGACTTTCCTATTTATTATAATAGAAAGATATCTAATATATTCGATTCTTCTATCCATCCTTATATGATTAAATCGATAAGTATATTTTAAAGGCAGAGTGATCATTTAAAGTATTATTTAATATAGGTACCTAAATCCACTTTCGGGTCATAGATTAAAAATAACTTTAGTACCTAGCACACTAGACACTCATCATCACCAACAAATATTATAATAATTGATGGCTAGAATACTTTAATAGTGTACCTATATATGCAAAGTAAATTTAAAAAATAAAGACTTACCAGCACACGTTACCCAATACTGGGCTTTTCTATTTGTTCCTTCCATATTCACTTATTTTTTAACGTACACAAATTTCACAGAAATACCTTTTTACGATAGTTCGTATTTTATAATGCCTTTGAATATAGACCTTCTAAACACCGAGGATTTGAATTGTCCTCTCCATTTTCAAACCTATTCGTTCCACATTAAAACATTTCACAAAAAAAAAACTTAAATAGGACAGTTTTTATCCATTAAACCCCGCGCTGTAACGAGGAACAACTTCAATCAAAATTTTATGCTCATCATAAAGGTAATCAAAATTATTTAACGAATAAAATTAAAACTACACAAGTAATAAACACACGTCATATGATACCAGCACACACAACGGACTAAACACTGTTTTCTATCATGGCAAGTAGGCATCTAATCGGAAGATGTAAAGAAATCGTTAGCGTTTATCAGAGTATACATAAAATAAAAGTTAAACAGTAACAAGAGTCATATCTTATATAGTTAGTTATGCATATAAGTAGATAGGTATTTGGCTACTTTCTAAATTAAACGAGTTTCGTTACGATGTTAGTTAAGTCAAACATCTAATCTGCGGTTAAGTATCCATCCGGCAGAGTTTTTCCTACTACTTTTTGTTGATAGATATATGTCACCTATTAACCTTACTACAGAGATTTATTTCCTAGAGCATAAGTTATTTTCTTATCGCTACCACGTTTTGGTTTAGCATGTTACACGTAAGAAAAAACTTGTTCTTACTTAGGTGCCTGATTACTTATCAAATCATGTTTAAGTAGGTATAAGCTTAGGCCACACTAGTTACTCGTAGATGTTCAGGTTCGAATTTTTTTGATGATTAAATGCCAATTGAGACTCAGGAACAGGACATGAAGATACAAATTTTATAAATCAATCCTTAATCATATCATGTTCAAAGTTGATCATATTCACTCAGATTTCAATTTTTACTTTACCACATAGTGCGTCCCTAATAGCAGCGTTACTAAGCTAGATCTCACATAATTATTGAAATTAAATAGTACTTACGGGCTCACAACAATAGTCATCTATGTCATTTCGTAAAAAAGCTACGCACTAAATAGTTTATTAAAAACATAGTTCTTTAAAAACTCAATTTTCTTTCAATGAGATTTGGTACAGAACCGCTATTGTACTGACAGGAAACTACGCAAATCCCATACAAAAATGAGGGGACATGATCACTTCCTCAACAGGACGCAGGGCTCTCTTACAACAAAGTATAGGTAATTTGTTTATGTACAAACCATACATTACTTACATACATGTAAGTAAATAATCACGGCGTGTATAATCACTGAAGGAAATTAAGAGAAGCAATGATAGAGTTCCTTAACAATATTGCGCCATAATATCGAAGATATAAAAACTAATATGAGAAATCAAACAAAATACAAACAGGTAATCAGTAAGTTCCAACACAAAGCAATCAACGATGTTGCATCATCTTAATTATTTATTTAATAATAGATAGGCACATAATAACAGTATATGTATCTTTACTTGGTAATAAAATCAAACGGCGTGCGGTGCCCTACTTTTAAATACGATAGGGTCCACGTGCAGGTAATCTTGGGCAATGTGATTAAGTTTATTATCTAATGTGTCTACATTCGTTAAGACTTTGGTATCAATTTTGGATAACATTGGAATTTTTTTTTTTCTTGACGCTGTCCTCGAGTACTGAAACTGTACTCAGAGAAGCTATCCCACTTCTGCTTTGTGACGATACGTATGCTAAAATGGCAAAGGACAATGACAATGAAGACCATGCACGTCAGATACCTACCTATTAGTTAAATACTTAGGTTATTTTGAAAGAAAGAAAGAAAATTTCATTCATTTATTTCACAAACATTGAGCACTTAGTAACTTACGAAACTTCTGATAGAGTCCACAGGACATCGGAATGCTGGCTTCTATTTCGGTCAACGAATTAGCATTGCCATTCAACGTAACGTGGCAATGCTGCCAGCATTCTGGGTACTCTGCCTTCTGGTGACGGCTTAGATTTTTAAGAGTTTGTTATAATTGTATTCATAAAACTAGTTAAGTTTTTTAATCATTTATTGTATTTTGTTAATACATTAGCACTTAGTTATTCTTTAACTACTTATAACTGTGTATTTGTCCAGAAGAAAAAAAATTAGATACCTACTTACCTACTACATACGACATAGTTAGTACCTACATCACTTCTTCATAAGTTTCATCAGGTTTTGCACATTCGCCCTAAAGGGTTCCAAGTTCCAGATAATTGGAAACTATATTCTCGGTTGAAGTTCCTGTGTGGCTATCTCAATGCTAAATTAAACGGGCGGCGCGGCGTTCGAATACCGTCAGTATAATGTGTAGTGAGTGATATCGGTGGTAGTGGCGTTCGAATACCGTCAGTATAATGTGTATTGATATCAGTGGTAGTGGCGTTCGAATACCGTCAGTGTAATGTGTAGTGATATCGGTGGTAGTGGCGTTCGAATACCGTCAGTATAATGTGTAGTGAAACCGGTGGTAGTGGTACCTAACTTTTATACCTACGTATCGTATATTATTATCTGCCAATAAAAACCACTCGCAGTGACTTCAGATCCGAAAAATCAGAACACTTTTAATTATCTATTACGATAATTTTATTTCCGTTTCAAAAAGTGCCTTATATAATGAGTAAACCTACCTACTAATAATAATCAATTATAACAAAATTATGAGTCATTAAATGAAACGATAATTTATTAAGTAGGTACCGACATAAGTTCATTGCTTGACATCGTCCATTCTATAAGATTCTTCTTCAGTTCATCAGTCTCCTCCGCTACCTCTGACTAGACATATGTGGATAAATAAATTTCACTTCTTATGTAATGTATTGTGTTAAGTATTTCAGTCATCTAGGAGCCATAACACAAGCTCTGCTTAGTTTGGAGCTAGAAAATGCTGTGTGGAATGCCCAGTATTATTTATTTATTTACGTGCCATTAATTCTGTTCCTGCATTTTCCATTTCAGTTTCTGGTTTTTCCTGCTCATAAAGCGGGCCTTGTAGCTCCATCTGTATCTCCCTTAAGCTTTTGCCTTTTGTTTCTGGAAGGATAGCGTACGAAAAAACTGCTCCAGCTAAACATCCTGCACCAAAGAACCAAAAGACACCATACAATCCCGTCCAATCTTTCACAACCTGATATCCTCTTATAGCAACGAATGTTATTACCCCAACGTATAAGTTTGCGCAAGTCATTGCGATAGATTTCACATTCAAAGGGAATATTTCTGGTGCAATCACATGAACAACAGTGTCGTATCCGATCGTTGACAGAATACTTAAGCAAACTATCCCAAAGATAATGATATTGCCGAAGAATATGGTGTAGTTGTCGACTAACACTTCGTTGATGAAGGAACATGTTCCGATAATAGCGAGTGTTATAGAAGAGCCACTAAAGGAATAGATGAGGAGCGGACGTCTACCAACTCTGTCCACTATACTTGAAGCCACCATACCTGAGACAAACAAACAAATTATGAAACCGATAACTGTAACCCAAAAGCGATAGTGAAATAATGTAGGTACTTACTGATAAATAATCTCAATGCAGCGAATAATATTAGGCCAGTTGATAAAGATAAGGACGACTCAGTGTCTTGCATAATTCTTCCCACATATTGCTGTAGCGCAATGGAGCCAGACATTAATTGAAATATTCTCAACCCTGAAAACAATAGGTCAATGTGACTGAAAATATTCGGGGTCTAGTTTTCAAATATTTTTCAACCACGCTTGACAATTCTGCAAACTTACCAAAAGCAATAATCAGAGCTCTCCTATATCTATTGCCACTAAACAATTCTACGACCGTTGCTGACCTCTTCATGTCTTCCTTGACATGCTTGCGCATTTCAGTGAATTTTGTTTCGATGATCTTATACAAACAAAAGAAACAATATTCTTGGTTATGCGAGTTTTCTCATCATTTATCAAAACACTTAAGCAAGATTTTATAAGATTGGTGTAATTTTTAATACATATTTGGGTTTTAAAACAAACGGTTGTCTACCTTTTCATCCTTGCATCCATTGAGCTTCATCAACACATTCCTGGCACGATCGACATTGTCTTCCTTGAGCAAACAATACGGTGACTCTGGTATCCACCAGCAGACCACGATGTATGCTGCTGGGAGCACTATGAGCATATAGCTCAACGTCTGGTAAGTGACAAAACTCCCTATGGCGATCACCAGAAAACCCCCGAAATTGAACATGAAACGATTCCCGATCGCTAAAGTTCCTCTTAAGGTAAGTTTAGATCTGTTCAACATTCGTTGAAGCAACGGATCGCACGCAACACTGTTCCACAATGTTGTATGTTCAACAATGATCAACATCTGTAGCAGCAACTGATTCGACAGTTTCATTTTATATACGTTCTACAGTTGCCAATAATGTTGAATGAACCCATCAAATGTGGGTACAAGAGCAACACGTTTCAACAAGGCGTATTTTGTAGATCGGTCGACGTTCTGTTGAAAGACTCATTCCACAAACGGCAACAGTGTTGCTGTCAACATGTTGCTTTCCACAAAATCGCCCGATGTTGAACAGATCTAAACGTACCTTTATGTCTTTGGAAGCTATTTCTGTTAAGTACATCGTTGTTACCTTCAAAATGAATTATCTATACAAAACATAATTAATAAAATATCTGCCTAACTATTTATTATAGATCTCCCTCTCAATCCAATCTTACTGTTTGAATCACACCAACTCCAATGCCCCAGAGAAATCTTGCCACGTAAAACATCCACACTTGATTCGTAAACAATATAAATATCGTCAATTAAAATAAAGGGTTACGAGTTACTTTTCGATGAATCAAATTAAATAGGTAAAAAATTCACAAAAAAAAATACATACAGTTCCAGCACAAAATGGTACAGCACTTGCTTATAGGTTGGACGTCTTCCAGTATTTTCTGACAGGACTTGTGAAGTTAAAGAACCCAACATCAACCCTGGGGTAACCGAAACCACCAACCACGATATTTCAGTCTGCAGCGAAACAAAGTCAGCTTTTAATAAGGCTTTACAGTGTGTGCATATCACTTTGCGCATACGGGGGTTTCCCAGGGCATTGTTTTTGCATTCATTTTGTTTCTTGCATTCATTTTGTTTCTTTCAGATCGGATACACCTACGTCAGTAACGTTGATAGTCGTTTCATTGCTATGAAATTAAGGTATGACTGGAGTAGTCCAAGAAAACGCTGCACTTGCACTCATTGTAGCCATCGCCACTGCAATATAACATAAGAAAAACCAGTCATAGAGTAACTCCACAATAAATATTTGTACCTACTAGAATTATTATTAAAGACTATTAAATACCTACCATTGAGAAAAAAACGTTTCTACTATGTAAAACTTTTTTATTTTGTCTAAACATCCGCAAAATAATAAAATTAAAAGAGGAGCTTAGGGGCTTTCCATTCCTGGTGTAAAACCCAACGGAGAGCCATATAAAATAGATAAATAAATAAATCATTTATTTCAGGCAACAATAGTCAAATACATATGATGTTAAATACTTTAAACTACGGCCCATATGAAATATATACCTTAGACTAACATACATACTTTATATAAACTACTACTTATTAACTAGCACGTAGGGTCGGCGACGTGTGACACGCAATATGTGCTGCGGCCGGTAATCGTCTGCGAAAACGCCGGAACAGCACATTCTTCGGCCAGAATTCTACCTTGGTAAAGGTCGATATATTCTCAATTGGAATACGCATCACAAATGATTTAAAATCACTGTGACGCGACTCCAACTGCTCGACCCTCACCAGGATGTTGGTCTTCATCTTCACATATTCCACGATCTCCTCTACCTTCCAAAAAACAAAAAAAGGAAGTTGAAGTTCAGCAGGAACTAGGAACACTCGTTCGTTCGAGTTTTCGCAACCACTTTCGCAACTAACACATGAATATAGAGCTCGGAAGTTTACGACGTCATATCAAAGATACTAACCGGCAAATGCAATGCAACGAGATATTGTGCTTTATTGTTAGTGTCTTCCGCCATTTTTCCAATTGTTTATCTTACTGGGAAATCTTTAGTCTTGGTAATATGGGTTAAGTTCTGCAAAACACCATTGTACACTTCCTCATGATTCAACGAACGCAATCGAATTATTATAAGTATCTAATGTATACATTTTAACCTTTGATTGCTACTGCAATTGTTTACTTTTATGACAGCGTCTCACTCACCGCTGCGCTGGCTGTCTGTGATAAACACGCTTACAGACAGAGCTTAAAGTCACATGCTATGCGAAGATTTATAAAATAAAAAAGTATAGTGTTTTAGATACTCTGCCCTTGCTAATGCACCAACACTCTTCACTCGGCGTGACTCGGCTCTATTTAGAGCAGTGTGCGTAGATACAAACGTTGACCTTTGTTGTTACACACGCATCAGCTGTCTCTTGGTCTGTGTGTATGTGAAGTGTGACCAGTGAAAATTTTTCGCCTGAAATTATGCAAATTGCTTCGCCCCGCAGTAAATTGCCTAGCAATACATCGACATAAAATGGAATGCATGAAAATTTACTGGAAGCGTAGGATCTTGTGCCTACTTGGCAGAATTGAAAGATTTACCTAAGTAATAAATATATTATATTTAGAGTTGCCGTCCGTCCGGGTTTTCCCGGATGTTTCCAAGTTTAGAGGGCGTCCGGGCTGTTTGATTTGTAGTCCGGGTTTAAGAATTTCAAGAGAAGAGAAGAATTCCTTGGGCTGCCGCACAGTGGCTGTTCAACTTTTCAGGTTTTTAGGTTCGATAGTGAAATTGAATAATAATGAAGATGAGGAATCATTCAATAAACTTATAGGGTAAGGTTTGTTTGTAATCTTTATTTAAACTAGTTATTTGATAATTTTCTGTATAAATCTAGCATAGGTAACTTAATATTATCTATTTATTATTAAATTCCTACCTACCTACTTACTATGTTTTAATTCTGATTTAATTTCATTATTCGACATTAATTTTATATCAGTATCTCCTTCGGAATAAAGTGAACCTTGCAGCTCCATCTGAATTTCCCTTAAACTTTTGCCTTTTGTTTCTGGTACAACAGTGTACGAAAATATAGCCCCCACTAAGCACATAAAACCAAAAATCCAAAAAACCCCACACAGTCCTGTCAAGTCCTTGAAAACTTGATATCCTCTGATTGCCGAAAAAGTGACGACACCACCAAAAAGATTCATAGAAGTCATTGCTATAGATTTAACGTTTAATGGAAACACTTCAGCTGGGATAACGTGAGTAACAGTATCGTATCCAATAGTAGAAATGACGCTAAAGATAATAATTCCAAAGAATATGATATTGCCAAGTATGTTGGAGTGTTCTTCAACGAAATAGACATCGTGAATGAAGAAGCAAGTTCCGACGACAGCAAGTGACAAACTGGCACCAATGAAGGTTGATATGAGGAGTGGCCGTCGTCCAACTTTGTCGATGATACTTGACGATACAATACCTGAAATAATTAAAATTATACATGCACCGAGAGCATAAGATTGTCCTGCGTCACGGGCGATATTGAATCCTGAGCGCAACTCAGGATACTGGAATGGCTAGAATCCTGAGTGCCAGAGGGATTTAATCTCTCACGCCCAAAAGAAACTTTATACATACAAGGTATAGGTGCTCTACTTTCACACTCTGTTTGATAAAAGTTCGATACCTAACGTGTTTCGTGGCATTATTTTTTATCATACCTTTTGAACAGAGGTAACTTCGAATTCAGAAGGTCTCACTGTACCTACTATGTAAAAAATTTAACCAAATGTAAGTATCACATATCTAGAAATAGTACCAAAGTAGAAGGTATTGTGATGTTCCAAATTCAATCTCACTATTCCCTGGGCAGATAGAGAATAATGTTAATGACTTGCTTCCGGTTATTACCTGACGTATAAAGTTCGTTTTCGAGCATGGAGTATGAAAACTTGTTTGATAATTAGGTAGGTAGGTACGGTACTAAGTTGAAAATTGAAGTAGGTAGATGAACGATCACTTACCCGAAACAAATTTCAGTGCACCAAACAATATCAATCCTGCAGATATTGAGACTGAAGACTTGGTGTCTTGCATTATTCTTCCCAAGTATTGTTGTATCGGAATTGAGCCGGACATCAATTGACAAGTTTTCAGGCCTTCAAAACAACATAAATATCTTCAACAAGCTGTTTTCAAATAAAAAACAATGTATGTGTGAGGAACAAAACAGACTACTTTACTTACCAAAAGAGACAATAAGTGCTTTCCTATACCGAATCTCTGTTAGCAACTCTTTAACCGTTTCAGATCTTTGCATGTCTTCCTGAACATGTATCCTCATTTCAGTCAATTTCGGTTCAAGTATCTGAAACATACATTACCCAAAATTGTAAACTATGAACAGGGAAGTACACTGATAATTCCATTTTGATTTATATTCATAAGATTGAACCTAGCAGCAAGACATATTTTAAAAATATAACATTTAAATATCTGGCGCAGTGCACCAGCATTGCCATACAGCGGGGATAGTCCAGCTAGCATTTCAGGGTCTTCGGACTTATATTGCTATGGATCAGTTGAGCTCTCTCGACTGTTTGCAGCTGTCTGCAGTTAACTCAATTGTTATTCTCATCTATAATATAAAAATGAATCGCAAAATGTGTTGGTAAGCGCATAACTCAACAACGCCTGGACCAATTTGGCTAAATCTTTTTTTAAAATGTTAGTTGAAGTTCAAGGATGGTTTTTACGGCGAGAAAAATTAGAATTATTGCTGGAAAAACCCTAAAAATAGCCCTTTTCTTTTTCCCATACAAATGATTTGTAACTAAAACGTAGTCAATTTGAGCTTTATTGCTATGCTATAAAGTTCATATTGAAGTTCAAGGATGGTTTTTACGGCGAGAAAAATTAGAATTATTGCTGGAAAAACCCTAAAAATAGCCCTTTTCTTTTTCCCATACAAATGATTTGTAACTAAAACGTAGTCAATTTGAGCTTTATTGCTATGCTATAAAGTTCATATTCGCGGGCGAAGCCGCGGGGCGCATCTAGTTGTTAATAAAATTACATCATAATATAATAATGTATTCACTTTTTCATCTTTACACCCATTCAGCATCATCAGAGCTTTTCGGGCTCTATTGACTTTTCCCTCCTTCAGTAGATAATAAGGTGTTTCCGGAATAAATAAGCAAGCGCCGAAGTAAGACACGGGAAGCACTATGAGCATGTAGCTTAAAGTCTGGTAGGATACGAATGACCCTATCGAGATCACCAAGAGGGCTCCGAAGTTGGACATGAAACGGTTAATAACTGCCAAGCTTCCTCTGATTTCCTTAGAAGCAATCTCTGCGAGATATATCATGGTAACCTGCAAATTAAAATCGTCAATAAGCATAGAATTCCCAATACATTCAAGCTTACGTAATAAAGAGATTACAGAATCAGTCAATAGCTTCCTACTCGGTTTGGTTACATCGTTGCTGATGCTCCAAGATCCATCTTTGGTAAAAGTTAAACAAATTTTCTTGTTCATTAGTTAAACACATTTTATTTCAAAACCTATTTTATATCAAACTTATTCAGTTCTAAACAATGATCTTATTAACCATTATCATTATATGTACTTGAACGAGTTCACTACATACAATGGCAGTTATATAAGTGGTTTTGACACGCTGTACCTCATAGTAGAGAGAACTTACCGTTTGAACAATGCCCGCTCCAATGCCCCAGAGAATCCTGGCTACGTAAATCATCCAAACTTTGGTTGTGAACAATATAAACAGCTGTAACAAAGCAGTTGATGTTAGAGTTTGACCTGTCTAAGTGCTTATTTTGTAAGACTTAATAAAAGAAGAAATAAAGATATTGATTTACTTTTCTACTGTTTTACTAAGATGACGTGAGGTTAGCCCAATTCAATGCTATGTTTTTATCGCTACTATCGTTCCTTTATAATTTATTTGCTGCACTTACTGTTCCAGCACAAAATGGTACAGCGCTAGCCAGCAAGGTTGTTCGGCGTCCAGTGTTATCAGACAAGTACTTTGTTGCGATGTTGCCTATTATCACTCCTGGCGACAGGGCCACCACCACCCATGATATCTCATCCTGAAAAATAATGTGTCAAAAATATGTGATGTGATGACGTACCTACGTACGATCGGTTGATTCAGATACGAAAAACGATAGGTAGATTAGGAACCTAAATGTGTGTAATTGTGAATATGCTAATACTAGTCCTCCTTTGTTTTGTATACCAAATCCAATTCAAAACATGTATATGGTAGGTATGAAATTTTAACGTTGCTTGCTTTTCATTGTCTAATAAAAGAGACCTGTCAGTTTTTCAACCAATCTAATATATCTCCACATTTAGACTTAAACTTGCACTTAGATAGAGTTTCTCAAGGCACCATGTTAGGTCCTATCCTGTTTCTGATCGTTGTTTGGAGACTAAGGTACCTATGCGTAAAAATGCAATGCGAAACGGAGTGTGGGAAAACTTCCTTCTCGATAGGTAAACGACATTGTAGCGATCCCAAGGAGGCGGCTGGTCTGGACTGCTGTAGGCCTATGTTTAGCAGTCAATGTATACGAGCTCAAGATGATGATGGTGTCCATCCATAGGGTGCTACTAAGAATTTTTGAGTAGGGAAAACTACTTATATTAATACGTCATAAAAAATCTTTTCGAAGTTTTTTATAGAACTGAGCAGTTACTTACATCTGTGACATGTACCACAGTTTCATTGTTATGGAATTTTGGTATGACCGGTGTTGTCCACGAAATAGCCACCATAGAGGTCATAGTGGCCAACGCCGCTGTAGAAAAGAAAGTAACATGGAATATTCAATTCTTAATCCAATTCTTTCTTTATATAGTTTGAGTTAGTAAAAAGTTTATGAAAAGTACCCTAGGTTCCAGGCCAATAACTTTATTAACTTGGATCCAGAATCCAGATCTGATAACAAGTCCATTAAAAATAGTCCAGTGCTCTTTCATACATCCTTATTCTATACTTTTCTTCTAAACTTTAATTATTGTTTTTAGGTAAAATAATCACTTAGAATTGTTTAAAGAGTTTACCTTTTGTGACAAAGAAATTTGCATGCCCAAAAAATGTTTTTTTTTTTTCTTTAACTTGTTATTTGGTTATTTTTTGTGTATATTTGTTTGGTTTTTCTTTCATGTATACTTAGCTTAAATTTATTTAAAAGCACTTTTGTAAACAGTTATCTTAACGCCTACCATTTGCGGGAGAGTAAGACTTCTTACCGTAATACAGTGCTAAACTAGTACGGAAGACAGTCACTCGACCACGGGTACCAACAGATCAAAATATGTTTCAAAATAAGCTGTAAAATTGTTAGTGTAACCCTGAATGTTTTTGTCCATAAATTAGTTAAACTTTACTTTACTTTACTTTACTTTCTTATATTTTCAGATTCTTCTGTACCTACGCCCTAATATGATAAAATAGTTGTTTTAGAATATTAACTTTACCATAAGTTTCTTCTATTTTAATTTATAATTTATGTTTAGTAAGATGTGTAGATTTAAGCGGTTTGTCAAAGGTGTTGTAAGTTATATATATTTATAAATTTAGTGTTTACGAACCTTATCACTAAGATAAGTGATCACTCATCACCAACTCAACACCATCACCTACACACAACATTTTAAAGAAGTTTTGATTCAACAAACTAATATAGACTTACCAGCAAACGTAACCCAATACTGGGCTTTCCTATTTGTTCCTTCCATTTTCACTTATCTTATAACGTAACTACACAAGATTTCACAGAAATTATTTTTTGTTTGGTCCGTACTTTATAATGTCTTTAAGTATAGACCTGCTCCTAAATACTGAGGAGTTGAATTGTCCTCTCCATCCTCAGATCTATACGCTTCGACGGTAAAACATTTACACAAGAAATTTAGAAAAAAAAAATCGGACAAGTTCTGTTCATAAAACCCTGCACCACCGTAACGATGCTACTTCTATAAATACTTTATTCTCTTTATATAAATAATAAAACAATATAACGAAAAAATATAATTACACAAATAACACGCGTGATGCACACACAATGAACCAAACACTTTTTCCTATCAAGGAAAGTCCTATCTAATCAGAAGATGTAAATAAATTTCTATCTTTTATCAGATAAATGCATACGTAAAATAAATATTCAAACTGTAATGAGAGTCATCTACACTAATATTTTAAAAAGAAAGATTTCGGCTTTTGTATGTTTATATCGAATAAAATCAAAAAACGCCTGGACTTATTTCAAAATAATTTCACAATCAGAATGCTACTTACACTATCCCTAATTAACATAGCAATAACAATTAACGTATTTTATAACTTTATTTAAAAAAAGATTTTTTATTCTCTTAATCATTATTTTTATTTCGACAATTATTTCGTCTCAAAACCTCCCTGCCTATCACTAAACTCTTTCAACTCTGTAATCTCACAATCACTACCAGTCTCTTTGTCATTTACTCTATTTAGACTAACACAAGAGTTATCATAACTAATTCCTTGCAACTCAACCTGAATCTCTCTCAAACTCTTACCCTTCGTCTCAGGCACAACAAAGAACGAAAACAAACCTCCAACAAGCGCTGACGATGCAAAAAACCAGAAAACTCCATACAAACCCGAGATATCTTTCACTTCTTGATACCCTTTAACCATTATAAAAGCTGCACAACCTCCGAAAATATTGCAAGTAGTCATCGCTATGGACTTAACATTAATAGGGAAGATCTCAGCTGGTACGACAAAGACTAGAGAATCGAATCCCAAGGTTGAGATGACGTTAGCGCAGATTATCCCTGCTAAGATGATGTAGCGTAGGGGATTGCTAGATTCGTTGGGGATGCCGATGACCTCTTGGTAGTAGAAATAGACTCCGACGATTGCAAGAAAGGTACTGGTTCCGAAGTAAGAGGAAATCAGGAGGGGGCGGCGGCCTATTTTGTCGACGAGAAGCGATGAGATGATACCTGGAAGGAATAAGGTACATATAATGTTATCTTCTATAACATTGAAAAAGTCAATTTTTATATTTTTAAGTTACAAATATTCAAAGATGTAACTTTATCATAATCAGCAATAGTTTCGTCGAGTGTATAAATATGATTTTTCCAGTACCTACATTTATTTCACTACCTGCCATTTAAATTGTAAAAAAAGAAACTGTAGGTATACTATATTTTTTTATCGCAAAAACATTGTACCTACAAATTTAACCAATACTATTAAAAATACTAATGGGTCATATACCAACATTTAGATAAGACTTATTGTTGCACCTACTTAATTGTTTATTTATTTAGTGTGATAAGTTGAATCAATGACGACCCCGGTTTTCAACACTATCGACACCACGTAGGTAATCTTGACCTTATTTGATTAAGTATTATAATTCATTTAAGTATTATTTAGTACTTAGGTGATGTAAACTAAATTCTAAACTCAATTTTTGGTAATTTCTCAATTAATATTTAATTTTAGATAAACTGAATTTTCAGAATTCGTCAATTTCCTTACTAAGTAAGTTTAAGACTGCTGGCAGATGCTGAATGCAGCAAGCTGAAGACAGGACGCTATGGCACTCATTGGGGATGCCTATGTACAGCAATGGACTAATATCATTATATTCAGTTTTTTATTAAGTCTCAAAAACAAATACTTGGAGAAGGAGAAGGTAAACGTTAGGTATAGATATTATAAATTATTGTGTGGAAAATGCAGAATATGGTATACGGGAATTTAAAAATAAGAATGTGATCAAAAAGGCAGAACATTTTGAAAAATTTCAAAAAAAATTCAGAGTAGCTTCCCAAAATAAAGAAAGCAAAAAGTGAATTTCGAAATACTTATGACAAATAAATCAATTTAGAATTGGAAAAAATTGTTTAAACCTATCGTAAAAATATACATGAAAGAATATACTTACCAACAACAAATCTCACAGCCCCGAATATAATCAGCGCTGTTGATACTTCTATGTCAGTCTTGCTCTCTTGAATAATCCGCCCTAGGTACTGTAGGATCGGTATGGAACCGGACATCACTTGTGTTAGTTTTAGACCTACAAACAGACAACAATCTCATCATTGATGTCCTCTGTGGCGCTACGGATGAAGTACCGACTGCGACGCAGAAGGTTGCGCGTTTGATTCCTTCGGGGCAAATTATTGGACAAAACTTGAAGCGAAGATCAAATAACACCATATTTAATATATTAACCTATCTACCGCAGAAATTTTCGAGTGTTTTCGTGTAACTTAATTATAAATATGTATAAAAGTATATATGTTTCTGATAATAGAGAATTATTTTATAAATTTTTGCAATGTAAAATAAAATAAATAAATAAATATTTCCGGACCGTCCACACAGCATCATAATGTTAAAAATAAAATAAATACATAATGTTAGTTTAAACGACGCGACGACGTCTATTAGAGACTATAATGATAAATTCTAATATACTGCAAGTAGGAAAGCTTTATTAACAACTAAAATTACAAGCAAGGAATAGAAAAATTACAACTAGTATTTACAATTGAAACCATTGAGCTAACTGCAGACGGTTGCAAACAGTCTAAAGGTAGCTCAATTGATCCATGTCAATACCAGTCGGAAGCGTCCCCAAGACACTGGCTGCATTACCACGCTGTATGGCAATGCTGATGCGCATAATATACTACCTACCTACCATCACTACCATTTATTCGCTAAGATAGGGAACCAATGGAAACGATATTTACCAAGAGATATGATGAGAGCTTTCCGGTACTGTCGACCAGTGAATAACTCCTTAGCCGTGCCTGATCGTTGCATCTCTTTCTTCACATCGGCTTGCATAAGAGATAGTTGCTCTTCCAGTATCTGTGTTAGGAGTAATTTGGGTTAAAATTACCTGAAAATCATCGTAGCATTTAGCCTAGCTAGACAAATGCTACACTTGCTGAGGCATGTGTAGCATTTGCTGAGGCCCTTTTTACCCTATTCATTACTTGCTTTTTTATCACATTTTTTTTTGTGTGAGAGTTCCTTTTCTGAGTCGTATTGAAGATTGTACAAAAAAATAAAAGTAAAATTTGTACATGCCTAAAAATTTAGACGACGACACTTTAGCTCAATATTACAGGATAATTTATTGATCGCATTCCTTGTTCGGGTTCGATTCGTGCCTTGTGGGACAAATGTTTATACGTTTTGCAAATATTTGTTCCTGGGTTCTGGGTGTTTTCTATTTATAATAAAAACTAGCGACCCGCCCCGGCTTCGCACGGTTTTATTATACGTATAAACCTTCCTCTTGAATCACTCTTTCTATAAAAAAACGCATTAAAATCCGCTGCGTAGTTTTAAAGAATTAAGCATACATAGGGATAAAGGGACATAGGGACAGAGAAAGCGACTTTGTTTTATACTATGTAGTGAAGTATCTTTGTAATAACATTGTATTGAGTATATCAGTCTCCAGTACCCATAACACAAGCTCTGCTTAGCTTGGGGCTACATAATGTTAAGCATTATTTTTTAATTACTTAACCAACCTTCTCATCCTTATACCCTCGCAGCTTCATCAGCTGTTCCCTCGCTTCTTCCACCTTCCTTTCCTTCAGCAGAAAGTAAGGAGTTTCCGGTATCCACCAGCAGGCTGCGAAGAACCCGACTGGTAGCGCCAGCAGCATATAATTCAGGGTCTGGTAGGTCACGAACGGGCCAATAGCCATTACCATGAAGCTGCCAAAGTTGAACATAAATCGGTTGCCGACTGACAGGCTTCCTCGTATGTTCTTGTCGGCTATTTCTACGAGGTAGATTGAAGATGACTGTAAAAGATGTACCTATGTTACTTTTAGGGGTTGATGATAACGTATTTAGGGTTAATGGCATACCCAACTTTATATTTATTTGAAAGAGATTATAGATGACTAGCCCGCGTCTTCGCACGCGTTCTTAGGTAGCTTTGAAGTAATTAGCTTGTTTATTATCAAGGATTAAAATGGCTAGTTAAATAAAAACGTAAGTAATGAATCTATTCTCTCTTACCGTAACACATAATCCCACCCCACAGCCCCAGGCGAAGCGCATTATGTAGAGCATCCAAGGTTTTGTGGCAAATACTGACAGAATCTGGAAATAATGACATTTGAAATAAAAAATGAGTTAGCAAATGAATCATTGACTAATATCTAGACTAGCTGCGCCTGCGGCTTTGACCCCGAAGAAATGTTTTTTGTTTTGCTTGAATGCCTATTAAGTCTGCTTTCAGAGACAAAATCCAACAAATCAAAGATCATTACAATCGATTCAGGGCTGTAGAGGTTCTCGTGTAGAGTTAGGTGAGCGCGGGTGCCTTTGAGCGAGCTGTGGTGTCGGGGAAGATATGACTATACAGACAGTTCTAGAATGTTCCAGAATAAAGCTAAGGCAGTACCGTTCCTATAGCGATGGGTGGTGCGCTGGCCAGCACGGAGAGTCGTCTCCCGAATCGGTCTGCGATGAAGCTGGTCGCGAGGCTTCCTGTGATGGTCCCTGGTGAAGATAAGGCTGCCATCCAGGATAGTTCTTTCTGGAGAAAGTTTGCTGCTTATGCATAAGTTGAACAACAATGGAAAAGAAAAATACCTACCTAATCAATTTATGAAAATTTTATTTCTAAAGTTCTTTAAATACCTATTGTAAAACCAATACCATAAGACCCATGGTTAATCAGTCTTAGTTTCAAGTCCTTGCTCTAATTTCCCGACTTGTATGTACCTACTTAAGTAATATTTTAAAGTTTCTACATTATAGAGGTTCTTTCTATGCCACGGGATAGAAATAGCCTTGAAACGTTTTCATAGAAACTACACGTACTATGTCACGCGCAGGTACTAGTTTAACCTAGAAGTCTGGGCTATAGAAACTGTTATGCTATGCCATAAGGTACCTCACTTCTGTAATGTTGATGCCAGTTTGGTTGTCGTGAAACTTTGGGAGTACCGGCGTCGTCCAGTAGATCGAGACTCCACTAGTCATTGAAGCTAAGGACACTGAAAATAATACACTTTTCGGGTAAAAATTCGCAGAAAATGCAACTTTTCAAGTAAAAGACAAGCTGAAGACGGAGCTACCGCGCTCATTAGAGGAGATCTATGTCCAAAAGTGGACTAATATGATGATGATGATGAAGTACCTAACACATTATTTTTATACATAATATACAAACTTACCCGCTAAACAAACTAAGAACTGCACTGTCCTGTTTGCGCTAACTTCTTCCATTTTCACTAAAATATTTCACTTTTTTACTAAAAATATTTTATTTTACTCTATAAATCTAGTTTTGTCATGAAAAATCTAATACTGAATGGTACACTTTACAATTATAGAATATCGTTTTGATATTAAATTAGCAGAGCAGTGTAAACTTGTGAAACCTTTGGGTATACGTCACGATAGCCCGTGTATTACAAACGTAGTTTTAACCCAATACATTACATCAACTAACTCTGTACTAAACCTTTGCTTTTTTACTATGTAGGCCTGCCTGTGTGAATAAATTCGTCAATGTTCGACTGACTTCATAAAAGGATGAGGTTCTCAATTCAACTGTATTTTTTTGTGTGTAGCGTGTTTACTGGCCATAACTTTTTTGTGTGGACCGATTTTCATGATTATTTTTTATGCTGTTACTTCTCATGTGGTCCCATTGAAATGTGACCGATATCTGACCAGTAGTTTTCAAGTTATGTTTTTTAAATATCTGCAAATTCTGTTGTAGAGAATGTATAACCGTGTAGGTAGATAATGATTAAGAGCTGGACGAGGTAACCCGACTTTGAGTTTCTTTAATAATGCGTGAAATATTATTCGGCATTTTTCATAGAAAATATCAAACTATACATATTGAGCCGAGTCCAAACAACGTTTGTATGTTTATTTCACCAGGTGGTCTTGGTTAGGTTCAGTCAGTTCTTGTAACATTTGTGATAATTTCATACACCATGCGTCGTGACTAGTACTTATTATAACTTATTTCCTTATTTATTGGCAAAATTAATATTTCGCTTACTTAGGTACTTGTTACTAACTTAATTGAAATACAATTGGAATATTTCAGAAGTAATATTTTTTGTCATTTGTCATGTAGGTACAATACAAAAATACAATCATACTTTCAGGAGTTTTTTAAACTTAACTTTATTTGACCTTACTGAATTTAATTAAAACGCTGGTAGTTTTTACTTCAGGGAATCCTTAAACAGTTGTTTAAACTTAACTTAATTTGACTTTACAGAATTTAATTCAAACAGCTGGTAGTTTTAACTTCAGGGAATCCTTAAACAGTTGTTTAAACTTAACTTTATTTGACCTTACTGAATTTAATTCAAACAGCTGGTTCGTTTTTACTTCAGGGACCCTTAAACAATTAAATAAAAAATACAACTTGGATATCAAAATTATTTATTTGTCATGAATGATGCAAAAATACCATTATGCTTTTTTACTTAACAAACTGGTAAACTTACTTTAATTTAATCTAAATACAACTTCGATATCAATAGTAATATTTATTTGTGATAATACAAAAATACAATTATGTTTTCAGCACCTGCTTAATCTAAACAAATTGTCATGAAATATTTTTAGAAAAAAAAACGTCTTTAAAATGTACCTTTTTACTTAGTTACTAAATAGTTTCACAAATGTTTAAAAAACAATGTATATGCATACAAAAACTTTTAAAAATATCAAGGTAACTTACACTAAAGTCATTTAAAACGGGATATTATCATGAGTTGATTTGTTTTGAGTTTTCAGAACTTATTTGTGACTATGGCGCATGAAAGTGTGCCGCGGTAAACTCAAAACAAATCAAATCATGGTAAATATCCCGTTTTAAATGACTTTACTATTATATGCATAATGGTTCACTATTGACCTTATTATCAGTTCAGTCTTTATTAGGTATCATTAGACATGATACCATTATCAAAGATACCTAGTTTGTTTTGTGACCCGTTTCCGCAATTAGGCAAGAGGCCTGGCCTTTTTGCGTCACCTAAACATAAAAATATATACCTAAAGTACATATTAGTACTGCAGGAGATCGCATTGGAAGTCTATGTAGAAAGCCTTTGCCCAGCAATAGCAGCGTAGGCTGAATAAAAAAATTATAAAATATTTAACTTTCTGAAAGCTGGTTACCTTCCATTCTAGTTTAATAATATAAGAGCACCAATTAGTTCGTCAAACTTTTATACTTAAACAGGTAGAAAACTTAAACATATTCGTAAATATCTAAGTGCTCTGAAAGCTAACATATAAGGAGCCTACGTAACTAATATAACATAAAAAATGCATAAATGCATGCTTTAGGTACACCTAAAGATATAAACTTTATGCCTCATTTGACTCAATACTTTAAAAAAGAAGAGGTTTTAAACCTTCGAGACATATTTAACGAGTATTTGGTCAAAAACAATAAATATAGTATCTAAGTACAAAAATAAAAGGAATTTAGTATCAAAATACCCTAGTATAGAGCAGAGAAGCCAGTTTTATATTTTTAAGATAATTTACATTATAGACGTTCGACTTTTCTTTACTTACTTTGCTGTTTCTCTCTTTATTTTATATTGTCTGTGTTTTTTTTGTCCTTATTTTCCTTTGCGTCAATAAAAATATAATATATATAAAAAGATCTTATTCTATATTTCTTAATCTAAACTCGATTCTAAATCGACTCCTTTCGCTTAAGCACCTGTAATTCCCTATCATTAACATCTTCCTTTTCAGTCACATCCACATACAAATCACCCTGTAACTCTTTCTGAATCTCATTCAAAGGCTTACCTTTAGTTTCAGGAACCATAAAGTAAGTAAATATACTACCACCAAACGCAACAACAGCGAAAATCCAAAACACCGTGTGCTCTCCTAACAAATCTTTAACATTCTGATAACCTTTTCCAAGTGCAAAGCCTAAAACCCCACCGAAAATGCTAAGAGACGTCATAGCTACAGCCTTCACGTTCAAAGGGAAGATCTCCGCTGGTATAACAACAGACAAAGCTATGAAACCAAATGTAGATATAACGTTGGACAGTACAATACCTGCAAAGGGTATGATCCCATAAGCGGCGAGCGAGTCGTGGTCTATTTGGATGACGTTTAGAAGGAATAAGTAAGTACCGACTGTTTTGAGAGATAGACCGGTGCCAAGATAAGAGCTGATGAGAAGGTGGCGTCGGCCGACACGTTCCACGAGGGCCGAGGAGATGATCGCTGGAAGAGAAAATAGAGGATTCAATCGACGCGCAAAGGGTGAAACATTGGTTTTGGTGCAATAACTTTATTTCTTTAGGCTTATAAAATACTAGTATTAGTACGATCAGAAAAACTTGCACTTGAACTGACATAACCTTATGTGGTCAGAACTCGGAGATAATTTTGATAAAAAGAAATGTAATCTAGTAGCCTTAGCTCAAGTCAGGTCTACTTTGGAGTACTGCTGGCGATCAAATGGCATGAGTAGTAGATAGTTTTGGCCTCTCCACCTCGCAATAAGTCACGCGGTGGAGGGGCGCTAGTGTTGCCCGATTGATATACAACTCTGCCGAGTTATACTAATTTGACAATTTTTTATTTTGCATTAATTGCTGATAATCTGTAGATAGACAATAAAACCTATGTTTTCTATAAAACAGTAAATAATATATTGTTCCTTTCTTTACTATACCAAATAACGTATAGGAAGAAAATGAGTATTTTTCAGGTAAAAATATGTGATTCGACCGAAGTAAGCAGAGCTTGTACTATGTGGTATCTATTAGATAGCTTAATTATAAATATCCACGGGTATTTATCGCTTTTATTTACCTATTTTTCCCGACGTTTCAACAGGTTTACACTCTCGTGGTCACGGGATGACTGGAGTATTGGAGATACCGCCTAAGCGAAGCGGGGTCAGCAAAAATTACAACTACCCTCATTTCTCTCACCTTTTGTGTATTTTTGTATTGTTCTTCAGAAATACCCGTGGATATTTATAACAATGTGTTCTGATGTTTAAAAAACTTTATTACTAGATAGCTTATAGCCTAATACAATAAAAATGTGGTATACTCACAGACAATAAAGCTGATCCCTCCAAAGACCAAGAAGATTGTCTGCTCGTATTCCGCGCCGATGCGCGCCTCCAGCATTATGACGCCGAGATATTGCTTGATGGTCACGCCGCCCGTCATTATTTGTGTGAATTTTATACCTGCAATTCACAAATCTGTAGTTGATTCAAACACATCAAATCATACAAATATAATAAACTAACAGCACTTCGCGGTTTCACACTAGTAATTCCCGTTCCTGTGGGAATTCCGGGATAAAAAATATAGCCTATGTGTTATTCCAGACTATAATCTATCTCTGTGCCAAAATTTCATCCAGATCCGTTCAGTAGTTTTTGCGTGAAAGAGTAAAAAACATCCATTCATCTATCGATCCATACAAACTTTCGCGTTTATAATATTAGTAGGATGTAAAAGTGTGTATCTTACTTCTTCCTGCTAATCTATGTAATGTATTGTATTCTAAGCTCTATTGTAAGTAATGTACAGCTCTGTGATTGGTACAGCACATGACAATGACATGCAAGTGACACTACTTTTGTCTTTAAAAAAAAGACAAGATGCAATAGATAAGATGCCAGTCTTTTTTACAAGGCCGCACGCAAGGTTGCTCTTGACTTACCAGCCGCTATAATGATGGCTCGTCGGTACTGTTTCCCCGTGAACAGCTCTCTGTAGGAGCTGGAGTGACTCATCTCATTCTTAACGTTAGCTTGCATCGACACCAGCTCCTCTTCCAACATCTGGAATTATTTATTTTTACTTTTATTGCATAATATAAAACATTAACGGCCATACCACAAAAAAGTTACGACTTAGACACGTGTTTAACAGTTGTTTAACATGGTTTTTTAGGATGGCTTTTGCTAAACAACTGTTAAACACGTGTCTAAGACGTGATTTTGTTTTTTGTGGTAAGGCTGATAAAATTCTTTGCTACTTTTTGCCTAAGGCTTCGCATGCTTTGTTTTTAAGGCAAAGTTTACAACTTATTTATGTC
Source organism: Eupithecia centaureata (assembly GCA_944547425.1). NCBI lineage: Eukaryota > Metazoa > Arthropoda > Insecta > Lepidoptera > Geometridae > Eupithecia > Eupithecia centaureata. The sequence continues at coordinate 10,979,119 of OX155684.1, read as the reverse complement.
TGTTATGATCCGATTTATATGTAGATTCAAGTTAGGCTATGTTAAATCGTAGTTTATACATTACTAGCGACCCGCCCCGGCTTCGCACGGTTTTATTATACGTTTAAACCTTCCTCTTGAATCACTCTATCTATTAAAAAAAACCGCATCAAAATCCGTTGCGTAGTTTTAAAGATTTAAGCATACATAGGGACAGAGAAAGCGACTTAGTTTTATACTATGTAGTGATAGTGATATTATATTTCTTTTCATGCCATATTTCATGCCTATATATCTAGATACTACAAAAGTCAGGAATAGTGGATGTTTCCACTTTCCTGCATCATCTTGCCCCAAGCTAAGCAGAGCTCGTTTTATGGGTACTACTTAACTGATATACATAATACATTTAATTAGAAAGATAAATATCTTTTTTGTCACACATAAAAAGCACCCGCTACAAATACCCGGTACCTTCCCCGATACCACAGCGGTCGTACTTAACCGTTGTAAGTAACATTGTAAGTTTTACTTACAATTTCGTCTTTATATCCCCTCAATCTCGCCAACTCTTTCCTAGCCTGTCCCACTCTCCCCTCCTTCAGTAAATAATACGGCGACTCTGGTATCCAGCAGCAAGCAAACAGATAGAGGAACGGCATCGGCAGTAGACACCAGTTCAATGTCTCGTACGTGAGAAATGGACCGGCACCCATCACTATAAGGTTTCCAAGGTTGAAGGCAAAACGAGTGCATATGGTAAGACTTGCTCTTATGTCTTTGTCGCATATCTCTGCGAGGTAGATGCCTATAACCTAGAAAAAAGGAATTATAATTTAGGTCGATATATAGATAGGCTATTTATTAAGAACAGACACACAAAAAGCACAGGAAGAGTTACAAAAGAACAGTAACAATATTTAGGTAGTACACATTGTAATATTTTTATCTTAAAAACTAGTTAACTAAATGGTGGTTCCGCCGAGGTTTTTCTTTTTCATATTGATTATTCTATTCGGGACGGGAACGAATCCAAAAATTAAAGGTATAAAAATCGGTTCCGCCGTTTTGTCATTTTTTATTAATAATGGTCGAGCTTTTGGCTCCTATTCACTTACGTAAGTGAAGATGTGCCCTAAAATAGAGTACGAACTTTTTACAATCTTGATTTGAAAACTCGTACCGAGATCGTACTCTGGCGGGAAAACAGACGCATTAAGCAGATTTTGAGTTATAGGTGGGTATGTAACTTAACCGACTTTGTTTTATTTTCTATAGAACTGTTTTCTATAGAACCGGAGCGACCCGCTCCGGTATCACGCTTTATTATAGAATAGGTAAACCTTGCTCTTGAATCACTCTATCTATAAAAAATCCGCATCAAAATCCGCTGCGTAGTTTTAAAGATTTAAGCAAACATAGGGACAGACAGTGGGAAGCAATTTTGTTTTATACTATGTAGTTATATAAAATGCGTTCCAAAAATATGGCAACACTAAAAAATTTAATTATGAAGAGCAAGTACAGTTAACTTACAGTACTCAACATGCCGGTGCCACAATTCCACAGGAACGAAGAGATACACAGCAGCCAGGCCGTCAAAGCAAATGCTACGATCACCTGCAACAGACAGATGAGTGGGTAGTAAAAATCGCTCATTATTAAGTACTAGTATATCCCCGCGGCTTCGCACGCGTTTTTTTATATACATAGTCGGATTCATATAAGGTGGCAAAAGAGTTCATTCACCTACTCTTACAACGAAAACGTAAAATCAAATAAAATGTGTCGCTTAATCCGTCGCTCACCATTAAAACCTAACGAAAACGGGCATCGCTAAGAGTTTCATAGTACATGCCTACAAGACAGCTGTTTCTAATCGATACAACCCAAAATTATCCAAAATCAGGGAAAAATAATACCGTATTAAATTTTATGTTTTTAATGTTCAATTAATATATTTAGTGGTTTTAAAATACGAAATGTATTAGATACCTTTGTTATTTATTAAAATTACTTATAATTTTATGGTTTAAAGTACCAAACTAAATTCACATGACTGAGTAAAACATAGTATTTTTGTATATCATTAGAATTTAAGTATCGAGAACATTTAAAAATACAAGATTTTAATATTAAATATATTTTTAATTGTATGCTTAATTAGTTTCAATTAATTGTATAACACCAAAAATTCCAAATTTGTAGGTTGTGACTCCTATAATTTCGTAGTAGGGGTAGGTGAATGACCTCTTTTGCCACCTTATTTGACACCAACTATAGAAAAAAGGCGTGCAAAGCCGCGGGTAGATGCTAATACATTCATACATCTATACAAACTTTCGTGTTTATAAAATAAGTAAGGATCTACTTACAGAGCCAACAGCGACTGGTCCAGCGCTGCAGAGTATGGTGGCTCGTCTCCCCAACTTGTCCGACGTGTAGCGCGACACGAAACTGCCGACGATAAAGCCTATAGGGTAAACGGCCACCATCCATGATATCCCACTCTGTAACACGTAATATCAAACCATCAGCCTTTAAACCAACTTCCGAAAATCGTAATTAACTTTGCTAGGATAACTAGGATAGTTTTGATAACTTACTATGTAGCCTAGAAAATTCGTTAAATTTTGAACCAATAAATACTTTATTGCTATTATTAGTTGGTCTCAGATGCCCCAGTAGGGAATCGTGACCACTGCCAAAAACCCAACTTCTAAAAAACGCAATCGACTGATAGGTTTTCCAAGTAGCTTTGAAAATAAGCTAAATTTTGAACCAATAATTCCTTTATTGTTACTTTCAGTACATACGATTTTTGATAGTGGGACACGAATGCCACGTGGGACATCAAAGAAGTTTACCCTACGACAGAGCTCGGCAACCTCTTCAGACGGGAGATCCAACTGTTACAATTTACAAAATTTCCCAGACGTTAGAAAACCACATTTGTTTGTTTCAATATTACAGTAGGTAGGTAGGTACATATTTGATAACTTACAACTTAACTATGTAAATATAACCAGAACCAATTCCAAATGGTACAATGTGGATCTCATTTATAATCATTTATAATTGTACATGTGCAGAAGTTTGGCTGAAGTCATTCGTTATGCATGACGATGATGGCACTTGCTCATCGATTGCACTATTTTTAAAGGTTTTCATATGAAATAAGTAATATAATAATTAGTTTCTGTATATTGAACTGGAGAGCCGTAACTTTACATCGAAAGATCCGCAGGTTGCCGGCTTCTGCACAAAAAAAAAGTTCTTTGACAAATTCGGTGAGGCGTTAATACTTACAACAGTAATGTCTACACTGGTCTCATTCCGCTTGAACTTCGGGATAACAGGCGATGGCCAAGCAGAGAACATGCCAAGTGCGAAGAATGCCAGGGACACTGGAATAAATATAACTAATAAATGCAACTGTTTTTGTTAGTCTTTTTATTGTTCTGTTTTTCTTTGACCTTGTGTACAATTAAGAGAATTTGTATTGTATTGTAATACTAACGACCCGCCCCGGCTTCGCACGGGGCTTTTATCACTTTTTATTATACGTATAAACCTTCCTCTTGAATCACTCTATCTATTTAAAAAACCGCATCAAAATCCGTTGCGTAATTTTAAAGATTTAAGCATACATAAGGAGGGACAGAGAAAGCGACTTTATTTTATACTATGTAGTGATTATGGATGCGAAATTTTAAATGGATGATCGATGTTTGTTACCTCTTCATGCCAAAACTACGGAACGGATTGGGCTAAAATTATGAATAGATGTAGTTCTAGGCCTGGAATAAAACATAGGCTACCTTTGATGCCATAAATCAGTTCCTGTGGGATAGAAATAACCTTTTAACGTTTGTATACTTAGAAACGACGCGTACGAAGCTGGAAGTAACACTACTTAGTAACTGTTTAAAGTGTACAGACTAGATAAGGAGATTTATTTTTTAATAACGGCCCGTATCCTAAATGGGCTAGGCACAACCACAACCGGATTCGCGATAAGGGCAAGGGAATAGAACAATGATAAGCTTATCACCATCTAACTAACTTGCACTTCAACCAAACCTACATTATTTAGACTCTCTTACACTCCCTGGCCCCTTGGCCTGGCCAAGCATAGCGTTAGCTATCTAGGGTAGAATAGACTGCAGTAGCCAGTGACATAAAGATCAAATCAAATTGTCATCCAATGCACACAATATTTGAAATTCATTCCTTCAACTTTAATTAGGTAATTACGCAATGTGTAATATTTTTTCTATATGCTAGAAAATAGGGTGAAAATATACATTGACTGCCTTTAGCTAGAGATGAATTGCATTGATTTTTAATCTAAATGGAACAATCAATTTATTGGAAATAACGACCAGCCTATAATACACCCGATAGAGAAGTGATTTTAGGGAAATTCTACCCCTATGGGGATGAAAAGGGGGATAATGATTTGATGATTTTTGTAACTGTTCTATTACTGGCCGAAATAGCTTGAAACTAACACTGAGATTGCAATGAATATAAAAGTTCAGATAAAGTGTTGCATGACTTTTCTAAATATTCCCGAAAACGGTTTAAAATTTAAAATCCTTATTAAAATCTATATCTATCTAAGGTCTATTGATGATAAATAAAAAATAACTGCAAAGTTTCGCATTACGAAATAAGATTTTAAAATTTGACAACTTGAACTCATGTCGGTACAAGTTTTGTAGTTAGTTATTGTACGATCTATGAATATAAGAGGACCTCGGTGGCGCAGCGGTTGAAGTTCCATCTGCGCTGTAGGAGGTTGATTCACGCCTCGCGACAAATCTTTTTACGATTAGCAGGTACATCTTCTGAGTGCTTTTTGTGTACATTAAAAATTAGTATAGTTATATAGTTAGTATAGTTTATACTTATGTATGTTTTATTTTTTGTAGTATAAGATGACAGATAGATAGAGTACTAGATGACTGATAACTAGATAGATAGATATTTTTTATTATGCATAGAAAACACCCAGAACCCCAGTACAAATATTTGCAGATGCAGATGCAGTTCCCATTTAGTAACTACATATATCTAATAGCCATAATACATATGCTTGCTTTGGGCTAGATATTGGTGTGTGTGGGTAAGTCTAGCTAGCCTTGTTAAAAATAATTACTGGCTCAACATAAGTTAACAGTAACATGATCGAAATTTTTACCAACCATAACAATAAATATTTATATAGTACTTATAAGTTACCAAGAATTTTAGATACGTAGGAAGGGCAAGTACTTAGCAACAACAAAACAATAAAGAGCCTATGAATGTGTTTTAAGTACATACCTATACACTAAAGGACCATGCTGAATAAAATAGAACCCAAACAATGTTTATGTTGTTCTCTTATCAACTTCTGTATTTCTCTGAATCATTTGTTTAGTCTACTGAAACTACTGTGAATAGCATTAATTTTAGTACAATGTGACACAGAACAACTATCTACTTAGGCTTGCTTTCAATAGGTTTATCTGTAATAAATACATATAAAATTCCCTGTTTCCCTTGGTCACTACCAAGAGTTTTATCGTAGAATTTATATTCTCTTTGTGTTTTATATTTAACCTTAACTTGAAAATGACTTTACTGATTTTGTTCATCTTTTTCTGAGATCTTTTTCTAAGGTTTTCTTCTAGGTAGGTACTGTGTAGAAGTTTCTTACAGAAATAATAATAAAGAAAATTAGACAATTTTAGACATTTAATGATTATTTTAACTTCGCGAGTTTGACAGATTTGGCAAACCAGTTTGACAATGAATATTAATTTAGCAGACAGGTTTTTAATTTTTTTTAACAATAAGAATGAAGGCAATATCTTTCAGGTCACCTACTTTTTAATCTTTTCTTGTGTTAAATACCTATCTAACCTAAATACAACACATTTTTATATACCTAGGTACTACTATTATATGTATATACCTACCTACCTATAACACATTTTTTTTCTTGTATATTTTTTAACACATTGCAGAATGTGGTTCAAATAAGTAATAAGTGTCTCATTCTACAACAATGCAATCAATAAATAAATTTACAGAAATTATATTTTGATCCACTATTTTCCTAGGAATGTTACTAAAATTCCTAGTCCTAATGTAGAAAAAACATTTAATAAAAACATATGTTAAATACCATACATTTGTTTTTATTTAATGGTTTTTCTAGTATTTTAGGATAACTAACATTTTAACTTATTGGACTTATTAAATGTGAGTAAAAAAGTATAAAAGTATTAGTAACAACAAAAGCTATAATATTGTAAAAATAAATAAAATGTAGATTTTGATATTTTAAAACAAATAAAATATTTAAATTAAACTCACCACAAAATGTTGCAAAGTACTGCACTCTTCGGCTTCTATGCTCCGACATGTTGAAGTTTATTCAATAACTTGTGGGCCAACTTGTCTTCAGAAAGGTTTAAATCCAACTGAATGTATTTGAATGACTAGGTATACTGTTTTATAGTAACCCATTCTTTACCAGTCAAAAGTCCCTACATTTACTTTGTTATTTAGGGGAGTACCTGTGAAGCAACGAAAAATACAGTAAGGACAAAGTTTCTTGGCAGTTCTGAACTACGCGCGGAAGGCTGCGCAGCAACACTTTTTAGGAACCAAAAGGTGGCATGAGTAGGGTGCGCGGGGCGGTGGTCTAGGCTAGAGACGCACCTTACAGAAAAACAATCAATCCTATAATCGATCGAATTTCATAATCGATTAGTTTCATTTTGAACTCAGTCATTTTAGGGTATAGAAGATTATTTAAGTAGCTAAATTTACTAATAAAGTGAATTTACTCATTAATTAATTATTATTTATAAAGGATTAAAAAAAATTTTTGGTAAAACTATGTTTTCTATTTTAAAAGACATGATTTACTTAAATAGAAATCTATTAAATACTATTTGAGTAACGACTGCTAAATGTTCTCAATTTAAAACCTCATTATAAAATCGAATATAAACATTTTTTATCACTTTATTTCAATCGATTTAAATAATAATCGATTAAACAACACCCACGAGTACGCACATTGCACATCTCTTTTATCTTGACTTTTGTTAACTTCGATCTTTATCGGCAATACTCGGTACGAGGTTTTTGTCTCTGTCACACGTTCAGCACAGCACCACAGCATTGGTTTGGTGTTTGTGACGCTATCTCTGTCTTGACCACAGTTGCGTACAAAAGTGTTTGTTGTGTTTTTGTTCATTTTTTCAAATAATAAAACAAAGTAATAGAATAAATATTGAGATATGATACAATTTAAAAATTAAAAAAAACAAACACTGAATAATAATAATGGCTTAATGCCATTATTATTATTAATCAGTATTTTGTCCCTGTATTACATATTTTCTGATTGTATATTGTTTATATGGCAATAACAGTTTTGTTTGCAACTGTGCATGCGCAAAAGTTCGCAGAGCCTATGTTCAGAACTGCCAAGAAACTTTGTCCTTACTGTACAATTTGTTGTATGCCAATGCCATTAAATTAAAAATGATTGACAACTATAAATTCTTATTGTTTTCCATTCCTGTTGGACCAGCCTACCTTATCAGTACCTAAAAATTATTCATGAAACAATAGTAACATGGAGATCCGTAATTATCTCTACTTTGGAAGCTCCATGAGTTAGTTGTAAAAAATTATTCATGCAACAGTGAACTACATTACCAACAGAGAATTCAATCAACAGATTTGTATAATGGACCTAAAGCTACTGTGGATGGTATTGGAAATTGGCGGTGTCGGCGTCGTCGGCGGCGCGGGAGGCTCGGCAGCCAGCACGTCGTCGTCGTGGCGCGTTAACTCATAATTATCAAAAAGAAAAATAAAGATATGAGTCACGTTTTCCGTAATTAGACCAACATCTAATAGCTAGAACACCTTCTGTATGTGGGGAACACGGGAACAACGTACGTAAATTATAAATAACTGCCTACAACAGCGGAACATGATTATTTTCTTACCTGTTTCCACTGCAGTTAATAAGTTATGAAGCACTTAAGCATATGGATACTGAATTTATTAATCATACCAGTCTTTCTTTTCAGTGACAAAAGAATGATTTCTTGCACATTTTCTTCGAGCAGAGCAGCAAGGAACTTATTGCACTGCAGTGTTCAAAATCTCAAATGTAAACAAACCAAGGAACTTGTTTTTTCTAGAACTTCAACTTCTTGATTATGGCTCTGCGTCTGGTTTTTTCTAGAAGACCGAGTAGTTAACATTAAAAGTCTCCACACACTGAAGCCAGAGATGGAGCTGAGGCGAAGGCGTGCTGGTTTTTCCTATGTCACCGCGCCGCTACCGCCGCGCCGGGTGGTGTGTGTGTAGGCTTTCATATGATTCAAAAGAATACAACTCGCACGCCTTCGCCTCCCCCCCGCCGCCGGCTTCAGTATGTGGAGACTTTGACAGCCATGCACCAGTCATCGTCGTATGTTGTGTGGCCCTGTCGTTGTTTCAGTTCAAAGACATGCAGAGGTTATGGCTTACAACTGTGAAGCAGACTGTGTAGACCACAATTCTCGTTCTGAGTTTTAAATAGGCTAGCAATCGGTCTCATAAGTGACTTATGTGCAGTGCACATGACTTAGCACATGGTCTGTAACTGTACACGTACATCTCAAAACTAATTTCTCTCACAGACAGTGAAGCAGCTGCTTTTATGTCTGTGTTCTGTCTGCTGCAAGCACTGACCTCTATATATACAAGTCAGTGGCTGCAAGCCAACTACAAACCAGAGAAACAAACAGACGACGATGACGACGACGTCTATTTGACTGTTTGAGTTGGCATCACAATCTGTCTGTCGCCCACTGACTCCCTCTCGTCCAGAATGACCATTTGTGGCCGATTCCTGCAATTTGGGCAGATTTGGCTCCCAAATTTTGACTCTGGCAGAAAGTGCTGACGAATTGAAAATGTGGCAGATTCTGGCAGATTTTAAAAATTCCTAGAAAAACTGTGAAAAACACCAGTTTAACACAACCTTATCTTCAATACTAGAAATAAGAACAAACTTTCAAGTCCCGCTAGTGACTCCACAAAGTTTCCAAATCTTTCATCACTCATCATCAGCCAATGTATAAGCTTCTACAATAAGGTCTCCAACACTATCCAAAGCTTACCCACGCATAAATTTTAATTCAAAACTAATGTAATGATTCCTACTGAATAAAATGTTTTGAAATTTTATATTAAAATCTCATTAAAATACCTCAATAAACGTATTTTTATTTTTAATTAACGCTCCCATAAAAGCAAATCATGATGGCATATTTTGGCATTTTCTGATCTGAGACGAGTTCGGCAGATTTTGGCAGGTTTTTTGCCAGAATCTGGCAGATTCGCCATTTTTAAAACGGTCACCCTGCTCTCGTCTGTTGTCGTTGTCTGTTTCTTTCTTTCTTGAGTTGCTTGTCAAGTCAAACAGGCCGAAAGTGTCGTGGCGTTCTGAATGTAATTCTGGAAAACTTCGTACAAACTTAGGAGTTTGTAATGTCGGAGCACGTATTACCGGCCGAAGAGCCGATCAGATTTGTAGCACCAGCCATTCAAGACAACCCGACAGGATGGGGTCCGTGCGAAATGCCCGAGCAATTCCGGGACATGCCCTACCAGCCGTTCAGTAAAGGAGACCGCTTGGGAAAAATTAGTGATTGGACTATGGTGCAGGACAAAAAATACCAGAGTGAGTAAACTATAATTACGTAATGTCGATTTACCAAGTTAGTTATTAGGGTTTCAGTAGCTCTGTTTGAGGTTATGATGACGTTAGTGCAATCAGCTCATAAGCAATGATTTTAGATCAAATATCTGGCTTATAGTCTCATTAGTCGTCTCCTCTTCTGTTTAGATAAGTATGCATCTCAATTTGGCGCTGGCTCGTCCTATGCATACTTCCATGATGAAGATGAAAGTACATTCCATCTTGTGGACACCACCCGTGACCAGAAGCCTCCGTACCAGAGGGGCCGTGCCCGAGGCCAGCGTGGCCGAGGTGCTCGGGGCGCCCGCACTCCTGGTGGCATGACTACACTCAACAAGGTTTGTACTCCAATTATTCTTGAACTACCTCTACACATATGGAAGTTGGTGATCATTATCATGGATGGCATAATGTCAAGTTATTCTGATCTTACTCAAAATACTCACTATACACGGAGTGAATTTGGCGGTTTAATGGCTACCAACATTAAGTTTAATAATCCAAACATATTTCTGTCAACCATCAAGCCATTGAATGCCCATTGTCAACAGTTCAACCTGCAAGGCACTGGTGGTTATTCATTAATTTATTTGTTCAAGTTTATTTATAAACAAGACAACAATAAAAGGAAACTGAATGTGTGTGTGGCATATCCCTGCATATCTTGTATTTCTTATGTTTAGTTATAGTTATCCCCATTTCCTTAGTTATCTATCAACTGGTCACATTTCTAGTAGTACTTTGAAGTGTAAACTAAGTGCTGTTTAAATTACAATATTTGAAATGACTTTTAATAGCTGAAACTGCAACGCAGGCCATGTACCACAAGTGCAAAGATACCTTGTTTGTTGCCATCAAAACCATCAAAAGTGCTTAAACTAGCTTTGCCCACAACTAGATTAAAAAAGTTTAATGTATCTTTTAAAGGGCAATGTTTAAGCTTCCACAACAAAACTTCAAGTGCAAAAAAAAACTATCAGTAAATAAATTCAAACAAATTATCAAAACTATTCCTTGAACTTTGTAAGCTTACTATAAAATATCAGATTATCTAGAGGATAAATATGCTTGGGATGAGTTTTGCTCCAACTCTAAAACTTACAACCTAACGAGCTAAAGGTTTCTTTATCCCTTCTTTACTTAACCTTAAAAATCAAATCAAAATCTTTATTTATAATGGACCAAACTCAGTCTAAATGCAGAAACCAGAATACTTCAACAATATATAAATAATAATATATGGTCTTGTATAGCAACAACGTGATCGCAAGCTCGGCAAGAGATGGGGGCAACGCGGCGCTCCTATGAAGATCCGCGACGCGTCCGTCACAGTGCGGCCAACCTGGACCACTATTGAGGATATGGACTTCCCTCGACTTGCTAAGCTGTCTTTACCTGGCATAAAGGAAGGTGTGTATTTCTCCAAAAACATATACAGGGGGGCAAGGTTACCTGCGAGAAATAATTATCAGCTAAGATGCCTCCTTTTGTACGTATTTTTATCACTACATTTTGATGTGGTTTTTTTTAATAGATAGAGTGATTCAAGAGGAAGATTTATATGTATAATAAAATCGTGCAAAACTGGGGCGGGTCGTTAGTTTATAATTATAAGATTTTAATTGTATGTTACTTTTAGCGGCCTACCATTCATAATGTAGCATACTGAATAACTTACTACCTACATAGGTGGGGTGGGCGAAAGTTTGCCTGCGACATAGGAGGTTGCGGGATCGATTCCCGCCTTGCGAGAATGTATTTTATTACTACTAATTGAATTACATGCTTCGTTATTTCAGGTGAAGACATCGCATGCTGTGGTATTCTCGAGTACTACGACAAGGCTTACGATCGCGTCAACGTGAAACACGAAAAGTCGCTGCAGCGTATTGACCGTATCTTCCATACGGTAAGTTTGCAAAATGTTGAAACTAATTTGATAAAGCTGACAACTGAAAATTCAGGAATAATTCATTTGGTGCCTATAACACAAGCTCTCTTAGTTTGGGCTGGGCTCAGCTAAGCTTAGTGATAAAAAAACTAATTTATGTTACACTTTTTTTGTGCTGTCTATGGTTGTGAGACATAAAATGATCTATCGATCTACTAAAATGATTCTTTTTGTTGCTGAACAATTCAGGTGACGACTACAGATGACCCTGTCATTCGTCGACTGAGTAAGACAACGGGCACGGTGTATGCCACAGACACAATTCTAGCCACAATCATGTGCTGCACTCGCTCCAACTACTCTTGGGATATTGTTATTGAGAAGATTGGTGAGTTATGAAAATGTTAATAAAAATTGATTAAGAAAAATATATCTATACTTATAATAAAACTGTAACCGGTCCAATTCTGTACATTGGAGATATTTTGAAAATTTTTTTTGGAGAGCACTCTATTATCGATACTCAAGCCAAAACTGTAATTTTTTTCATTCATGTCTGTCTGTCTGTCTGTCTGTCTGTCTGTCTGTATCGTAAACGCGCATCACGCCGAAACTACTTGATGGATTTAAATGAAACTCGGCATGATTATAGGTCATACTACGAGGAAGGACATAGGATACTTTTTATCCCGGAATTCAGTAAGGTTCTCATGGGAGAGGGTATGAAAGTAAAATTCCTTAACCGCTCATCACGCCGAAACTGCTGAATGAGTTGGAATGAAACTCGGGACGACTTGAGTTCATAGTACAAGGAAGGACATGGGATACTTTTTATCCCGGAATTTGGTAAGGTTCCCTTGGGAGAGAGGGTGAAAGAAGAATTCTTTAACCACGCATCACGACGGAAGTGAATGAATTCGAATGGAACTCGGGACGATTGGACATGGGATACATTTTATCCCGGAATTCAGTTTGGTTCCCCTGGGCTATACGGGTTTTCAAAAATTTCTCACAGCATCTGAACGACGCGTGTGTACGCGTCGTTCAAATGCTGTGAGAAATTTTTGAAAACCCGTGTAGCCCAGGGGAACCAAACTGAATTGAACTGATAAACGCGAAAGTTTGTAAGTATGAATGGATAGATAGATTGATAGATGGATGGATGTTTGTTACTCTTTCACGCAAAAACTGCTGAACGGATCTGGATGAAATTTGGCACAGAGATTATAAGCTGGAATAACACATAGGCTTTTATCCCGAAAAAGGGAATTACGCAAGTAAAATCGCGAGTAGGTACTCGAAATACTAATCATGCGCAGACGAAGTCGCGGGCACCAGCTAGTTTATTAATAAAACACAATTTATGGTTGCAAAAAGTCTAAAGGGCGCTCAACTGATCCATGTCAATACCAGTCTGAAGCGTCCCCAAGACACCTGGCTGCATTACCACGCAACTATGTACTCATCTAAAATGTTTACTTTACTACATCATATATTCATAATGGTCAGGCATTTTAACTGAGACTTAGTTCATTCCTTATATGTATAGGGCGTAGGTTTTCATTTTGATCACTAAAGACTGTTGAAAAGTCGGGATAAATAAATAGAAATTACCGCGAAAATAAAGAAGATAAAAAATATAAAATTAAAGGTAAATAACCGGTAAATATTTATAATATTGTGCACTGATTGCGTAAGTTTCTAACACTTAAGATGATTACCTTCATTTTTTTCTTACTAAGAATTCAGAAATGTGTAAATTTATACCTTTTAAATTATTTAACGTTTTCGAGTGCCGCTTTACACTCGTTAGTTGAATTTTAATTTTTAATATAATTTTTGTACCTATTGTATGACGGATTTCAAATGAAAGATGGATGTTTAGTTAAGTTGTTATCCTGCACCATATACATTATGATGAAAGATAAATCCTAATAATATTATAAACGCGAAAGTTTGTAAGTATAGATGGATGGATGTTTGTTACTCTTTCACGCAAAAACTACTAAACCAATCTAGATGAAATTTGGCACAGAGATAGGATTAACACATAGGCATTTTATCCCGGAATTCCCATGGGAGCGAGAATTACGCGGCTTAAACCGCGAGGCGCTGCTAGTAAAAAAAAATGTTACCTACACTTCACCATCGACTTTGTGATGAAAGCGAAATGAAAATCATAAAATGACTATTTCTATTTAAATTTTTTGTGTGTATGTATTCTAATTTTATTTTTTGTTCGTAAGCATATGGACTCATTTATGGTCTGAAATAAAAACTTTTTATTTATTTATTTATTGTCCAGGCGACAAGCTGTTCTTCGACAAACGCGACAACACGGAGTTCGACCTGCTGACTGTGAACGAGACGTCCGCTGAGCCTCCCGTCGACGACGGCTCCTCTATCAACTCGCCGCGCAACCTTGCGCTCGAGGCCACTTTCATCAACCACAACTTTAGCCAGCAGGTAACAATCATTAATTTAGGGTCTAATAGAGAATTAGTTCGGCAACAGCTTAGAGATAGCACTGATCGTTATAAGAAACCTTGTGATAATTTAGTTTAACAACCAATAATGTTATTAATTTAGAATCTAATAGATAATTTGTTAGGCACAAGCTTAGAGGTAGTGCTGATCGTTATAAGAAACGTTTTGATACGATGACCGACGTGGTGCGGGTGAAATTCCGCCAGCGACGCCTTGGGACGTGTACGATCTGCAATTAGTTCCAGGATTCTGGATTTTATCTACTTATCCTATTATAATCGCGAAAGTTTGAATGGATGGATAGATGGATGTATGTTTGTTACTCTTTCACGCAAAAACTACTGAATGGATCTGGCTGAAATTTGGCACAGAGATAGATTATAGTCTGGAATAACACATACGCTATATTTTATCCCAGAATTCCCACGGGAACACGGGTGAAACCGCGAGGCGCTGCTAGTTAATTTATAATTACACATTATAAATTAACTAGCAGCGCAATTGTACAACCAATAGTTAATTTATAATTTGATAGAGAATTAGCTAGGCAACTGCTTAGAGATAGCGCTGATCGTTATAAGAAACGTTATGATACGACGACCGAGGTGGCGCTGGGGTCGAAAGTACCTACTTACTTATTAGATTTAAGATTAATATAATAATAATATTGCTGTGCCCTTGCAGGGTTAATGTTGTACCTGTATTATTTTAAGATCTTTTGTAACACATGTATGCAATAAAATATTGAGTATTGAAGTACGCCGCAGGAGATTGCAGTTTCGGTTCCCGCCTTGGGACGTGTTTGTACGATCTGCAATTAGTTCCAGGGTTCTGGGTCTTATCTATCAAAAATAAATAAAATTCGAACTCGCGCTCGAAGGGTTCCGTATCAATATCTATAAAAATGACAAAAAAATATCATGTCTGCTGTAAGGAGGCCCCTTAAAAATTTATTTTATTATGTTTTAGGATTTTTTGGTATAGTGACAACAGTAGTGAAAACCATCATAACTCATAGTTAGGCAGTTGTTATTTACAAATTTGTAAATAACAACTGCCTAACTATGAGTTTCATAAGATTCAGCCTGGTGACAGACAGATAGTGGAGTTCGGAAGCCCTGAAAATGTCTATCTATGTAATGTATATTAAGTATATGCGTCATCTAGAACCCATAACACAAGCGCTTAGCTTAGAGCAAGCGCAACATCGCCTAATCAAAGCAGTAGTTATATTATACTATAAAGGTATAATTTTTATGTACGATTAGGTATTTATCCTATTATTATGTTTTAGTAGTACCTATGTAGTAAGATCAATCTGTTCTTGTTACTACTTATATTTTTGACCATATGGACCTGTTCTGAAATAAAAGTTTATTATTATTAAAGCGCCAAGTCGTCAATCGCCTTATCGTCTCTTATACATTTTAATTTTCAGTTCCCGTAGCGAATCCTGCTAGGTATCGAACAGATATTTGGCAGATTCATCTTCTGAACATCATCAGCAGCACCCTAATAATAGTAATTTTGTTTCAGGTGCTGAAATCAGGCCCTGGCGAGCCTAAGTACAAGTTTGCTGAGGCTAACCCCTTCGTGTCCGAAGACGAAGGAGAAATTGCGTCCGTCGGTTACCGCTACCGCAAGTGGAACCTCAACAATGGAGTTGTAAGTAATTCATATATTCAATAAATGATATTATTATGAAGATGATGATGATTCAAGCTAAAGCGAAACAATCGGAATTGGATTTTTTATTTACTATCTTTCCTGTGACAAATTCTACTCCAACATCAAATGATTTATTCACGCGTAATAATAATGCTGATGTTTAAATACCAATGATATTTTGGAACACCCTGAACCCTTATGCTTTTGTAGTATCTCCATTCAAAAATATCGATCTATGTGTATCAGTTATCTAGTACCCAAAACACAAGCTTTGAGTAACTTTGGGGCTAAATGGTGCTGTGTGGATTGTCCAGCATAATTTTTTCAATAAATCCAATGATAATTGGGAAAACCCGGAATCATACTATACATATACTAGCGACCCGCCCCGGCTTCGCACGGTTTTATTAAACTTATAAAGCTTCCTCTTGAATCACTCTTCCTATTAAAAAAACCACATCAAAATCCGTTTCGTAGTTTTAAAGATTTAAGCATACAAAGGGATATAGGGACAGAAAAATCGACTTTGTTTTATACTATGTAGTGATGTATACTTGTGTATTATGTCCATTCAATAAAATGTACATTCCCAGGTCCTGGTAGCGCGTTGCGAGCACGACGCCGTGATGCAGGGTCCGCAAGGCGAGACGCAGTTCCTAACGATCAAGGCGCTCAACGAGTGGGACTCCAAGGTCGCCAACGGAGTCGAGTGGCGCCAGAAACTGGACACGCAGCGCGGAGCTGTGCTCGCCAATGAGTTGAGGAACAACTCTTGCAAGCTCGCCAAGTGGACCGTACAGGTAAGTTACTAAAATAAAAGTGCTTTTGTGATTGTTGGATATCAAAAATTCTCCTATAAATTTCTAAGTTAGGCTTTATTTATTCATTTATTTATTTAAAGGAAAACCAGAGGCTTATAAGTAACAGGCTAACAAAAACCTTAAATAAGCTTACTGTCATTTAACTATTTGTTAGGCTTTGGATTGAGGTTTCGCTTGATAAAAATCATTAGCTTAAACCTTTACCAAGTAATAGTAAAGGTTTAAGCCGTTTTAAGTATGTAAGGAATCGCGCTACAAAATCTAGACACAAGACGCGCTTCAAAATCGCAGTTGTATGGGTAGGCTTAATTTTCCATGAATCACTTGTAAAAAGTAGAAAGCCAAGTCATGTTTATGCCAGCATATAAGGGATTCCCAATAACGCGGTGAAATAATCTAGACCTATGTGGATTGTAGGAAGACTTACTTTTTATCTAAATTGACTGAATAGGCATATTCACGCTCCAACTAACTGCGACGCTATAAAAACGTCTTAACGGATTGTGTACTTTCTATCTGTGTTTTTCGTGATCAATAAACTTTTGAAAAGTGTACATGGATTATCAAGCATATTTTTTTTTATAAGCATTTTCTGTCTGAGATACAGGTTTATCCTAGTTCAGGCACATTGTTTCATATCCATAGATATAATTATTACATACTCTTTTATACTCCCTTAATATTAATATTGATTCTATAATAATTTCCAGGCGCTCCTAGCCGGTTCAGACCAGATCAAGTTCGGCTACGTGTCTCGAACGCAGGTGCGCGACAACGCGCGGCACGTGATCCTCGGCACGCAGCAGTTCAAGCCGCACGAGTTCGCGGCACAGATCAACCTCTTCATGGACAACGCCTGGGGCATTCTCCGGTGCATCATCGACATCTGTATGAAGCAGAAGGACGGTCAGTTACTCTCATCAGGCCTCAGGCCTATACCTACCGCCATAAGTACCTACAGCGCTCGGCAACTTGAAGTTGTAAATCAGTAGGGGCCGCGCTGTGAGTACACGCTGTGGAAGTCGCATATCGTAGGTGCAACACTAACACTGCTAACACGACGTGTTCATAAACGATAAGTCGACAACCCTGCGCCGCGGCAATCCGCGCCAGAAAGGGATAAAAGTTATGCGTAAGAAGAGAGTGGATATTTTTAGGTGAATATCGCAGTAGGCAGGCACTAAGTTCTTCTGCGCGCTGAATTGTACTTTGTTGCGTCGCAGCAAGAAACGCTTTTAAAATAATTGTTTTTGCGGAGTGCAACTTCTGTATCTATTCGGTGCTATGTGTGGCTCCCTACGAGTTACGTATTTCATTGGCTAGGATGATGATAATCCTAGTAGTGTCGCAAACTTTATTTTCCATATCCTTAACAAATAAAAATAAAGGATTCTAGAGCTAATTTTGGCCAAAAACCTAATACATTTCACATCACTACATAGTATAAAACAAAGTCGCTTTCTCTGTTCTTATGTCCCTATATCCCTTTGAATGCTTAAATCTTTAAAACTACGCAACGGATTTTGATGCGGTTTTTTTTAATAGATAGAGTGATTCAAGAGGAAGGTTTATACGTATAATAAAACCGTGCGAAGCCGGGCGGGTCGTTAGTTTTACTATAATGAGTGCTCACAGCGATGCGGAAAGCGCCGTCTAGGACCGCACTCACCCTGAAGAAGTCTATATAAAGAGATAAAAAGTTGTTTTCTTCCAAGACTAGGGTCGTTACTAACCTACATAAGACTGCATAATGATCTCACTTTCTATCCACAGGCAAATACCTGATCATGAAGGATCCCAACAAGCCTCTCATCCGTCTATACGACATCCCGGACAATACGTTCGAATCGGACGCCTCCGAGGAAAGCGGCGACGAACCAGTTGAAACCCCATTCGCTCCTCTATACTCCTACGGGAACACCAAGAGGATTTAACCATAGCCATAGCTACTGTCAAGTATCGACTGAAAGGCTAGTATCAACTTTCTACTTCCAATAGTGTAATAGCCATCGCTCACAGTAATTAACCTAGTTACTGTTGTGTAAGGCGAATCTTTATTGTAGAATGACTTTCAATTTTACAGTGGTATTTATCTGTACAATAAAACAAGGTTTTCCGGTTATATGTATCGCTTATTTTTATTCAGATTACAATTTTATAGTCACATTTTGTTATTTTATTACCTACTATAAATCTATGATACAAAAAATATATTACATCCAGATTTATTTCTGATAAATATAGAAATTCGAAAAATATTGGGTGAATATATAAAAATGCATAAAACACATCACATGGCACTTTATTACAGCCTCGATTGAGATCCTTATATACTACTTAATTTATGGAAGTAACTTATACATAGTTGTTAGATTAAACATCACATCAACTTAGATCCTATTATGTGATTGCTTTGAAGTTAAACTTCCCGCTTCTCGATTACAACCTCATTTCTCAAAGCCTCCTCCTCAGGGCATTTCCCCACATCTTGAACCTTATCCAACACCTGTTCCAAGGTCTTACCCCTCGTTTCTGGCACAAAGAAGTAAATAAACAACAACCCTGCATAACCGACTAGTGCGAAACTCCAGAACACAGTGTAGTGACCGAAAGTATCCTTGACATTCTGATAACATTTGGTAACAATAAAGCTCAAAATACATGCGAACATTGTAGCTAAACTAGACGCGGCAGCTTTCACATTGACTGGGAATAATTCTGCCTGCATTACGTAGGGTAAATTCCCAATTCCATTGGCATAGAATATGTTAAAACCTAAAATACCTATCAAAGGTAAAGCGGCTAAAGATGCAAGGGTATCTTGGCTGACTTTAGCGGTATCTTGGAGGTAGAAGTAGGTCCCTAGGATGGTCATTGATACTGAGACTCCAAGGCACGATGTGAACATGAGGATTCTTCGGCCGACGTAGCGTGTTAGGAACGTTGCGCATATACCTGTGAACAAAAACTTATGGTTTAGGAGAATCCATACTAATATACTAACGCGAAAGTTTGTGATGTTTGTTCCTCTTTCACGCATAAACCACTGAACGGATCGGGTTGTAATTTTGAATAGACGCAGTTTTAGCCCTGGAATAAAACATAGTTTACTCTCATCCCATAAATCAATACCCATCGAATAGAAACGTTGCCATAGAAATAACGCGTGCGAAGCCGCGAGCAGGCACTCGTGATTTATAAGAATGATGTAAAATATAAAATTAGGCATATTTTAAAATAACTACTTATAAGCCGACTTCGAATTATTAAAGCAGAAATGATATTAAATGAATATCATCACCATCATTAATGTACCTACCTAGTCCTAATAATAACTTAAAACAACAGATCAGATCTTAATCATATTTACAGTAAGGACAAAGTTTCTTGGCAGTTCTGAACATAGGCTCTGCGAACTTTTGCGCATGCACAGTTGCAGAGAAAACTGTTATTGCCATATAAACAAATATACGATCAGAAAATATCTAATACAGGGAGAAAATACTGATTAATAATAATAATGGCATTAAGCCATTATTATTATTCAGTGTTTGTTTTTTTTAATCTTTAAATTGTATCATATCTCAATATTTATCCTATAACTTTGTTTTATTATTTGAAAAAATGAACAAAAACACAACAAACACTTTTGTACGCAACTGTGGTCAAGACAGAGATAGCGTCACAAACACCAAACCAATGCTGACGTGTGACATAGACAAAAACCTCGTACCGAGTATTGCCGATAAAGATCGAAGTTAACAAAAGTCAAGATAAAAGAGATGTGCAGTGTGCGTACTCGTGGGTGTTGTTTAATCGATTATTATTTAAATCGATTGAAATTAAGTGATAAAAAATGTTTATATTTGATTTTATAATGAGGTTTTAAATGTTCTTAAACAGTCGTTACTCAAATAGTATTTAATAGATTTCTAAAATTAAATAAATCATGTCTTTTAAAATAGAAAACATAGTTTTACCAAACATTTTTATTAATTAATGAGTAAATTCACTTTATTAGTAAATTAAGCTACTTAAATAATCTTCTATACCCTAAAATGAATGAGTTCAAAATGAAACTAATCGATTATGAAATTCGATCGATTATAGGATTGATTGTTTTTCTGTAAGGTGCGTCTCTAGCCTAGACCACCGCCCCGCGCACCCTACTCATGCCACCTTTTGGTTCCTAAAAGAAACAAAAAACCATCAAAATTGTTTCACGTAGAAAAAGGTTGAAGCTCGAACTTCCTCTCTTACACGTACAAAAAGAATACATATTAATTCGAAAACTGAATGAATCGATTACATATAAAACAAAGAGTCTAGTGCCTATGCCTAAGCATGAAACTAATCTACCGACATCAAACTATGGAAAAACAATACGGTTGAATTGAGAACCTTCTCCTTTTAAAGTCGGTTGCAAATCTTAGTTATTTCATTTAGACTCTCTCTTCAAAAAAAAATAATGTGATAAACAATACATATTGTTTGGGCTTTAAAGCAAAATTGGTTCTAAATTTAACTCATTGAGAATGAGTTCACTCCAATGGAATGTTCCGTCAATTTCAAGACAATAAATGACGTTAAAATTGCTCTTGCTTAAACATGTTTGACTAAAATACCAGACAAATCATCAATGCCCATTTTTATCATGACAGGATTGTTATCACGTTATCAGCGATAACAAAGCTCTTTGTTAGAAGACTAATAATATACGAGAACAAGTAAAGTGCCATATTAAATTTCAATGAGAAAAGGATAAACGGTTTCATTGTAGTGTTGTAAATATGAATAACCTTCATTATACTGTAGGGGTGTACGTACCTACAATCGAGGAACGAATCTAGTTTGTATTGGAATAACACCACCGCTTGCAGTCATAATCCGTCTAACTATGGAAGTCTTTAGTAAAATATAAATAACCTTGTTTTTATTGTTAGCACAATCCAGCTAATTTAATCTGATTGATAGATCTACTACGGTCGGACTACATTTACCAGATTGAATCAGCATTTAACTAAAAATACGTACTTGTTCGTTATGTTTAGTGTATCATTTGCTACAACTATGTACATTTGAATACACTTTAGTTCGGATTGGCCAATGCCAATAAGAAAAGTATTAAAATATTACTACGATTCGCCAATGCTAATCGTAGTAATATTTTAATACTTTTCTCGGTGGACCTATTATAACAGTTCCGTTTTATTCTAAAGCTGGTGCTTGTCGTGTATAGTCCCATTTGAATTTAATTAGGACCTGATCAGTGGTTTTCAATTGTCCATAATAATTCGTGAAAATAGAAATCGTAAACAAAAAAATCATAGTAGTAAAATGCGAAAATCGACGCACGGATTGGAGTTCAATCTTGTAAAAGAAAAGTGCTATTCGCTTCCACAAATACCTCAAACTCCAATGTCAAGGAACTCACCGGCTGCCAATTGTAAGAATCCGTACACAATGCTAGCAAGGGGCCCTGACACTGAGCTGCTCTGTCTGAATATCACCTCTAAGAACGACTGGATCACGAGGATGCCCGTCATGTATTGTAGCATTTTGAGTCCTGTGCAGAAGAACGAAGGTTCATTAATGTCATTGAGTTATTACAAACCTTTGGAAGAACATCAACCGCACACGTTTAGATGTTTGTTACGCTTTCGCGCAAAAACTACTGAACGGATCGGGCTGTCATTTTTAGTAGACGTCTAGCCCTGGAATAAAACATAGGCTACTTTTCATCTCATGAATTAGTTCTTACAAGATGCGCCCCGCGGCTTCGCCCGCGAACCTGAGTATTTTTGTAGTACAAATTTCAGAAATTTATTGCACAACCCTAGGGGTTATTGTATAAAAATAAAAAATACGTGTTTAATTATTCACTCTATATTTTATTTATACTTACCGAGTTTTAAGTGAATCGAACCAAGGAAAAATTATTTTCCATACACACTTTACCCCACACTTTTATTTAAACCCCTCGGAAGTTAAAATTTCCAAATTTTAATAGCCTATGTCCTATTGTAGGTTCTAAACTATCTACATACCAAATTTCATTTAAGTAACTTAAGTAGTTACAACGATTACTTATAACAAACATTCACACAGACTTTCCCATTTATTACTTACTTCGTTTTTGCTCCGTGATTATAGGTAATAGTAAGATGGTGTAGAAATAGCCGTGAAACGTTAATATCAAAAGACCGCGGGCGAAGCCGTGGATGAAATTGTACATAACATTGTGAACTTTATGTCAATTGTATAACAAAAATAAAACCAAGCAGTAGCAAGGGAAATCATCGAGAATGTGAGGATCCCAAGAAAGACGAGCGAACTCCTTTATGACTCTTATGTAGTTTGTTTTTAATTTATACAATAGATGAAGTTTATAAAACTATGTACAATTTCGTTGCAAAAATTCCATTCCACGATGTTAGTGTAAATTGCACCTACACGTTGCCTCGGAGTCAGAAACAAGTGATTACGTCGCGCGATGATTGCTCGATTCCTACAAATCTGTAGGTAACTAAGAATGGCATACACCTGATACACCACGCTTATCGTATCTTATACCAGTCTAGATTAGGCACAAAATTATTATGTTTTCTCGAGTAGGGTAATAAATGATATGCGTGAGATATTGCAATGATAATAAATGATAGACGTTTATCAAACGCTAGATAAAACGTAATGAAATTTCAGACGGTCTGATCTCTTCAAAGTTTAAAATTTTCTTGGAAAAACGGATTGGAGATATCTATTCAAATACGTTTACCTATTATTTAATTGTATAGAAACAAATTAGAACTAGTATTTATTTACAATTAAACTTATCTACTGCAGACTGTTGCATTGCAAATAGTCTAGTCCTACGTTAATTCAGTCCTGGATTTGTAAACAGGCCGTATAGGCCGCGGCCTAGGGGCGGCGGCGTCCTAGGGGGGCGGCATCGTCCTAGGCGGGCGGCAGATTTCAGAGGACGGTCACTCGATTGCACACAATCAATTTGTATGTCTACCGGGGGGGGGGGTTTGCGGAGCTAATAATGAACGGCTCAGTACATGGGGCGGCGGGACAAAGTGGCTACACTCATGAAAAATATAAATCCGGCACTGCGTTAATTGGTTTCTCTTACCTCCAACAATGTGTAATGCTTTCCTATACTTCACGTTGGTCAATAGCTCGATGGTGGTAGTCTTGTTTTCCATACTTTCTCTAACATGGGCCCGTATCACCGTCATTTCATCGTCAATCCACTGAAAATAAATAAATTGAGGAATTCAAGACAAACATAGTTGACGCCTCGTCTCCGCAAACACCCCGATAATTAAGGTTACAGATTCGGTGGTGCAGTGGATGAAGGTACCTGCGGGTTCGATTCGCAATGCGTAAGATATAAAATTAAAGATGTAGGTATCTACCAAACTTTTTAAAACTCAAAAAGACTTTAATATCTTTCCTTCGTGAATACGTTGATACTTGTTGTGCCGACCCCACTTAGCGTGGGATAAAGTCCAGAAAAAGACGTTTTGCTTGACTCTTGTATTAGGTACCTTCTCATCTGTCAACTTTTTAGGACTCAAAAAGACTTTAATATCTTTACTTCGTGAATACGTTGATACATGTAGTGCCGACCCCACTTAGCGTGGGATAAAGTCCAGAAAAAGAAGTTTTGCTTGACTTTGTATTACCTTCTCATCTGTCAACTTTTTAGGACTCAAAAAGACTTTAATATCTTTACGTCGTGAATACGTTGATACATGTTGTGCCGACCCCACTTAGCGTGGGATAATGCCCAGAAGAAGAAGAAGAAGATTTGCTTGTTATTACCCAAATTACCTTCTCATCCGCCGCCCCTCTCAATCTAGTAAACTCCTTCCTAGCTGCATCAACTCTTCCATCTTTCAAATGGTAATATGGAGACTCCGGTATCCACGAGCATAGCAGTACGTATGCTATCGGTATAGCCAATATTATACAGTTCAATGTAGTGTAAGACACAAATGGGCCTATGCTGTATATCATAAGACTTCCGAAATTGTTCATCACTTGGACGACCATGCCAAGAGAGCCTCTTATTTCTTTATCTGATATTTCTGTTACGTATATCATTGTTACCTGAAACAATAATTTTGGATTACGATCTTACTATCTGAGATTGGTCCACGCCATATAAGACTTAACTGGAATTTAATGATAATAAATAACCTACTGACGCGACGGTAGCTATAGCAGGTAGGTAGATAGGCTAGAATGTCTATCGTCTATATTATTATTTTATGTTCAGTCCATCCCAAGCTTGACTGGAAGATATCGCTTATGGCAATAAGGCCTTTTATACGTTAACTGTTGTATTTTTTTTCTTTTATATGGTATCTTACTAATTATATAGTAGAACAAACATCCATACGACGTTTGTTACTCTTTTACGCATAAACTACTGAACGGATCGGGCTAAAATTTTGAGTAGACCTGGAATAAAATAGACTTCATCCCATAAATCAGTTCCCATGGGATAGAAATAGCCTTGAGACGTTTCTATTTAAACAACGCGTTTGAAGCCTCGGGCAGTTACTAGTAAGTATTAGTAACTAGGATAGTGTTTTAATTATCTGTGGTAATAATAAAAAGCTTATATATTCTACTACCTATTATACTACATATTCCCTTTTTGTGGTTTCTAAAATACTTTTCGGGCGGCAACCTGATGACAGGGCGCTATGGCGCTCATTAGAGGAGGCCTATGTCCAGCATTGGACTAATATAGGTTGATGATGATGCAATACTTTAGGTACCTACCTATTGGTTTTGTACACTGTTAGGTCTATTATATTTGTCAGTCTATTTACTAACCGTATTTATCATGCCATACATTGCAGATATGCAAATATCGTGTGTTTTGTTATCATAAATGATATTACAACTAGACGCGCCCCGTAGGTCCACCTCTCGATAAAAAATGCACAGCCTATCCAGGGTATCCAGGCCTAGAATGTAAGTAGGTATTCAATATTTCAACCCGAATAGTTTTGGCGTAGATGTAACATACTATAATCCAAACTTTAGCATTTATAGATAATATTACTGTGATATAAATTTCTTATTTATTATTCTTAAACATTATAAAACATCTTTCAAGCAACTATTCATTTTACTTTTTCCGTAAGATTTTTCCATTGATATCCTTTAATTCTTCTGGTAATATTTACAATGATATGCACAAGATCTACACTTCGCAACAACATTTAAACGCTTCCCGTGTTTAAAAATGCTTACTTAGGTACCCCAGTATTTGCTTCTGTATTTGTAGGTACTTTCTGATAACATTACGCCGAGGTCCTATCTCATCTCATGAGATATCTAATTATGGTAGGTCTGATACGTACTGTATTTGTTCTAATGTACCTAAGTGAATTAATTTATCTTTGTTAACAAATTTTAAATTTACCTATACGATTTGTAGTAATACCTCCCAGTTGATGGACCGACGACATTGTTGGTCACACACTATAAAACAAAGTTGCTTTATCTGTCCCTCTGTCCCTTTGTATGCTTATATCTTGAAAACTATGTAACGGATTTTGATGCAGTTTTTTTAATAGATAGATTGATTCAAGTATAAACATTTGCGAAGCCGGGGCGGGTCGCTAGTATGAAATATAATATAGTTCTTACCACCGCAATAATTCCTGTTGCAACTCCCATAAGAAAACGGGCGACATACATTAGCACAATTATATTCGTGAAAACCATAATGCTCTGAAAAAAAAACAATAATATTAATAAAGAATCTTAAAAAAGCATTACATCTTTGTTACTAAGAATCTTGTCTTGAATTTTTACTCTAGTTAAAACATTTGGCTAATTTATTTAAAATTTGCTTCCAATACACGTGACGGCCGCCAATAGTAGCGGGTTCGATTCCCGCCTTGAGACAAATGGTTGTACGATCTGCAAGTATTTGTTGCGGGGTTCTTAGTGTTTTCCATGTATAATTAAAATATCTATGTAACGTTATTGTATTGAGTACCAATATTAGTCATCTAGTAGTAGGTACCCATACACAATCTCCTGCTTAGCTTGGGGCTTAGATGATGCTGTGTGGATTGTCCAGCATTATTTTTATTTATTGACAAAAAATACAAACATATAGTTAAAATATACATACGTATAGTTACATATTTATTTATTTACATAAATGACGTACCTACCGCACCTATTAAGGCTGGAACAGAGGAACTGAAGATAGTCCGTCGTCGACCGACTCTCTCGTTCAGAACTTGTCCGATGTAGCATCCGAATAGGGCTCCCAACCCATGCAGAGACACCACCCATGATGTTTGTGTCTAGAACATTAGTGAGTTGTTTCTATGGAAACGTTTCGAGGTTATTTCTATCCCATGGGAAATGATCTAAGGGATGATGATGCCCATGTTTTGGTACAGGCTACATCTATTCAAAATTTCATACTCAACCGTTCAGTTGTTTTGGCGGGAAGAAGTAACAAACATCCTGATTCATCTAAAAGTTTGCATTTGATGTGATTTAATATATTATATAATTTATTAACAACGAAAATTACAAGCAAATGAATAGAAAAATCACAACTAGTATTTAATTATGATTTAATAGTGTTTTTTTAATCAACTTTATTAGGTGAGTTAATTTTTTCGACTAACCCTTAAAATTAACACAAAACTAATACAGAGGATTAAAAGTAAAGAAACTGCAATACATAGGTACATTGACTGCCATGCCAAGGCAAAGAATTCGAATTTTATAGACAGCCATTGGTAAGTTTAAGACGTATAGTAATAATCACCATCATCAACCTATATTTTGACGACCGATGTGGCGCGGTGGGCGAAGGTCCGCCTGCGACGCAGGAGGTTGCGGGTTCGATTCCTGCCTCGGAACAAATTTGTGCACGATCTGCAGAAATTTGTTTCGTTGGTCTGGGTGTTTAATATGTATAATAAAAAAACAAAATATCTATCTATGTAGTATATTGTATTATGTATATCAGTCATCTAGTACCCATAACACAAGCTCTGCTTAGCTTGGGGCTAGATGATGCTGTGTGGACTGTCCAGAATTATTATTATATTAGTCCACAGCTGGACATAGGCCTCCCCTAATGAGCGCCATAATGCCCTATCTTCAGCTTGACGCATCCAGCATCTGCCAGCAGTTTTTCGCAGATCGTCATCCCACCGGACCGGAGGGCGTCCTACACTACCTTAAATACCTACTTGACGTTAATTAGGTAAGCGGCTAGCTACCTACGTTACGAACAAATAATATCGGACCCCTGCTAGATCTAACCTGAGGCACTAGTATGAAATAGTATGAATACTTAATATGCTTGTCTAAGAGGCTTTCAGACAAACCAAATCACAGTTTTAGATAAGCTTTTTAAATGAAATAAGTGCTTATTTGTATGACATAAAATTAAAAAGTTTTACATATTTGGTGAAATTTCTCAATTTTTTTGGCTTGAATAATATTACATAAGTATTAAAATTCTTAGATTATCTTACATCTGATATGTCTATGTTTGCTGCTCCACTCTTGAATTTAGGGATAGCCGGCGATGACCAAGCTAACGTGGCCCCAGTGAACACGAATGCTACAGCAGCTAAAAAAAACACGTCTCTGTTAAAGATTCCTTTTAGGTACCGTCCTTTCCAAAGATTTTGAATTATATACCACAGATTTTAATGATGTGGGTACCCTACCTACCCACACACGTCTCGGAAGTTTAAGAGACGATTTTTTAAGATCCTAAGTAGGTACATAGTTAACTAAGTACATAACTTAAGTATCGTAGGTAGTTGTATTTGTATTTTACTTGAGAATTAGTAATTAGTTACTGATATATAATTATGTTATTAATCCGTTGATAATTAACTTAGTACGTAAACATTTTATAAAGTACCTTTATACTTAAGTATAAATAACATGTATGAGAAACAGTAGGTATCCTCCTAAACGTACAAGATTTAAGAGTACAAGTACATAAATACTACGTACATACCGCAACAGCCAGCCAAATACTGTATCCTTCTATTCATTGTTGCTGCCACACTGACTCAACGTGTAATGAAACCACAAAACAATAAACTTTTACCAGCGTTGTCTTATCATAACACTATAATGTAGTAGGTACCTACTACGTACGAAATTAAAGTGAACACAATCTAACTCCTGTCAAACACAAATAAATTACTGATGAATGAAGGCAACTGTTTTAACGCTCAGCTCGACAGAAAAACAAGTTCCTAATAGATAAAATCCAAAGCCGTTTTAAAAATTACATTGTAAAGAAATGATAAGTCATTGACGTGCGCGCGCGCACGATTTGTGCGCAGCGACCGAACGACGAGACTTCAACTGTAGACTCTAACTAAGTAGACGTTCAAATGCGCGTTCCCTTATATTACTACTACTAGTC
This sequence comes from Eupithecia centaureata, assembly GCA_944547425.1. Classification (NCBI taxonomy): domain Eukaryota; kingdom Metazoa; phylum Arthropoda; class Insecta; order Lepidoptera; family Geometridae; genus Eupithecia; species Eupithecia centaureata. Next base: position 10,950,050 of record OX155684.1, on the reverse strand, counting down.
TCTGCCCACTGCTTTGCATTCGCACCCATTATTTCTATCCCATGATAACTGATGACGGAATAAAAAATGGACCGTTTATTTCCAGTTTTAAAGATAGGTAGGTAAGTACTTAATTTAGTTTTGGTGACATCTGAATTTACACATTTTAATAATCAATAATCATAATCATAATCAGGTAGGTACTTGTTGAAGACGCCTTACTACAAACACATCTTTTGAGTGAAGTGAGAAAATGGTGCAATGTCACAGAAACAAGTAGTTTTATAAAATACTAGCGACCCGCCCCGGCTTTGCACGGTTTTATTATAAGTATATAAACCTTCCTCTTGAATCACTATCTATTAAAAAAACCGCATCAAAATCCGTTGCGTAGTTTTAAAGATTTAAGCATTCAAAGGGACCTAAGGACATAGGGACAGAGAAAGCGACTTTGTTTTAAACTATGTAGTGATATATTGGGTTGCTAAAATAAATAAATAGAAGTATTTTATTATTAAATTTATTAAAACCTTAGTTAGTGTAAGGCAGTTACACCAAGTACAAGTACACTATATCTTTATAAATAAGTAGCTACCTCTATGATACAAAAAAAAACTTATAGAGTGAGTGGGGGCAAGATGAAAAAAGGGGTAAGACAAAAAGTCTTCAATAACACCAGATTTATAGTACTTATTACAGTGCTGGCAACATCGTTAGGGCCACCAATTTGTTACTTATCACAACTCAGTCAGTGGTTGCGGCTGAGAACGCCTGGTTGTGTGTGAAGTGCAATTTTCTAAGACAGTGTGTTTTTCAGGATTCACAAAAGTGATTTCATCTTGCCCCGTGTCTTGTAAATTAAATTACAAGGCAGGTACGAGTGTTTAATTGAAACATCTGCCTATTATTTTTTGTACATATTTATGTAATTATTACTAAATCTCTCTATTTCTCGTATTTTAGAATTTATTTCAACTTTTCATCTTTCCCCATTTACATTTAACGGGGTAAGACAAACATATCAAAGTCTTAATCTTGACCCTTTTTCAGATTTCATACTAAAAGCCAGATATCCTCAAACTGTATCTTTGTGTAAGTTTCAGCAAGAAAAATAAGAAATAAAAAAAATATTGCTGAAAGTAGTAAAACAAAAAATAATAAGAATAGGGTATGCTAAGAAATGTGAAATAAAAAAAGGAATCCAATAGAAAAAGAAAATACTTTAAAAATTACAAAAGAAAAAAATAAAGAATTATTTATGGTGATAAAAAAAATATTCATATAGGTTTTATGTGAAATAAAAAAAGTTTTCAGTATTTATATGATTTTTCATTAATAGAAAATATTTTTTTTTCTTCAGTCAATACTTATGCAAATTGGCTGCAAAGTTTGAGAATCTTTTCTTCAATCTTCCCCCAGTGGGGTAAGTTCGGAATATATTATATTTTTAAATTTGTTATATCTTTGTTAAAAATAGCTATTTTGGCACTACAGTCAGTTATAACTTTTTAAATTACTTAACACTATAGACTTAGGACCATAAACTTTGCCTAGGACCTGCCTAAGACACGTTTTAACGATTTTTTGAGATTTTGAGATTTTTATTCGATCTTACCCCGTCACCTTTTCATCTTCCCCCTGTTTCAATTAAGTAAAAATAATATTTTTAATTACAGTTTTCTACTTTTTGGACAGCTTTATCAGGCTGTTATTGACATATTATAAAAATCTAGTCTTTACCCTTTAATTATGTCTAATTTACTTTTAGCTAAAGTTAATATCTATTCTTCTACATGGATTCAAAAACAACACTAACCATCTCATCAAAAAACCGTTCGATCTTGCCCCCACTCACTCTACTTTAATTAGGTAGATAGTTAAAATACTTATTCCATGTAATGATGACCTAAGGTGTTTATTAAATTCTATTTTATAGTATGGCTAAGCCAAATTTTTATTTTTGTTTATTTAACAAATATTTATTGTCCAAAAATTAAATTACTTAATGTTTACATGGGTACATAATCTGGAGGCATTCTGGCAATCAGTTTCTTAATTTCTAAAGCCACAACTGGATTTGTTGTGCAAATATCTTTGTCCTCATAGGGAGGTAACAGAATTACACCGGCAAAATGGATTGTATCTTCTTCCACTCTAACAACAAGACAATTCTTTTTCAACCAAGATAAGACTTTTGTTTTTTTCAGTTGTAGATCAGCAGTGCTTATTTCGTCTATTTGTTTTCGCTCAGGAGGTTTGATGCTGTAATCACTTTGTATGACATCTATTTTTTTAACAGCACTGCCAGGAATCACGATGGTTTTATATTTTCCTTCTTCATTGGGAACTGGAGCTGATAGAATGAGGCTGAAATAAAGTTCATCTATTAATAATTGAATGTACTATGTTTGCAGCTTTTTTAATTATTATACCTGATATCAAGTGAATTTCTATACTCAAGTAGAAATCAAATTTATTTTATTCCAACTTGTTGCTAACTCACTCTGTAATATATACCTATGTAACTTGCATTTAGCTGGAGAATACAATAAATCAAGACATTTTTTATAGTTACCTATATGACACTGGATCAATGGAATGAATGAATCCCTGATAACATAGGTCTCTCACAAGCTTTACGTTAACATACTTTTCAATGTATTGTAAAAGTTCCAAAGGTTCTTTATCCTGAAAATTTTGTGGCACCTCTTCTGCCGTATCAGGCTTTTTTTCTGATTGAGCTTCAACATTATTTTTAGAGCTACTTGCTATGGATATAACTTGAACCTTTTGATGATCTTTCATACTGTTACTATCATCGCTCATCATCTCAGCACTCGCCATCGTTTATTATAAATTATTAGTGATAAAACCAACAACAATTTTGTCTGTTTAATCCACTGCGATTTAGAATAAACCATCACCTTCAATCACATTAATACAGAAATATCCACTATAATATGTATAATTTCTCTTCATAAACCAAACACCGAAGAAAATCACATCACAAGTCACAACAAACAAACAAAACAATGCAATTTTGGCTCCGGTTTTTTTAAGGTTAGGTTTCTTCTTCTTGGCTTATTTCATAGTTGATGGCAACATGTGTCTGGTGATTTGTTACCCCGGTTTCGATTCCCTGCGTTTCGACTTCCCATCGTTTCGACTTACCTCGGTATCGACTCCCGCCCTATCGACTTTCCTCAGGTTTGACCATGAATAGGTACATAAAGTACCAAAAGTACTGTTAGTAAAACAAGTGTTTTAGTTTAAAATAATCAACAATTATTATACAATAATTAACGTTTATAAATTTTTGCATTATTATACAGTTTCAATCAGTCTTCAGGTACTTATTCATAAATCACAGTTTTTTTATAAATATCTTGGTAAACATTTTCAAATAGTATAGAATATGTACTTACAAATAAAATACGAAACAAATAAATATAAAGACCCTATAGCTATATGTCACAGGTACATCATATTTAGTCACAGATGCATTTTAAAAAATCACAGAATTATTACAAAAATCACAGAAATATTACAAAAATCACAATCATTTAAATAGAGATTGAGAGATAGGTAACTACCCTATTGTAGTAGTATTTACTAGAAAAGAACTTAGGTACCTACTTAAACTAAAAACTGTCTTCTTCAAATTGGACTTACAAATAAAATACGAAACAAATAAATAACAATAAATATAAAGACACACCTATAGCTATATGTCACAGGTACATCATATTTAGTCACAGATGCATTAAAAAAATCACAGAATTATTACATAAATCACAGAAACATTACAAAAATCACAATCATTAAAATCGAGATCAGAATAGGTAACTACCCTATTGTAGTAGTATTTACTGTAAAAGAACCTACCTACTTAAACTAAAAAAAAATCTTCTTTATATTGGACAGTCTTTTTAAGCAAAGTAAAATATCAATTCGGTTCAGAGATAGTCATCAATTATTTTGCAAATTTTACCGTCATTTTCCAAATCTACTTTTCTTTTTTTGTTAGTCATAGTCTGTCCCATCATTCTTTTTTCTATTTTCATGTCTGTGTTCGTAGCTTCATCTTTCAGAATACTTATAAGATAACACAAGGTTATCTTGGTTATCTTTTTATTTAGACGACTATGCCATCCCTCTACATGATTTGTTGTTCGTATTTTTTGTGCATAACAACTGATATATTTAGAATATTCTCTTAACCACTGCTTCGACATGTACATATTAAAATCAGTAACTGCTGTGCTTGTGAAATCGGGATTATTTATTAATTGTTGCCAAGCGTAGTGTATATGCTCGTAAGGTAGAAGAGCGAGGGATGTACACATTCCAATATAATTGACATTTTGACGAGTGCTGTTTACCGATAAATCTTTGGCTTTGTCCCAGATGTTTTTGCAAAAATGAAAGTAGCAAAGTTTAATTTCTGACGAAGGGAAGACGTTTTTGATTGAATTGATGGCAGCTATTTCGCAATCGATTATGAAAATTGCTGGATTAAAATCGTGAGCATGTTGTTTAATAAGAGTAAACAATCGAGTGTAAGTTGTTTCCGTTTTATTGGGAAGCAAAGCAAATATGACTGGTGCTACATTTGGGCATTCATCAGATTCAGAAATATCTGCGTGTAGGGAATAAATTTGTTTAAACGGTTTAGAACATGACTTAAAAGTACTTAAATAACTAAGGCGGCACTTTTAATCAACACAGTTCACAAGACATTTTAACAACACACTAGACAAAACACCCAACGCTGACTGAATAGCTGTATAATTCAAAACCAGTTCTTTAAGAGTAAGATAAATATGAAAGAAAGAGATAGTATAAGGCGACTGCGAAACACTCTTTACCTGGAAATTATAAGAAACAAAAGACTATGGCAAAAAGGTCTTCTCGTTTTTATGATTTTAAAAATCAGTTTAAAACCATAAACATTTAAAATAAAATACAACGTTTTCTTGCTTACTGTACCGATTTGCTAAGTCGAAACCGGGGGAATAAAAGCGAGGAAATTTCATTTTTGAAATGTCGATACAGCGGGAAGTCGAAACGCAGCGAATCGAAACGGGGGTAACAAATCGTCTGGTTTGATTGCCACTTTTCATACGAAAACACAGAAGCCGGAGGCGGAGCGGAGGCGAAGGCATGCGAGTTGTATTCTATGGAATCCTATGACAGCATACTCACACACCGCAGGCCGTGGCGACGCCGCCGGGGCCGCCATAGGAAAAACCGCCACGCCTTCGCCTCCGGCTTCAGTGTGTTTCGAACTTTATATTTACATGAAAATTTCGTAATCATGGAATGGAGGCGTGGAATAATAGATTTATACATAGAAATTTCATTGTATTTGAAGCATGGCTTTAGTTAGAGGACTTGTCACATTGAACATGTGACAACAATATGACATTTAAATCCATCAATAAATAACGAAGCTAATATATTTATTTAGTTTGATTTAGTAGCAATTGCTCCATGGACTGTCAAGTGGTGTTGGTGTAACTAATTTTAACTAGTTACCTACTTGAATCTTGTATTCATCAATGTAGGTATTATACATTATTTAAGGTGTAATTATTCCGGATCAAATAGCAGTATTTTCTTCCTTTCTATATCTCAAGGGTTCTCTATAAATAAAAGTTGTTTAGAGTTTTTAGTTATTTATTCTTACTAACTATAAGTTCATTTCTTGGACTTGGCTTCCCGGGTGGCTTTCCTCTCTGCAGCCTTGGCTACCTGTTTTTCTGTCTTCAAGTTGCCTTTCTTGCAAAACCGTTGATTCTTGAGGAATTTAGGATCCATCTAAGAGAACAAAAAATAAGTAGTTCAGCTACATGTTGATGGATAGATACTTTTTAATTTTCATTGAAATACACCCAGAGAAAATATTTGTAGATTTGTACAGCATAAACATAGGTCTCTAGGCAGGAATCAAACCTGCAACCTCTTGAGTCTCAGGTGGACCTGCACCAGAGATTGTCGGGTTTTATAGCTGCTAGATCATAACATAGTAGTAAATAATAAAAAATGCTGGACAATCGATATAGCATCACCTAACCCCAAGGTAAGCAGAGATTTGGTTATGGGTACTTATGTACTTAATACAATACATAACATACACTCAACAGCAAATAAATCTTACAACCTGCTCTTTCAGAACTTCATTTGATTTTCTCAAAATGTATAAAAATTACAACTATCAATTTATTGAGTACATAATATTATTAAGGACTTTATAGAGAAGTAATTTATCAGTCCTGTTAATTTTAGTCCTGTTTATTTGCTGTCGAAGTGTAGATCAATATTTTTTAGTTTACATAGACACCACCCAGAATAAATATTTGCAGATTCTACAAATATTTGTTCTCATCTTCGCAACTCAGAATCCTTAACATATACCATTCATTCTGAATACAAAAAGATGTCAAGACCTGACATAGGTTTCCAAAATGCTTGCTCAGCCTAACTGGATCCTCCTCATGGCCTCCATCACAGAATTACATAGGTCAAAAGAATATTACTTAGGTCTTTTTACTTTTCTGATACTGGTAGAATATAATTTGATCCTGATTGGAACAACTCTTTCAGACATTGAATTCTAAGGATAAGTTTAGCTTGTTCTCATTATGTTAGTAGTACATGGTGCAGGTGTAATAAAATTGTAAACAAAACTTACACCAAGTGTAGATTCGTGTCTGAACTTTGTGGGCTTCTTGATGCCATTCCTGTGAGCTTTACGGCCTGGAAAATAAAGAAACCCAATAAGATCCAGCCTTCCCATTCCATGAAATACCGGTTGATAAACAAATGCAAACACAACAAACAGTATCTGTCTGCCTTATGTGTCTGCCTACCACTACAGATTCTGATATGTTGATTTTATCGAGTCTACTTAATAATAGGACAAGAAAAGAAGTGTCGTTCGCAAGAAACACTAGCACATTTGTTTCTTCAAAATGGTATTGGCTTGGCGGTATTCCACTGTACTTACTCTGGTTGTGATTTGTGTGATTCTTCGACTTTGCCATTTTATCAAATCTTGTGTCCTGAAATTAAAAATACTTTTGAATAATAGTGATTCAAATCTACACTAATTATATTATCACTCTTCACTTTCACATAATACAATGATTTCATAGATATATTCCGATATAAAAATAAAAATATCGAAAACTAACCTACGAACAGCAAGCAATAGATTTTGTAAAGAAAGAAATGTCAAATTCAAATGAAAGATCCAAATTGTGTGATTGTTTGTAGTCAAAACTGACAGTGACATATGTTATATGGGCTAGAATAAAAAAAGTGTGGCCACCAAAAGTTTGAATTTACCTCAAAATTCAAGAAAAACTTCTATAACAGAAATTGAACAGTCATACAGACCAAATATAATTATAAACACAATACCCAGTTTTATACACTTTTTCATGTCGTTACAAGAGGTAGGTGCTACAACATAGGTAAAAGGTAAAGTAAAGTAAATCTAATTTAAGGATAAGCTCAATAATATTTATTTGTAACTTATCCGTTCAGTAGTTGTTGCGTAAGTAAAAGAGTAACATACATCCATCCATCCATCTATCCATACTTACAAACTTCGCGTTTATAGTATTAGTAGGTATACCTTATAATTAGGATACAGTTCTCCCCTAACTCCTCTATCATCAAACTATTTCTGTATCAACCTAGAGACGGTGGCGTAGTTAGGGGAACAAGGGCCCAGGGTTCATAAAGAAAAATCGGGGCCCCATCCCCTCATTCTGAGTACCTTGAACTTAATATTGACTGCCCTTAAACTTTATAGATAGGGATTACAAAAGTATACAGTGAGTTGAACTAATTTAGTAGGATTTGTGTATATTATAGTCTTTATAAGGCTTAGAACGCTTGTGTGTTAATGAAGGAACAAATGAAAATATGCATTTTTAAGGCTAACTCAAAAACGGCTATCGGAACTTGAATCTCTGAAAAAATGGGCCTACACGACACGCACCAGCTTCCAAATAATAAAAAATTATCAAAGTTGGTCCCAGAAAAGAGTTGCCTATGCCTACAGTCAAATTAAGATAACCTTCTCATTTTGCGTCGGTTCAAAATTGAAAGAATGGACGTCTCAGTCAATTTTGGTTTATTATATTATCAGTTAACAAAACTATAACATGTTGTTGCAATATTTTGGACCATATATTATGTTTCAAAGCTTAGGGGCCCCTCTGAGCTTCAGGGCCCTGGTGCACTGCACCGCCTTGCCCTATGATAGCTACGCCACTGCCTACAGAATACTATCTTTTATAGTTATTTTAAACGACGCAACATTTATTTTGCTTTATGTTTGTTTTGCTTTAGTATGTCAACATTTAGGTAAGGTTAAGGACGACATTCAGACTTATATAAAACTAGCGACCCGCCCCAGCTTCGCACGATTTTATTATACGTATAAGCCTTCCTCTTGAATCACTCTCTCTATTATAAAAACCGCATCAAAATCTGTTGCGTAGTTTTAACGATTTAAGCAAACATAGGGACAGAGAAAGTGACTTTCTTTTATACCATGTACCTACTTAGTGATAGTGAGAATATTGTTGATTATTATTAACTCAGTTATTTCAGATAAATTCATAATCCATAATACAATTAAAAATCAAATTTCACTAAAATCGTAGCTAAAACAATGTCAAAAATTCAATTATACAATACAATAATTACATAGGTTCCTAAACATAAATAACTAGAACACAAAATAATTGATTGGGTACTAACCTTACTTAAATGGAGTTACTTTCCATCGCTATCCTCATCCATTTGTTTTGGATAGGACAGTCCAACCGGGATATAATCATCTGCAGGATGCTGTTGTACTAATATATCCACCATCTAATCCCCAACATAGTTCCTTACAAAATAGGGAAAATAGTTGTTGCTTCACTCACTGTCAGTGTCTCGCGCGACCGTGGCGCATTGGTGGCGCAGGACTGACATTTACACGGTGACGTTTCAATGTTTTGTCTAATTACCAATAGAATTGTGTTTCGTATTTTAACCTATATTTTGAGCATACATTGTATGTTTGACTCTTTTTGCCCCGACTGCGTTGAGGCACTTTTTTGTTTAATCTGCTTCTATGTGCTCTATGCAATAATTAGAGGGAACGTGGAACCTGTCAATAGTTTCAATGAACATAGTTTTCGTGAATCGTGTCTCGGTTTTTGTAGATGATCAAATAAATCGTGAATTTTAGTTTTAAATAAAGGAATACTAACCATGGTCATTCTAGAAGGTCAAGCTGGAGATGCCAAGTCCATACCCAACGAAGAGTCTGAAAAAGAGGAGGTCAAGACTGTAGTCCCCCTATCATTAGAAAGTATCCTTTGCAAAAACAGTGCTTTTTCAGGATTAAGTAGGTATAGATAACATATTTTATTTATTGTATTCTTTACCATGAATAATGTGTTGGTTTGCGGCGAACAATAAATTATATTTATACCATCTTGAGTAACTAATCAATGACAGTTTTGTGTTCATGCATATGGTTCAGCAGCTTTAGGCATTTATATGATTTGATGACATATACAGGAGTGAGAACATAAGGAAACATTAATATTCTTGTGTTGCAGGCCAATATTAATATTGTGGGAGCAACGCCTACTGAACTAAAGGAGTAACAGAATAATATCATAAAATAATGATTTGATTTATCATAACAAGCTCTTAAATAGATTGCAGTTAATTCTAAACTCAGTAATTATATTAGGACTCAGTAAATACCATATTTTCACTACTTGAATAAATAGATGGTGCAAATGTCCACTATTTTCCTTCTTAGCCTTTAACGTGGTGCCATGGATATCTTTTGTGTATGGCCGGTGGCACCCAAGAGGTGCCTAACTTAGAACCCATAAAACCCGAATAATTTGACGTTTATCAAAGGTGCTCTGCAAACAAAAGTGACTTTATTTGTTACACACTGACACCTCGAGTGTCAGTTTCAAGATATCGCATGATTTCGCACACTTCAGGGTTAGTAAACCTTTTCAATAAAAAAATATTATGCCATTTTGTAAATTTAAAGTAGGTAGCAAGTTTGTCCAAATCTGTGTTATAAGTATACACTACCAGCTGAACTTACCAGCCTAAAAAATCATAACCATAGCCAAAAATGACAGATTTATCCGGACTGGACATTCACCAAAAAATTAAACCATAAATAAACGTCTCGCGCTGATTGACGTGTCGCGTTCGAAACCAAAGCAAAAGACTCAACAGTATCCCAACATTGTCTCATAGATTAGTCGGTATTGTCGTCGTCGCATTGCATTTCAAGTTGTGATTCTAGAATATATTTTCTTTTTCTAGGTAATTCTATGTAGAACAAAACAATAAAATTAAATAACTGTCATAAACAAAATTGGTCATAAAACTAATGTTCAAAACGAGACGCGATACCTTTAATGTCCAAATACCTAATTACCAGGTATACCTGGTGCATTACTATAGTAGATAGGTACCTACTTTTCGTTAATAGTAAGCCAGTAGAAACAGTATTAAGATATTCATACTTTAGTGTTTATCTTTATCTGAATAAATAGCGTAGCGTGATCTCGTATTTTGATATTCTATCAAAAACTCGTCATGAATTTGAATTTTGATTCCAAAGAAAACAATAGAAAATAACTATCATAGTGCTGTGCCCGCTTTGAATGTTTATAATTAATTCTACAGTAACACTAGACCAATAAATCCATCAAAAACTACAAAAATGTTTACAACACCTGATTGAAATAATGCAATTACCTTCCATTTTCGTTAATACACGTAGATAGTCTCTTTTATATGCACTAATCGAAAAGTTAAACCGTTTACGTTAGGGTTCGGCTGGCGACTAAACTTACAGCACATTTAAATAGGAAAAAAAGCGACAAGTTACAAATCATGGCGGAGGGCCCCTTAGCCCCTTAGTGGTGCCATCAAAGTCCCTTGCGTAAGGCGCCTCAGCGGAGCCACGCAATATTTGATCGCCGCCAGGCGCAAAAGTTTGTCCCAGAGACCGCCGCATTGAATCGGTTAATAGGAGAAATGAGACAATATATCCCTCAACTTGAATCAGTATTTCGTCTGACGAAGGATGCTCAACAGCAGCATGGATTACGGCATGCAGATTACCAGAGATACCGGGGTTTTTGCTCCCGTCGTATTCGAAGACTGCGGAAAGTGCTCAAGATACCTCAGGTAATCTTTTTTCATATCATTTATTATTTATGAAGTTGTAGTTAAAAAAGAAGTAGTGGTTGAAGTTAAAAAATGAAAAGTAAGTAGGTTTCGTGCATTTTACCAGCCTTAAAGTTGTAGCTCATTAACACTGCACAAAGATAAATTTAGCATTTAAATATACTTTTTGGATCTACTACATAGTGCTTACAAACCTTATTTTCAGGGTGATCGGCGCCACTACCGCCGCCGCGATGTTACAGCCACCCACCTTACTGCCCCAAATGCAGAAAACCGTCTGCTCTGTGTCCCCTTACTCCAAGCGGAGCGTGCCTGGGCTCACGCCATGCAGCTTCGGCAGGAGGCCAATACTGAGCCGAGGAAGAAGTTCCATCTCACTTCGAGGCTGAAAAAAGCCTATTCTCACGCTCAGACGCTGCTGCAGTTATGTGAAGTGAGTTATTTCTTCTGTACTTAAATTACCTCCTCCGTCAAAGTTCAAGATACTTTTGTTAGAAAGAAAGAAGAAAAAAGAAAGAAAATATTTTTATTTACTTAGCTTCATAAGCCCTAAGTGGCATGCTATTTTAGTGAAGCTGCAGGCAGAAGCTCGTATTTCTTACAAACATACTAGTTCTTGCCCTCAACCACAGATGAGATGATATTTCGTTAATGTTACCTTCATTTTCAAACAATCAACTTGGAGCCTTACCCATAAAGAAATAGTCTTCCTAACGCTACTAACGCTCTGCTCCTGTTATCGAGGCAACTCGCTTAAATTCACCCGCGCCAACCTACCTACCTGCGATCCCTTGGCTTATTAGCAGGGTTGACCTTTCAGACTTATTTACGCAAATTTGGCCCGAATTGTTCAGTAGTTTATAGTAAAGAAGTTACAAACATCATTCTATCCAAACTTTTCCATTTAAAAAACTAGAAGTAGTAAGTAGGGTTCATTCTTATCTATACTTCTTTTTGAATCCTAAAATTGGAGAAAGTCCTCACTATTTTCACAATAATAAAACAATATTAAACTGCCATTTAATTAAGTTTCCTGTTTATAGCAAAGTGGCGCATGCGACGCCCGCACGCAGCTTGAGGCCGGCGCGTACGCAGCCTGGCTGCACGGCATTCTATTGGTCGAGCTGCAGCAATGGCGCGCGGCAGCTGAGAGCTTGCAGCGAGCTCACATAGTACTGGACAAACTGTGTGCGGCGTTGCCTGAAGATGAAAGGACTGTTTACAAGCAGAAGGTAACATTATAATCTATGTCTGCATGATCTTTAAGATCATCCTTTAACATCTCCTCGATAGACCCCGGAGTCGGGCCACAATCATGCCATTAGCGTAGTTGATGTTATTTATACTAACACCATCTACGCAGCACCCGACTCGCATGCTGCGAGGTCTTCGACGTACTAATTGAAGAGCTTAGGTGATATTAAGCCCCCTTGCGTCACTCCCGACTCAAACTTTTACATCTACGGAAAAATGTTGGTGTGATTTGATCAGATAGTATTATCACCGTTATACTCCTGTCTCTCATCTGATATTAGGCCCCCTTGCGTCACTCCCGACTCAAACCTTTACATCTACGGAAAAATGTTGGTGTGATTTGATCAGATAGTACTCCACAATAAGTTATGTTTTATTTTGTATAGATTATGCAGTAACGACGTTGCTCATGGTGACCACCTAACTCTGTTTTAGGATCTCTGCCTAACAGATAAAGTTGCTTGTAGTCTTCTATTGTATGTTTATGGTGAATTCGTACTCTTTTCAGATAGAGGAGCTGAAGCCCAGCCTGCGATACTGTGCGTACAACATCGGCGACGAGTCGGCGGCCGGCGACTTGGTCGCGATGCGCGGGCAGGGGCTCATTGAGAACTTGGACTCTTTGATGGCGCAGGCCAAGTTAGTTCCACTTTTAATATTGTTGTTCTTCATTATCATGTTGTTAGTATAGCTGATTGTTTGTTATATTTAGTAGTATTATTTATTATACAAGGTCCCGAATACTTACATGTATAGATCATAAAAAAAATATAGAAAAGGTAGAATTAAATATTTGAAGTTTAGAAAGTTTTATATTTTGAAGCAAATTAAAACTAAAGTAAAAAAAATTAAACTAAAGCGAGCTAACTGGTAACTCTAGAGGTATCTCAACTGCCCTAATACCAGAAAATTCTAAACAAAAGCAATTTTAAAGAGCGCTTTGAACATGTACTGTACCTTGATCAATGTTTCGTGGTTTACTTTCAACCATTACGTACGTGGCACCGTAATTATTATTTGCTAGATTTAGAAATTTGTTTGTATACTTGACAAATTTATTTCCAGGGAGTCTCGCTCCGGCGTGATGCACGAGGTGGAATGGCGCGGGCGCTCCGTCACGGTGCGTCCGGAGAAAGTGCGCCTTTTCCTCATCGCGCTGCAGGACTTCGATAAATCAGTCGCCGGCGCGCAAAACGTGCAAGCGAAGATCGACATCCTTGAAAACATCCTCATGGACTGCAAAGACGCGATCTCCGCCATCAAGGACGAAATAAAGAACGATCCCAAGCTCAAAGCCGCTTCCGAAACTCAAGTATCCGGCATCAACCATTTGCTCTCCTACTTGATGTACTTGCGTCTCGTTCGCACCATCGAGCGAAACAACCTGCTGGTGAAACAGGCAGAGGAGGCGCGCGCCGCCAACGGAACCATCGACGGAAAGAAAGTACGTCCGCACGACTTGACTCGCTTATACGAAATCATCCTGCAAAACTTCACCGAATTGCAACAGCTGCCTGGTTTCGAGAACGACTCGGCTTATCAGAAGGAGATAGAAGTACAGATGAAGGCTTATAGAGCATTCCGGTGCTTCTACATCGCTCAGGTGTTGACGGGCCTCCGTCGGTTCAGAGAGGCGCTCGCCATGCTCGAAAGGGCCAATAATTACACCACCGAATCCACCAAGAGCAAGATTGACGACAAACAGCTAATAGAGAGACTAGAACTCCTAAAGAAGGACATAGAAAGCTGCAAGTTTGAGGTGCACGCTGATTCTGTTCTCGAAGACGACGAGGAGGAAGGAAGTATCAAAGAACGAAAGCACAAAGACAAGAAACCTCTGGTGGAGCGTTTGGATGATTATAGAGAGGACAGTCAGGCGCTGACGAAGAACCCTAATATTTACAAGTTGCCGCCGCCGATGGAGGCGATCCCTTGCAAGCCGCTGTTCTTTGACTTGGCTTGCAATTTCATAGAGTTTCCGAACTTAGATGACAAGACGGGGGCGGCCGATGCCAAGAAGCAAGGCGCCGGCATCACGGGACTCGTCAAAGGATTCCTCGGGTGGGGTGGCGGCTCAAAGTAAACACATTTTATATAAAACATATTTTACGGTTATATGGTCAAATATACAAATCTGTATCAGTTATATTGCTTGTTTTCGTTGTTTGTAGTTTTTCTATTTAATAAATGTATTAAATAAAATAACAGATACCTACAACTTATTTGTATTATGTCATACAAAATGTTTTTATTAAACAAATGTACCTGTAAGTAAAAGTAGCAATCCAACAAATAATATTTTACACAAACCAAGTAGCTATTCAGTTTGATAGTACAAAAATAAAATAATTCAAAACATAATATCTTTACACTTTGTAATAATTACAAATCACATTCGACTTATTAATTGCGATACTGAAGAATACACTGTTAGTAAATTGTCAAAATCTATGCTTATTTTAGGCACCTGTGACAAAATCCATTAGCTCGAAAGCCAAAACAAATATATTTTATTATTTAAAACTATGTATATGTAATATCTTCTAAAATATGTTAACTATTAACGTATTTTAGTAGGTAGTATATATACAAACAAGGTTCGTTATTAACCCATTTACATTTACATAAATATAGTTTACATTTTTGTAATGATAATTTATTTAATAGTTTTACAGTTACAATAATCTATACACTAGTTTATTCTTGAATCTCGGAACAGTGCATCCATAGTGGGCTAGCTTTTTACAACGTGAACTGCTATGATCTAACTAGTGATATAAAATTACAGAGAATATTACAACTTATCCTTTAGGATCACAATTTTATGTTCAGACAATCAATAGTTAACGCTAAATACTGTTTTCACACACAACTAGAAAAGCATTACCCACTTTACAGTTTATTATGAAAAACTTTACATGATCTTGGATCCTTAAGTTACCCTTTTTGAATTTACATTTGACTTCACAGATAGTGAAGTATCCTAACTTCGTTACCCATCGGCACTATCGAGGTGTAATGAATAACAGTATCACAATAATAAGTCACAGAGCTCTAGCGCGGCGCTAACGGCGGCCAGTGAGCGGTGTCGTGCGCTATACGGTCCTCGGGAGCGACCACTTGCCCACAAGTGGGACAAATCTCCAAGTTCAAATTCCTTCCCACAACCAACTCCTGCTGCTTCCCGATATCGGGCAGCAAAGCAACCAGATCGGGGAAGACGTCGTCTAATTGCACGCCCATAGCGTTCTTGCAATGCTCGTAGAACTCTTGCGCATTTATGATGCCGTCGCGGAAGGCGCGCGAGGCCACTTTGAAGTTCTCTACGGCGGCGGCGCCTCCTAACGCCACCGCGAACTTCTTCACCAGCGTCCGGTTTCTCTGCTCGAAGTCCGGAGGCGGTATGTAGCTGTGCACGGGAGCTGGGAACGTCTGCCCCGAGGAGTTGGTGAAGGTCATTCCGTCGCAGGCCGGCCGTGCTTTGAAGCCGGGCGGAGCGCTCACGTTGCCGTTCATCTTTTTATTCTCCCTCGGATACTCGATCTTTGCCTGCAGTACGGGCTGGTTCTTCGCTTTAGGGTTGAGCGAGGGGAACTCTTTAGACGCGAGAGTAAAATCTCCGTTGCCTGTGTTCCTGATTTTTTCTGTGTTGGCGCTCGCGGCGGGGACGGTTTCGATCGTTTTTATTTTCCTGTCGACGACTTCATTGTTGTTGTTAAGGTTCGCCTCGGTGAGCGAGGGGTCACGCGCGTACTTCTTGTCGAGCCCGTTGACTTGCACGAGCGGGGCCGTCGGCTCGGATATAATATTTTCCTTTTTGCTGTTGTTTTTCTTCTTTTCTTTCTTAGATTGTTTAGTTTCCGTGACCGCGAACGGGTTGGGGGTTGTTTTTATGGGTTGTTGGACGTGGTTTTTTGGCGGTTGGGGTGGGGAGGTGGGTAGTTTCTTGGGTTTGGATTTGTTGGCGGGTAGACCGGGGAAGTCCGCTACGGGGTTGAAGGTGGGTTCCCGGGGCGGAGGAGGGTCTGGCTTGTTGTTCTTCTGCTTCTCCTTGGGTTTGGAGACGGTGATCCACTGCGGCGGGGTGGCGGGCGCCGCGGAGCTCGACAGCGCCGGGAACGCTTCCGTGGAGGCAGTTTGAGGTTTCTTGCGCTGAGTAGGCGCCGCAGAGTTGCTTTTCATCGCTTGCATTTCTTCCTTGTTTATCATCGCGACCTGAAAATAGCATTAAATAAATTAAATACTGCGAAATGTCTTTTACGGAAATTTTGAACTGACGAAAATCTGTTATAATTTAAATAAAAATAAATAATACTGGACAATCCACACAGCATCATCGAGCCCCTGTGTCTAGCCCCAAGCTTGAGCAAGAGCTTGTGTTAGACTGACGGACAGCGGAGTCTTAATAATAAAATAAAAATGTTGTTGATGCAGACTTATATCCATCTTTACATATAAAAAATAGTAATAAGGATCCGTTGTACCATTTCGGTACGGGACCCTAAAACTAGTAAGTACCTTAGGGAGGCGCTCGCCTGCGTCAGACGGAAGTCGCTAGCGCTGGCTGGCTGTGGATTACTAAACCTAATAGTAAGTACCTTAGGAGGCTGCGTAGTGTTAGCGCCGAGGCTGGGATGGTCGTCCCGGGCGAGCCCGAGGGACGGGTACTCGTCGAACTCGTCGTCGCTGAGTCTGCGCGCGGGCCGGTGCGCGCTCGCCTGCGTCAGACGGAAGTTGCTAGCGCTGGCTGGCTGGCTGTGTATCACTGATACTGGCTTCGCTGGGGATACATTTATTACTTAATGCTGTATTCTTGTTACACAGGGCTGACAAAAATGACTAAATTTTTATTGACTATTTGGCACTCAATTTCTCAATTTGTGACGTAGTTTGGGGTAAATATTTCAAGATTCGAGAAGCAGTAGATACAATAGTTCCTCAATTCCACACAGCTGAATAATTTAAAAAAGCGCAGCGTGGCAAAGTTCTTGTCATAATATTATTAATAGCCCGACCCGGCTCTAATTTATGGGAAAGTAACTCATGTTTTATTCTAAGGCAATTTTAAAAAAAAAATATTACCCAAGTGCGAGGGCTTACGCACTATAATTTATTTTTATATATTTATTGGAAAACCATTTTTACAGAAAATAGTGAACTTTATCCTTGAAAGCTTAAATTAAGGTTTTAACGGCAAGAAAAGTATATTAGTACGGCTAGTATAGTATATGACATAAACAGTAGATATAACTTACAGTTCCTCAAGACCGTGGCGGCGACCGAGGGCGCAGTCCTCGGGGGCGCAGCCCGAGCCGCGGCGGGCGCGCCCGCTCCGCCCAGCGTTGGGAAGTTCTTATCATTGCGAGTTAGTTGGTCACCTCCTGGGAATTTACTTGAGTTATTACCTGAGTTTAGTTTGTAGGTGAAAAAAAATAGGTGAAATATTTGAACTAATTTATAATACCATATTTCATGCAATAAAGTGATCATGATTACTAGTACACATCATTACATAGTATAACAAAGCCGCTTCCCGCCGTCTGTCTTAGATCTTTAAAACTACGCAACGTGATGTGGTTTTTTTATAGATAAGAGAGTTATAAGATGGCTCAAGAGGAAGGTTTATATGACTGTATAATACACCCGTGCGAAACCGGGGCGGGGCGTTAGTAAATATATCAATCATAGTAATATGATGACTATTTTCATTAAGAATATAACTTAGGTACCTTCAAGTAACATTATTATGTATCTATCTGTGGATTCCTGTCAAAAGCCCATCAATTTCTATTGTATCACCAATTTATGTAGTGTGCTGATGAATGAATTTATGAGTGTGTTTTCCCTATGATATATAAATTAAAAAGTTTAAAGTTTGAGTTGTCTAAGAGCTTCAACTACATAGTATAAAACAAAGTCACTTTCTCTGTCCCTATGTCCCTATTTATGCTTAAATCTTTAAAACTGCGCAACGGATATTAATGCGTTTTTTTAATACATACAGTAATAAGAGAAGATGTGACATTTAAACACATTACAATGAATATTTTAGCATTAAAAAACAGTTTCAATCTTAATTGTTACAAATAAATAGACAACTAGTAGGAAGCTTATGCCTTGCAATAGGTCATCGAGACAACTTTATCAGTTGTTGATGATGACTGGCTAGCTATGCATTAAAGCTCGATTGAACACTGGAATCTTATCTAGCTCGATGCATTACAAAGCTGTTTGACCATTGTAATCTTATCCGATCCTTTATCATAATGGTTCATGATGTAATTTTTGTGTATCCATTTTTTTCCTAATAATATCAATAATTGTGCAATAAAAAGGAAAGATTTTGATGATAAGCTATTATATTCTGTCGACGATCTTACCCAACGAATTTTGATGCGGTTTTTTTAATAGACAGTGATTCAAAAGGGAGGTTTACATTTATCACTACTTAGTATAAAACAAAGTCGTTTAGCGCTGTCTCTCCATGTGTGTGCTAAGATCTTTAAAACTACGCAACGGATATTGATGCGGTTCTTTTAATAGATAGTAATTCAAGATAAGGTTTATATGTATAATAAATCCGTTCCAAGCCGCAGCGGGTCACTAGTAGATATTTATCTTATTTACTTTAAGAGTCATACTACACGAGCGGTTCTCCCGCCGCGGCAATCCGCACTGCACAAGTCATAATTTAATATGAAAATTGTTGGCTTTATACTACACAGCGTGATTTCATGTCGCGGTTCATAGGTCGGAGAAACACGGCGGCCGCATGCAGCGTAAACCGCCGCTGATAACCGGGGCTTTAAACTACACAGGCGTTTTCCCGCTATTACATCATGGACTGTGCAGGATTATCATCATTGGCGAATCCATGTTGAAATGAACAAAAGACAGCGATAAACTGCGTACCGTGTAGTTTGATGGTCTACGGCAGCTTTGTGTCATACTGTCAACGACAGCCAAACTTTTCGAGCGTCTTCTACTTCGTAGGTTAGCCGTACATATTGAACCTCGACCAGAACAGTTTGGTTTTCGCAACCAGCACTCCACGACTCTGCAACTCACGCGGATTTTGCACCACCTTGCTCACAATCTGAACAACAACCAGTCTACAGTTGCTATTTTCCTAGATGTAGAGAAAGCATTCGATAGAGTGTGGCACCCAGGTCTAATTCTGAAGCTTATCGCTTCTCCCACACCAGCAGCCATCATCCAAGTGGTTGCATCCTTTCTCCGAGGACGAAGCTTCTACGTTGCTGTCGAAGAAGCCAAATCACAACCTCGACCCATCATAGCCGGAGTGCCACAAGGGAGCTGCTTGTCTCCTGCTCTGTATGCACTATACACAAACGACATCCCTACACTGGAGGATCAGCTTCTACCCGGGGAAAAAGACGTCACACTAGCGCTCTTTGCGGATGATAGCGCTTACTTTGCCTCTGCACCCAATGCAGTTATAGCTACTCATCAAATGCAGCGCCTGCTAAACCTGTTGCCAGCCTGGTTAGACAGATGGCGCATTGCGGTCAACGCGGGGAAAACAGCAGCGATGCTAGTGTCTCGTCGACGCACTGTCCTACCAACACTAGAGCTTCGAGGTCATGCCTTGGATTGGCAAACTTCTGTTCGCTATCTGGGTATTGACATTGATCGGTCCTTGACGATGAACGCACAGGTGGAGCGCGCGTTAAGACAAACACGCGCCGCCAGAGCGATGTTACGACCAGTTCTGACATCAAAACTGCCGCTACGAACGAAGCTTGGAGTTTACAAAACATACATCCGTTCCCGGCTCACATACGCAGCACCAGCGTGGTACTCCCTTTGCTCCGCAACCAACCAGAAGAGAATCCAAGCTCAACAAAACATCGCCCTCAGAGTTTGTACAGGCGCAGGCCGATACGTGCGAAACACTGTTATCGCACGTGATTTGCAGATACCTCCTGTAAAGGAGTTTGTTGTGAAGCTAGCGCGAAAAATGTACGACCGTGCGGACAACTCTAGACACGTACATTTAAACGGACTCGCCCCTCTTCACACAAGACCACCGGAAGCAAGACCATGCTGGAGACCCCTACCCAGAGAGCTCCTGGAGCTTTCGGAAGACCTTTCCCCAGACCATCGTAGCCAACCGGCTAACGAACAGCTTCCGAGTAGCCTGCATGGCTCTCGGAGCGACATCACATGACTCGAGAGAAGCTTCTCTCGACGTTGACGCCAGAAAAATGAACTTTAGTTCGATTCTTACTAGCATTTCGCACAGTCGAAATGTTGAAGACCACTTGATTGAGTTTGATGGTCTACGGCAGCTTTGTCGAGCAGAATCGCGCGGCGGAAGCGGGGTTGTATTCTATTGAATCAAATGAAAGCCTACACATACACCGCAGGCGGTGGCGGCGCGGTGCCATAGGAAAAACCGGCACGCCTTCACCTCTGCTCCGCCTCCGGCTTCAGTGTGTGGAGACTTTAAGAGTTTGATCACTATGCATGTTCTCGATGTATAACCTTTATAGACCCGTGAGGAGCCGGCGACCAGCATGGCGGGCGCGGGCGGCGCCGCCGAGAGCCGCGGGAACAGCTCCTCGCTGCGCGTGTCGATGCGGGGAGGAGGCGTCGCGACCGGAGGAGGCGACGGCTCGCGCTCCTCGCGTCTCTCGCGGTAATCGCGCTCTCTGAAATTGTAATTATTTCGTTTCTCAATCAGCATCAACCACTATTAGTCCTGATGGACATCATCATCATTAGCCTATATTACTCCACTGCTGGACATAGGCCTCCCCTCATGATTTATTTCTCAATTATCATCAAATTATATTAGTCCTGATGGACATAAGCCTCTCCTAATGATAAATGACGACTAAGAGACGGGGTTGGCGAAGGTTCTCTTGCAAAGCAGGAGGTTGCGCGTTCAATTCCCGCCTCGTAACAAATTTGTGTACGATCTGCAGATATTTGTTCCGTTGGTCTGGGTGTTGTCTATCTATAAAAAAATATCTATCTATGCTTATAAAGTATTAAATATATGAGTTATCTAGTACCCATAGCAGCCCCAAAGTAAGCTACTCAAAGCTTGTGTTATGGGTACTAGATAATAGACTTGTATGGGTACTAGATAATAGACTTGTAAAAGTTAAGTAAAAGTATCTTTTGTTTTATAAATAAGGAAGCAGTATTACCTAGGCGTCCGTTGAGCTACAGGATGCGGCGTGATATTGAACTGAAGCTCCAGAGTGCGCGCCTGCCTCGCCGCGCCTCGGTTCATGCCGCGCCCGTGAACTGTGGCTTTGTGAGCTGGAGAAGAAATGTGTTTATGTTTAGTAAAATAACTGTAAACCTAACTAAGATTTCTTAGAAATGTATTTTTATAATTACACATAGAATCTAAGAAATACATTTATCTTATCTCTCGTCAAACGAACTAAAAGTAACTTTAGGGTTTGAACAGGATTGGATTAAGTTAATTTTTATACTGTAGGTGGAGCTAACGGCGCGGCGCTAGAGTAGGTATAGTCCGTAGGTCGCAAAGATTTTGGACTTGGTGGTCGCTCGCTTGACTTCGTGGCGCAGTTGGCAGTGCATCCCGTAATTAGGGAAGATCGCGGGTTCAAGTCCCGAGTTCAATTAACCAATATCAACTGACCAATATCGAGTGACCCCGGGCTTAAGCCCCATGTACTCACCTTTGAGATCAATCTCGCTTCTGAAGACGGCCGTGAGATGCTGGCCCGCGCATTCCCCCTCTTCGCACAAATAGTGGTCGGTCCGAAAGTGATGCGCAAGCGCAGAGTGCGACGCGTAGTACAGATTCTTTCCATCCGCATCACATAGATGGCAGTACAGGTGTTCCTTGCGAAGATGCCGGTACAACTCGTCCGCGTCCATGAAACGTGCCTCGCAGAACTCGCAGAGCGGATGGCCCCTAATGATATACTATCGAGTGATTAGGGAACTAAAACTTAGTACCTAAAATGGAAAATTTTTAAATACGTTCAAATATGGGCTTTAAATCGTAGTTATTAAGATGTATTTTTTATTGACGGCATCATAACAGACAGATCGCAGTCGACTACTTCATTGAAGCTGTTGAGCCATTTTAAATCAACTTTAAAAAGGAGAAGTAGAGGTTCTCAATTTTTTTTGTGTATATTAGAATCACGCTTCACTTTTTTCTAGATATTTAAATTAATTTTGATGATTTACGTCTTCTGGATTATCTTGATCAAATTTATATGGGGCTACACGAGAAGCAACAGCTTTCAATTAGAAAAGAATAATAAAAATCGGTTTCCCCAGAAAAAAAGCAATTTATTGTAAATGGCATAGTACATTTTATTAAAAACTAGCGACCCGCCCCGACTTCACACGTTTTTATTATATGTATAAACCTTCCTCTTGAATCACAAACAGCATCAAAATCCGTTGCGTAGTTTTAAAGATTTAAGCATACTATGTAGTGGAATATAGTCGAGAACCTCCTCTTTTTTTGAAGTAGGTTGAAAAGAAGATAAGATGTGCACAGGTTGTAATATTCTTTAAGAAATATTTTTATTCCATTATATTTTATTCCGCGTTGTTTTTATGGAAAAGTTTCAACGCTAAATCTATACCATGGGAACTGATTTATGCGATGAAAAGTAGCCTATTATTTATTACAGGACTAAAACTATGTCTATTCAAAATTTCAGCCCGATCCGTTCAGTACTTTTTGTGTGAAAGAGGAACAAACATCCATACAAATTTCGCGTTTAAATATTACTACCTAAGAAAAGGATTAAAAGCCCATTTCTTCATACTACTTTCTCATACTCATCCTGACTTGCATATTATAATTCTTATCCTTTAATTCCTGATTTATTACCCATCAGGAATTTAATATCAATCAAAACATAGTGTACCTGTGAGATGTGTCATCTAAATCTCCTTTTCGTCTATGGTGAGCCAATTCCTGCCGAGTGTAGCATTTTCTTTCACTGGTGAAGATCTGTTAATCATGGAAAACAATGTTAATTGGATACATTGATACTGATGTGGGCGAAGGTTCGCCTGAGACGCAGGAGATTGCATATTTAATTCCTGCCTTAGGGCAAATGTTTCTATGATACTGAAAATATTTGTTTCGGGAATCTGGTTGTTTTCTGTGTATCATAAAAAATATCTGTGTATTGTATTAAGTACATTTCAGTCAAGCTTAGGCCTTCATACAACTGTTTGTGTGTTTTGTTCAGTTTATTTATGATTGTGACCTTATCCGAAAATGTGCAAATATCTAAAAAGAACATTTTCAGATTAGATCTGCCTGTATGACGGTAGCTGTACTCACTAGCTCTCGGGTCATGCCTTGCATTGACCAGATATTAGGATATTTTTTTAAAACCTGGAGAGCCTCGGTACCCCACGAGCCTAGGGTCTCGACTACAAGGGGAGCAAATGCATGCTCTGTTGAGACCTGCATATTTGCAACTCTTGAGATCCTCAGGCAAATCTGCAGCGGCACCATATTGTTAGGTATCCTTGGAAGATGAGAAGGTGCGAGTGTAAGGACACATATAGTGTCCCAAATAATAGACCTCCTCGTTGATAAACATTATAATTTTTAAAAACATTATAATGTTTGGTATTAATAATTCGGTGTGAAATTCTACAAAATTACTTAGCCATTAGCTTGTAGATTATCTTTGATTTTTAATTATAGTTCTTGCCCTACCTAAATTTAAAATTAATCAAACAAGTAATGATTGATTTCATCCTAATGTATTTGATATAAGTGGGTTTAAATAATGAGTGTGTAAACTTGATTATGGTACTAAAGTTCACATAAAGATAGGCACAGCTTTAATTCATTAGTTTTACCAGCGATAACAATTAAGATAAGAATGAGATAGTTGAGTGTATTATGTCAGAATGTATTTATATTAGAGAAGTTTTTTTTAATTTGCATTTTGTTGGCGATAAATACAAGAAATTATTTATTGAAATAATTATTATTGCTATTCTAGCAATAATGCTAGCAATTTGTAACTGAGTATAATTTTTGATCTTCATAAAATTAATAATGCTCAAATAATTATTATGTATAGAAAGAAGAGCTAGTGTATGAATCACAGATGATTGATAAAAGTAAGTAGGTACCAAAAAAAATTTGTTCAAAAAGTAGTTTTTTTTTCTCCTTTTGGCAGAGTCACAATCACCCCATTTCCTTATAGATCATTGAAATGTATCAAAAATTGCACAAATGGGTAGTGTTTTTGTGCATACTACCAATCTATAAAAAACGCATAATAATCCACTCAGTAAGTTTGTTGTTTATCAACAATGTTATATAAATCAGAATTCCTCTTTGATAACTAGTCTACTTACCTTCAAATGTTTAACACAAAGGTCACAGTAATGTCTCTCATGAACTTTTCTCATGTGGTCACTCAGCATAGTGAAGCTCCGGAAGGGTGGGGCTTTATCACAGATGTAGCAGCGATTTTCCAGCAAATACTCATAGGCTTGCTTGATCTCATCACTACAGAAACCGATCTTGAACTGTCTCTCGAAATGTCTATCAGTGAACACCCTGTTTCGCAGCTCCTTGTATGGCAGAATTGTATCAGTAAAGACCACCTACAAGAATAATAATAGCTAAGTATCCAATGCAATGTAGATGGAAAGAAGATTATTTTGTTTTTATTTTTAGTAATATTGAGCGAATTTTTTTTATTACATATTTCGTTTTTTTTACATTAGATAATATTGCACAACACAAACAGTCACCTGTATGATTATCTTTTAGAAGCTGGTACCTACATAACAATCTACCAGCAGCCCTTACCCTGGCGAGGTCCTGGCGACAAATAGGACACTCATTTGTCAGGCACAGCACCCGCATGCGAGTGGAACACTCAAAACATACGGGATGGTCACATTCGCCTATCGAATAGAACACAACGTTCTTGAAACACACCACGCAAGTGTTTTCGCTGGTGTGGTCGGTCATGATGGAGGGCTGGCTCAGGGTTCTGAAATGACTTTATTAGGAAATAAGATGTCAAGATTAATGTTAGAATGATGGAATGATAAATTTTACAGCACCTGCTAAGAAAAGGTAAGAACGAAAAGACGAAAATTTCGCAGTCGCACAGAGTTGATGTTTTTTGACAGCTGGCTGAGCTGTTTTTTTTTTGTTCGGTGCTGCCAACATCGGTCAAAAATTTCCTACCACCTTGATTTCCTCGCATTCCCTACATGTGAAAAGCGAGATTAAAGGTCTCCACACACTGAAGCCGGAGGCGGCGAGTTGAATTCAATTGAATCATATGAAAGCTTACACACACACCGCAGGTGGTGGTGGTGGCGGTGCGATTCCATAAGAAAAACCGGCACACCTTCGCCTCCGCTCCGCCTCCGGCTTCAGTGTGTGGAGACTTTTATCCATTTTGATCAGCGAGAACAGACTTGAAAATCTCATTGAACTCTACCACAGCGTTGCCAGAATGTTACTTTTGTAACATTTTACGTTACTTTTGACCCTCTCATGTTACTTCAATGTTACACGACTCAATATGTTATTTTGTGTAACTTTTGTGTTAGATCAATATAAATAAACTTGAAAAATATTTTCCAGTGAACAAAACAATATCGCGAAACGAAACGAATCCAAAAATTTTGTTGATCGTCATGTTGGCGCACTTTAATTTTGAGGACTGTGGAATGATCCGACGTCCGCGCGAAAATCTGGCTGTGGCAAATCTCAGGGACCGCATTTTTTTTCATCGAATAGTTCTTGTAATACTACAACAAAAATATCAGCGAGTGCCCTTTAAAAAAATCGAGAAAAAAATTATTTTCCCAATTAAAAATATGAGACAGTTACAAAATGTAAAGGAGCAGTTACGTAATGGAAAGCGTAAAGCTGGCTTTACAATGTTCGAAATTTTTATCCTGAAAATCTATTATTCTTGCAGTTTTACTTTTTTCGGTATTTATTATTCCTAACACATTAATCAGAGAAATGTTGTGTCGTGGTTTATTTGTCGTGGGTTCTTCATCTTTATCAAGTGCTTCATCACCACAAAATCGTAATTTAAACATCAATAAAACTTCTAGATTTAAATTTAAATTAATTTTTTTTCATTTTTTTTAGCATATAAACGATTTCATTTTTCAAATCAAGATTTAATCAAAATTTTTATATATATTATCTTTGGATTTAATACGCTAGAACTCTTTGATGCTTTGTCAACAATTACTGGGTGAACTTGCCTTTATATTTCCATTTTGTAACTTTATCATTCCACATATCGTCGCTGTTCTGACTAAGTGACGTATCTACATTTTGGTCATTTTGCTGTAGAAGCTTTTTTGTTAGGACTCGCATACAATTGTTACTATAAGACGCTTAAATATTAATCGATTACATTGAAAATGCACACCTATATATTTCAATGCAAGGTCTTCCTGATTACGTGTGTTTTTTATGATTTTGATGATTGGGTAATTCAGTAAATTGATTTAAAACAGATACGACAGTTCGTCTGAACTTTTATTTTAAAATTTCCGGCTTATTAATTCAGTTAGGTCTGGGTATTTTAGAAATGAAATTCGTTTAATTTTATCAGTGAGGTACAATCTAATATAAAAACGCTAAGTGTAGTTTTAATGTGCTAAACAATCATTGTCAAACATTAAAAATAGGTTATTCGGTAGGTAACAATAAATCACAATGTTGTACTTGGTACATTATAGTTATAACCTACTTCGTAATATTATTACAGGAACATTTTTTTTCGTAAATCGAAATGAGATCTTTCTAAGATAATCTTTGAGTAAGTACTTAATTAACAAACTTAGGAAGAAAAAAATAACATTTAACTCCTTATTAACAGAAAATACGCACAAAAAGTTATCTATGGGAATAAACGCTATTATTTTAAGCTCTTACTTGCTCTTACTCTTACTACTAAAAAACAAATTATAATGTTAATTAGGTAAGCATACATACGTATCACTCTTATTTTCTAATAGATGCGCCCCGCGGCTTCGCCCGCGAGCCAGAGTTATTTTTTTATTTCAGATTTTTTCTTTATTTTAAATTTCAGAAATGTATTGCACACCCCCTGGTTGGAAATTGTGTAAAAAATACGTGTTTAATTATTCACTCCATACTTTATTTATACCGAGTTGTGAGTTAATCGAATCAAGGAAAGTTACTTTCCATATAAACTTTCCCACCTTATTTAGAGGTTAAAATTTCTAAATTTTAATAGCTTTTATCCTATTCTCAGTCCTAAACTATCTACATACCAAATTTCATTTAAATAACTTAAGTAGTTACAAAGATTACTTATAACAAACAAAAAAGTAAGATAGATTAACTTAATATTTTAATAAAATACAATTAAACACTATTATTTCACAATATTAAACATAGTCGTAGTCTGAGTCTATATTTAATTGTTGTGTTAATACAATCAGTCTTACTTTACCATATTAATTTAAATTTAACAAATCAATTTAACTCAACTGGATAACTTGTCATTTATTATATAATGACGAAAAATAAGGTTTTCTTGCGTTATTTTTCCTACGCAGGAATTATTGAAACTGAACGAATAGTGGAATAAGATCTGATAAGTATCTGCAAAATTACGACGATAATATGACAATATGCGTACCTATTAATGGAATAGAACTGTATACCATTAAAAGGTAACAATGGACTAGACCATGAAATGAATGAACGTCTAGTACTTCAGTTGTATTCCATTAGAGTAACTATAAACATCATACTTATATTATAAATGCGAATGTGTGTACGAATAGATGTTGGTTACCTCTTCACGCTAAGACTAGGTACTGAACGGTTCAGGCCAAATTTATGTATACAGGTAGTTCCAAGCCTGGAATAAATACGACATTTTGGGTGGGTGTTTGTTTGATACTTCTTCACGCCAAAATTTCACAATGGCTCAGGCTGATATTTTGCATAGATTTAGACAAGAATGAAAAACCTTCAAATTCTTATTCCAAAGAACATTCAAAACGGCTTTTTAATGTATATATTTAAGAAAATAATTACGACTACATATATTTAGTGTCTTACTAAATTCGTAATATCACTTACAATTTCTCTGAATACATTTTGTGTGGATAAAAATCTTACTAAAAGTCGTTGTTAGTGCACTTAGGGCACTTAGTGTGATTTTAATTTTTAAGAAATGTAGATACGACATTCGTTCTTTCGAAACAGGTAGTAGATACAGATATGCCGATTAGACAGATCGCTTCGTCTTCAAAAGTAGATAAAAACTACATAAAAATGTCAGTTAGGTCAAAATTGCAGATACGTCACTTAGTCAGAACAGCGACGATATACGTAACCAAACAAAATGGAAGTAACGTTCCCACGTCACCCGATCTAAAATTGCGTCTATTTTTATTTTCAAACAGTTGAGACCTTTGGAGACTCAATAATTCATTTAATACATTATACAGTATTCATTTCGTTACTTTTATTTTACAAAACTCAAGCCTTATCAGTCTAAATCGCAGTTACAAACTGGAAGAAAAAAACGCCACGGTAACGCTCTGCAAGTTCAGACACGAATAATGACAGAACGCTCTTTGACAACCAATTTTAAACTGGTGGTATCGATGAGTCATGTTACCAGGAATAATAAATTCTGTGATTACAGTAGTTTTTTCAAAATAATACGGAGATATTGCAGTTACAAAATGGAATTCCACTTATGTCCAAAATCATGGGACACAATTTAATTGATAAAAAGTAATTATTTTTGTATGAAAAGTCCCGCATTTTACGTTTAAATATGATGGCCTTCATATATTTAAACATAAATAATCCAGTTTTAACCTTCATCCAAACCGAGTTAAAAATAATCTAGAGTCAAAAGTCGGTCCACCGCTGTAGGACAACCATTTTTAAGGGGTCCGGAAGCTATTTTACTCTTATTTTACAATTTTTTGTATTAAAAAAGTTCTAATAATATGTTTTTTTATCGCAAATAAAACTATAAAACATAAAATAAGTATTTTAATATCTAGCAATGGACTAGTTTTTATAAAAAGTATTAATGAACTTGTAGGACACCTAAAAAACGCATGGACGTTTTTTAAAAAAAATGCCCAGGTACTAAATAACTGATATACTTAATACATTATATGTATACTTAAATATTTATTTTTATTATACATAGAAAACACCCAGAGCAACTGAACAAATTTCTGCAGATCATAAACAAATTAGTTTCGAGGCGGGAATCGAACCCGCAACCTCTTGAGTCGCAGGCGCACTCTCGCCCGCTCGCTGCCCCACTGAGGTCGTCGTGAAGTGATCGCGATTTTTTCGAAGTTGTGTACAATGGGACAGGACAGACAACTTAAGTAGGTATTTTAGTTTTTGTGTAATAGAGTATTACTTTATGTCGTTTTCCACATAATATAAGGTAACCAGAAGCGCACCGCGGCTTCGCCCGCGTGTTTTTTTTCGTACAAATTTCAGAAATTTATTGCAGGGGTTGTTGTGCAAAAATAAAAAATACGTGTTTATTCACTTCATAGTTTATTTATATACTTAAGTACTGAGTTTTGAGTGAATCGAACCAAAATTTTTTTTTTCATACAAACTTTACCCCCCTATTTAACCCCCTCAGAGGTTAAAATTTATAAATTTTAGGTCCTAAACTATCTCCATACCAAATTTCATTTAATTAACTTAAGTACCTAGTTACAAAGATTACTTATAACAAACAATCACACAGACTTTCCCATTTATTATAATAGTAAGATAAGATGTAACTTTTCTCGGGAAAATGTTACTTTTTGAGCTGTCTCATGTTATATTTGACTACCTGCCACTGGCAACACTGCTCTACCAAATCAAGTTTTGTCTATAGTCAAACTGCAACGACGAAGACGGTTGAAGTTGAATTGAATTTGTTTTGCTATTTGAAAATTCAACGAAATTACTATCGTTGTTTGTTGTGTGTGTAAAATGATTTGAGAGGGAAACAGAGAATATGTATTTCCAGGTAATGTAAGAGTCCCACCCCTTGGGATCCATATTTGTTATTGCTAACGTAATTCAAATGTGTTATTTATCGCAATTTCTTCTATTTATCAGATTGAGAATACACCAGAGCATATCAAAAAAGCAAGGAGGGCTGAAAAGGTTGCCAAGGATTCTCCAAAAGAGGAATGCCCTCGTCTCATTTTGGGTCCATTCAACAAACCTCCTCAAGTGGTCTTTGACAATGTTCTCATTGGATCCTGCTGTGAAAGAGACCTGGAAGTTTTCAACCCGTCCAAACAATGTCAACAGGTATGCCTCACATTATATTTGATACTATCTGGGTCCTGGCAATGATTACAAAATAATAATGCTGGACAGTCCACACCTAGCTAGCCCCAAGCTAAGCAAGATCTGCTTAGCTTTAGAGTCAGGATAGATACATGACATATACATAATAACATAATATATACAGAATACAGTATATTACAAATAATGTCTTAACTTATAAGCTAAGGACATTTACTTTACATTCCGCGGCTTCATCTGCGAACCAGAGGTTTTTTTCGTACAAATTTCAGAAATTTATTGCACACCCCCTAGGGGTTAGCTATTCACTCCATAGTTTATTTATACCGAGTTTTGAGAGAATCAAACCAAGGAAAAAATATTTTCCATACAAACTTTACCACCCTATTTAACCCCTTCAAAGGTTAAAATTTACAAATTTCAATAGCCTATATCCTATTCTAGATCCTAAACTATCTACATACCAAATTTCATTTATATAACTTAATAACTTAGTTACAATGATTACTTATAACGAACATTCACACAGACTTTCCCATTTATTATAATAGTTAGATTTTAGTTTTCCGGGCTGAATGTATGTTTTTGTTTTTCAGATAACACTTGGTAAAGCCCTACCTCCTGGCTTGCTGATTCTGTTACCTGGAGAAAGGTTGGAGCTGGAGCCTGAAACATGCTATTGTGTGACGCTGAGATGGACACCTATGCAGCCTACTGCTATAAGAGAAACCATTCGCTTTGTCAATGAGAACCGCGGCAGATATGATGTTATTGTTGTCCTCAAGGCTGTTCTGGTAACTATGTTTTATTAAAGTCAAGCAGCTATTGTCACACATATCATTCCCGACAGATCTATATAGGTATACCTTTAAAACCGCTTACATAATTTTTATGTGACAAATATTTCCATATTGTCTATTTTCCTGGGGTCAGTTTGATACACCAACCCAGGCCTTGAGGTCTCTAAAACTGGTATGAAGTTGGGTGGTTAAAGTACACAATTTGTTTGGTATTGGTGTGAAGATGCTACAAACTATACTTATCACTTGTTCCCCTTTGTACAATAAAAAATAATAGGAGTAAAAATAAAAATCAATTAATACTTTACTATTTTGATAATGATTCATAATTCTAAATTATTTTGTAAGCCTAAAGAAAAAAACTTGAATTCAGAAGAAAGACTAATTTCTGAAAACAAATTAGCAAATAAACACATGCCGTTCCCCAGATTCTTTCCTTTTTAGACCTCTTCTCTTCTCTTAGTGCAACTCCATTACTAAAGGTTGGCGGTTATCTTCTTCCACTTTTTAAAATCCAGGGCTAGTCAAAATAGGTCTTATGTTGCACAGCACAGTTATCTGTGACATCTTCTCATAAACATTTAACTTAATACTTCATTTTAATTCATGTAAAACTTGTCTTCTACTTCCAGAACATAAAAGGAAAGAACCAGCCCAAAACTGTCAAGACATCACCAGGTAAAATTAAAAAACCGACAAAAAAATCACCAGTCAATATATACAAAAAGAAAGCTGAACTCATCTATAACAGCACAACTACAATTCAGAAAACAGTCAATGTTGTGCATTCAACCCAGCACCAGGTTTACCGAACCAACAAGGAGAATATTTCAAACTTCAATAACTACTCTACAAGAGAATATTTAGACAGATGTCCTTTTGATTCTCCTACTAGCAATGATGTGAATTTTGACACATCTGAAATTTTTTCGAACATGAGAGTTTTACAGGAAACTTACGACAAGTCTCACAATTTTAACAACCTAGATGTCCCGAGCAATGTTCTAAAATCCTCTAACAAGCTCAATATTACAGCCTCTAACATATTTGACAACCTAACATTTACTCCTCTGAAAAATAAACCTTCAAAGGGTAAATTAGATGATTTAGATAAAGGTCCAAACATAATTGTGAGCGTAAACTCCGAAAGCGGCTTTGACGACAGTTTAGATACAAAAAACTCAAACAAAGAGAATCAGACGCACTCCATTTTGAGCATAACAACATCACAACCCGCCAACAAGTGGTTGACTGTGAACCAACAAACAAATATTGATAATCAATTTGTGGAGACACCAACCGTACCCAGTAAGAAACACCCCAATACTTCCTCTCCTAAAGAATTCAATAGCCCAAACTTCTCAATCAATACCGATTTTTCCCGTATCAGCGATCTATCGTTTTTTCCACCAAGGTTTTCAACCGAACGGAAATGTGTCTTAAAAACTAACGAAACCCAGGAAATGATTGAGGATAAATTAAGTTCCGATACTTACACCAAATCTCCTATTACATCGAACATGGATCAAAATGTGTACCCGTGGGAAAGGCCGCCTCATTTTTTCATGAGAGATCAGCCTAAAATGTGCAGACAGTCATTGTTCCGGGATATGCAAATACAGCAGCAATTTAGTAATGATAAACATTATCTGAGTCCATATGAGCACAACTGGCAGAGTGAATTACGCGGCGACCCCAGAGAGGGCCGGTCCCCGCCGCGGTCCATAACACCCCCACTGCAATCGATCCCTGAAGAGAGCGCTCAGGGTTCTGAAACTCAAATTCTCGACAAGACTGATCAGCAAATGAGCACATTCACAATCAATCGTACTTTCGACGGACCACAAGATCGGACTATCACCACAACCGGTCGCCAAACCTGGGCTAAGAAAGCAGTTAGATGTGAGCCAGATCTTTGGAAAGTACCTGAACCTGTGATAAAAAAGACAATAAAATCAAAGTCCAAACCTAAAGAATCGCTCGGCTCAAAAATTAACACAACATTTGATAGCAATATGTCATTCAATGAGAATCTTACTTTAAATCAGATTGGGAATGTTTATTCGCAATCATTCACCGTGGATCCATTCTTGTCGTGCACTTACTTTTACGACGAGAAAGCAGTTGCCAAGTTTGAAAATGAATTCAAACGATGGCTTAATTGCATTTTGACCCCGCCCGCAGACCTTGATAGTAACGTTGAGCAAAAGATCGATCTTGGCAAAGCCTGGATCGAAAACAGGAACAAGGAGGTACCACTTGCGCCCACAAAAGAGTACGTTTCTAATCTCTACCACAACAGCCATAGGCTGGAGAGTCTTCGCAAATCTGCCAGGGCTTTATTCCTGAGCCCTGAAATAGCGCAAGTCTTCCTCAAGTTGAATGCGCAAATTGAAAAGAAGCTCATAGCTATCCGAACTGATAGGAACCTTCACTTGGACGTCGGATTGCAAAAGACGATTATGGAACTTATATTGTCGTATAATCCGCTTTGGCTTCGCATTGGGCTAGAAGCTATCTACGGTACAGTATTACCATTGAAATCTAACAACGATATCGAAAGAATATCGACTTTCATCGTCCAGCGAATGTTCAAAAATCCATTCCTCAAAAATAAACATTCCAAATCTAGTGCGCCTAATATGCTATTGCCAGCATACATAGAAGCGATTAAGAAATTCACGCTCAAGAAATTCTTCATGCTCGTTTTCTTCTTGGATCAAGCCAAGCAAAGGAAGCTTATACAACACGATCCTTGCTTATTCTGCCGCAACGCGATTTGTAAAGAAAGTCGAGAAATCGTCATCCGTTTCACGCGAGAAGTGATCGCTGGCATCGGTGATATAACCAAACATCTTCGACCGCTCGGCTACGTTGTCTCCCACAAGCAGTCTTACTTGGACGAGTACAAATATGCTGTTCACAATTTGGCTCTGGACATAAAAGACGGCGTGAGACTAACGAAGGTGATGGAAATAATCATGATGAAAAATGGTTTGCTGAATCAACTCAGAACGCCGGCCATATCCCGACTTCAGAAGATACATAACGTGCAGGTTGCCTTGACTGCCTTAAAGGAGGCCAACTTCAATATCGTAGGCGAAATCTCAGCTGCTGATATTGCTGACGGACACAGGGAAAAGACATTGTCTTTACTATGGCAGTTGATTCACGTGTTCCGTGCTCCGTTGTTCGAGAAAGCAGCAAACGTTATACAAATCTGGTGGAGGAAGAAATATGATGTGATCGTTGAGAAACGAAAGCAAGAAGAGAAATCGCGAATGAGACTCACAAACGCAGCCTGCGTCATTCAATGCTGGTGGCGCAAGATTCAGTACAATCGACAAGTTGAATGGCAAATGGAACGCGTGACGACGGCTACCATTGTTGTCCAAAAATACTACCGCATGTGGCTATGTCGCACCCGCTTTCGTAGAATTAAAACGAGTATTCTCAAAATAGAGTCCTGGTACAGATCTATAAAACTGATGAGGGAAGCGAGAAGGACGGTACAAAAATTATGGTTGGAACGACAAGAACTGAGGAGAAAGTCGGCTGTCGTTATACAGAGCTATGTTAGACGCTGGTTGTGCGTAAAACGGTACAATGTGACACTAAAGAAAATTATACACCTTCAAACATCTATCCGAAGGTATCTCGAAAGGTCGCGATTTTTGCGTCTAAAGCGATCAACAATATTCATTCAACAAAAATACAAAGGCAAGCTTCTCATGAGACGTGAGATGCAAACATTTGCAGAACAAAAGAGAAGGGTAATTTTGATCCAAAGTTGCTTTAAAATGATCAAACAGCGCAGAAGTTTCCTGGCCATCAAAAAATCAGTAATTGCTTTGGAAAAACGTTATATAGCTTTAATAAAAATGCGAGAAGAACGTAAAAGATATTTAGATCAAAGAAATCATGTCATAAAAATACAAGCCTTATTCCGAAGCAGAAAATGCCAAATAAACTACACTAAGCTGAAAAGTTCAATAATCCGTGTACAGCGTAAATTTAGGGCTAATCAAGAGATGAAAATCCAGAGAGCCAAATATTTAAATACTCGTAAAGCCGTTATTATTTTGCAAAACTACACGAAATCGTATTTGAAAATGAAGATGATTAGACGCAATTACTTGCTTCAAAGAAAATCTGCGATTTTGATCCAGAATTATTTCCGAGGCTATTTACTAGCAAAATCTCAAAGAACTCGGTACCTCCAATTGCTTAAAGCGTCAATAGTTTTACAAACGCGATATCGCAGTGTATTATTGATGAAACACGATAAATCTGCTTATCTCAAGTTAAAAACTGCTGCCATTTGCGTGCAAAGGCGATACAGAGCTCAAATTGAAATGAAAAAATGTAAAGATAGATACAGCAAGATTTTATATGCAGTAAAGTCTGTTCAGCAGAGATATAGAGCTCTCATCCAAATGCGTGAACAGAGAACCACTTATTTGAAGATCAAACACTCGTGTATGATCATCAGAAATGCCTACAAAGCATACACGCTTGGAAAACGCGAAAGGACTTCATACTTGAGGCTGAAACAAGCAGCAGTTAGAATTCAGCGCTGGTACAAAAATAGATTGACAGGAAAGAAAGTGCAAATTCAATTTCAGCAAACAAAACAAGCATGTATAACCATCCAAACTTATTACAAAGCGTACATAATGGGGCGCACGCAAAGACAAGAATACATTAGGATAAAAACCGCAACTATCACCATCCAAAAATTCTTCAGATCTTATATCGAAACCAAGACTGTCAGACAACAGTTTATACAGATTAAAGTTTCAACAGTAAAGATTCAAAGATTCTACAAATCTCGTTTGGAGATGAAGCAACTGAGAGCAGCGTACTTACAAATGAAATCTGCTGTTGCTTGTATTGAAACCTATTACCAGAGGCACAAACAATATCAGATAGCCAGGAACCAGTACCTAGCACTTCGTAAGACTACAATTTTCGTTCAAAGGCGATATAGAAGCGTCATTGCTATGAGGATACAAAGAAAAACATATTTGGGCCTTAAAAAATCGGTAATTACGATACAGCAAAGATATAGAGCCTTGTGCGCTATGAGAAGGCAAATGAAATATTACAAAACACTACGGGCGGCAGTTGTTATCGTCCAAACACGATACAGAGCGCAACGTTTGATGAAAGAAACTAGAATATCGTACATAAAGACCATCAAATCATGCGTATACATACAAAGGTTCTATAGAGCCTACAAAACAGGCCTGAAGCACCGCCAGGACTACTTGAAACTAAAAGAAGCTACTGTTAAAATACAAAGATGGTACAGAGCTGTACTTGCAATGAGAAAAGAGAGAAACATGTACAGTTCTCTTAGAAAAGCAGCTATTTGTATTCAGAGAAGGTTTAGAGCGTATCAACTTATGTTGAAGACAAGGAATGAATATGCTAAACTACTTACAGCTTGCAAAGTTCTTCAAAGCAGGTACCGAGCCCATTTGGCGGAAAAACGACAGAGAGAAGAATACATGAAATTGAAAACTGCTACGATTCTGATTCAAACCCGCTACCGTATGTTGATGGAGACAAGGAAAGCCAGGCACCACTACCTTGTCGTCAGAAGTGCTGCTGTTATGATCCAACGCCGGCTCAGAGCACATATGCTAAATCGTTCTATCAAGCAGAATGAAGCAGCAACTAAAATACAAACTTGGTACAAATCTGTACAGCAACGGAATATCTGTCGTCGCAAATACTTGCGTATTAGAAAGTACGTTATAACCATCCAATCTGTGATCAGAATGTTCATCCACAGCAATAGATTCCTGGAACTAAAGAGTGCTACGTTGACGATACAGAAATACTATCGTACTTATAAGCAGGGTCAACGGGACAGGCACTCGTATCTGGAAATTAGGACTTCTATAATAAGGCTGCAAAGCTCTGCAAGGTGTTTTATTCACCGAAGGCGCTATTTGAATATGCGGTCAGCTATTTTGACGATACAAGCAATGTTTAGATTAAAACGATATAGAGCTTTGCTACAAAAGCAAAGAGAATCCGCAGCGGTATACTTGCAAAAACACATACGCCGCTATTTAGTTCAATCTTGGTACAGAAGATACCGGGAGAAAGTGGTCTTTATTCAACAGATATGGAAAGGAAAACTCCTCACAAGACTGTTGCGTTGTGAATACGTGCAGCAACGAAGGTATATAATAAAAATCCAGAGCTATGCGCGCGGTTATCTGATCAGGAAATGGGTTCAGCTTAAGAGAGAGAATATTATAAAGATACAGCAAGAGAAGAGACAGTATTGGGCGGCTTCGAAAATACAGGTGCGTATTTTGAAATCACACTGAACTAGCTTTTGGTATCGACTTCATTGGTTTGAAATAACTAACAACGGACTTCGAGCTCCGTTATTTTAACCAACATTTTAAAATATTGAAAATAAGTACCTAACTACCACTACTACTATCTTTGTTTTTTACCTCGTTAATTATGGACCTATTTTGAATTATACTAAATCCAAATAACTATGATTTGAAAAAAATATTCTCAAGGGATTGCAATGTGTCCCTCTAAACTTAAAAACAGCTTTCTATTCTCGAAGTCGGTAAAAAAATATTTTGAACTGTTAAAATATGTATAATATTTATAATGATTATATAATTTTAGGCGGTATTCCGTGGTCATAGAGCACGAATACAAGTCGCCGGCGATAGTCGCGTGGCCGACATTCGACGTAGGTGGCGAGAAGGTGCCTTGGAATCCGAACAGCCGTCTGTCAAGCAACGCAATGATGAAGCTCTGGAGGTGCTCCGAAACATGTCGGGGATTGATATGGTTATCGAAGCGTTTAGATCCCTTGGTAAGTTTACACACCCTGTATACAATAGGGACATTATTTTAAATTATCTGTACTCGCAGCCCCGCACGCTGCTTAGATACGTTAAAGGGTTATTTTTATCCCTGGAGAACTGATTTACGGTATAAAAAAAGTTTTCTGTTTTAGTCTATCTATAATAGGTCTAGCATACATCAAATTTAGCAAAGATACATTATGCATCTTTGCTAAATTTTAGCCACGTTTAGTATTATTCAGTTATTGTGGTGTGAATAAAGAATAGTTTTTTTTGCATTTTTAAATGAGCTACTCTTACCTATCTTTCTGACTTCTTC
Source organism: Eupithecia centaureata (assembly GCA_944547425.1). Lineage (NCBI taxonomy): Eukaryota > Metazoa > Arthropoda > Insecta > Lepidoptera > Geometridae > Eupithecia > Eupithecia centaureata. The sequence goes on along the minus strand of OX155684.1, from coordinate 10,911,278 downwards.
ATTTATGTTTAAGACCTCATAAAGCCTTTTATTTCAGAGCTTCTAACCGAAGTATTCCCAATGATGTACAACAACAACGCAGCATCCGTAGTCCGCCGCATATACTTATATATGTCTGTCATGAATCGCTCCATATCCAGCATGGAAGTGTTAAAATCAGCAGCGGCTATACTTGTGAACTTCGCGCGGTATAGGATCACTGGACCCAAGATCTACGACGTGAGTACTTGAATTAAATTAATATTTATAAAGAAGTCGTAATGAGGTACAACAATTTGAATGTCAAAAAATATTTTGGTCAGGATTATCCCCAACTAGCTTTGACTTCTCGCACCACACCGACGATATTATAGTTCTTGGCCTGGAATAAATCTCATTTTACCAATTACTAGCGATCCGCCCCGGCTTCGCACAGTTTTATTATACATATAAATCTTCCTCTTGAATCACTCTATTAAAAAAACCGCATCAAAATCCGTTGCGTAGTTTTAAAGATTTAAGCATTCAAAGGGACATAGGGATATAGGGACAGAAAAATCGGCGTTTTATACTATGTAGTGATCACGCGAGTGAAGCCGCTTAATAAATAATAAATAAATAATAGTGTTATTTTTCTCTTCACCTTATAGTAACCTTCTTTTGCAGAGAGAAAGAAACTCGCAGACGCTGAAGTATATGCTGCGATCCAGCATCGGCGAGATGGAGCTCGTCTGCAAGTTGACTACGTATCTGTGGCTCTTCTCAAAGTACGAGGACGTCAAAAAGGTTGGATATATTATTATAGTAAGCTTAGGTACATAGCACAACACTAGCTAGCTAACTCAACTGCATAGAAGGGGTGTAACAAATAGTGAATAACAAACTTTTAGGATTCAATTAGAGAATACAGAAAAGAAATAAATTCCAATTTGCCGTGAGGTGTGGGTTATGTTTTCCGAGTGTCTTTGTGGTTGGCGCACTCTCTTTATAGTGAAAAAACTAGTAGCATTTTATAGGATTAAGTTAATTACTTTTTTAATACTTATTTCGTTCTATATGAATAACCGATCTAGGTACCTAATCTGTCATTCATTAGGTACCTCCTAATATATGACAAAATACATAAAAATGGCCACAAAATATTCGCTTATGACGGGAATGGCATCCCCATTTGATCAATGGCCGGTAGTGATCTTACTTGTGCGTAAGGCATAAGTTCTTTTTTACAACAGAGCTCAGGCATGTGAAATCCGACGACTAAAGAGAAAAGCACCTCAAGACCATACAATATAATACAATACAAAAATTTAATATGATGAAAATGATGAAAACTTATATACCTAATATGATGAAAACTTAAAAGAAATGGATATGCCAATGGGCATATACCATACATGACATGACTGGCGGCGCGAAGGACAAAACTCTTAGCCGAATGCCCGAACGGGCAGATAGCAAGAAAAATAAGAATTAAAAAAAAAATTCAAAGTTTTATAAAATCTTTTAAATTTTATGTTTAATTTTGTTTCAGGATATGACAGAATTCCTACACATGCCTGAAAACCACAAAATGCTGTTGAATATCAAAGGCAATGTGGAAAGAGCAAAGCGAATGATAACAAACAGAAACAAATATTCCACACCACAACCATACAAGTTTGTTTCCCACACTAATTCTAAGGCTAATATGAGTATTTGTAGTTCTGCTAGTGGTAATAGCAGCAGCTTTATTCTACCAGCAATTGATCCTGACTATGGTATTGTAAGACTAGACAAGCCTAGGTATTTTGAAGATGCCTATCAGGCCATTTGTTGTCTCTTCAATACTTATGATTTGTAATTTCGTATAAGTCATATTTATCTTATTTTAGACATACAAATTTAGAAATATAATGGACATCATGAATTTTTTACCTAATAGCCTCTTAAATGAGTGGCCTCATAAATTGGATGGAAAGCAAAATGTTTGATTTAGGGACTTTGTTAGACCACCTATAAAGAGATGTGTTAAACTTTATTTTATAGCTGATAAAATTCTTTATAACTTTTCTGGTTGAAAGCAGAAAGTTGGAACTTACAAAGGCAAACTTTCTGCTTTAAACCAAATCACCTTTCCATCCACATTTTATTATGTTTTCTTGTAACTAGTATAAAATTGTGTTACGTTAATGCTTTAATAAAAAATTATAAGTAACAACATGATGGTTTTATATTACCTACCTCTTACTTTAGTAACTATCTAACTATAATACTTCTTTCAGTCCTTTAAGGCCTAGTTTCATTGGTCATTAATCAATCGTTATACCGCATACGGGTACTTCCCGAATGCGTCCTACCTACCTAATTATGAAAACAAGTTCGGTCGATTTACGGCATGTGGCCATAAGGCCACAAGGCCATAAGGCCATAAGGGTGGAGCGTCAATGTATGGAAAAAAAATAAAGTTACATAATCGATTTCGAATACCTGCTAAAAGTTACAAAATGGCAAGACAATAATAAGTATAATTTTATTTTATTTTTTAAATATATTCTTTGGCCCTCTACCGTCGTTTGAAATTTGTAATTTTTTTCATTTACGTACCTTTTTAAAACCTGTCTTCTACAGAAACTAACAATAAATAACTATTTAATTTAGTGGCATAGTGTAAATAAGACGTCAATTTTATAATAACAAAAGTTTCATATAAAAATACTCTTCTTCAAACAATCAAAAAATTAATCAAAAATTATAAAATTGTGAGCATTTAGGTTGACTTTTTAGCTTTGATTTTTTCAGTATCGAACGATAGCACGCGATTGTATTTTACCGGGAATGCATCCATCTCTGGTTTTCTTACCAGAAACAGTCATCAGTGCCTCAGTTACCATTTTCACACACATTTTCAACAGCTTGATTGTGACAAGGAAAATCCGAAATCCTCAAACCCAGTTCTCTGAAATTATATTAATTTATTGATCGTAAAGCATAGCTTCTAACAGATATTTTGGATGTGCAAAAAAAAGAGGTTTCTCTGAATAACTCGGTCTGCAATTTTCTGTACATCAGTACTCAAAACATTTTAATTAACTATGCAATCAATTAAAGAACATTCACTGAACGAATAGTTCGTTCAAGCAAAATTTCGTATATGATACCAAATAGGAGCATAAGCTTTTAATATAGTATATAATAAGATTTATAAGGCTGGAAGCTCTTAGTTTTATAAGGTTCAAATAAGGCTTGGGTGTCTTAATATAGCTATCAGCGGTTGTCAACCATCGCGAGTGAGCATTTTTTTCATGATTCTTGCGAAACTCGCATGGCGGCTTGTTGACCATTTTTCTGACATTTCTCTGTTTTTTTGATAAACAACACTTGTTTTAATCCCTCAGCCTTCGTTAGTAGTATTAATTTACTACTGAAACAAGGATATCCATAAATAGAACAGTTTATTTCACTTCGAGTTCTTATTTTCGACATTATTTTGTCTTTAGCAGATTAGGCCACGAAATTAATAGCTTATCTTATTGATTGCTGAAAAACACAACTAAAATAAATTTATAAGATGAAGGTTATTTAAAAAATAGGTAACTCGGATGATTCTAACGTCAACAGTTCAATTTGCAAAGCTACGTACCGACTGATACCAATCATTGAATTTTGTTTAAAATCGGCGTCTCTGATATGTATAATTTGACTTCATGACAAGCTTCTAGTGATATAGGAATTATTATTTACCACTCATTTTATATTTAGATATGCAAAAATATGATATTCAACATATAAAAACAGTTAAATGTTTAGTTACGATTTTTGTTAATCACTCCCATTTTTTCATAAATTTGAAATATTCAAAGGGCAGTAGAGGGCTGAAGAAGGGTTGCAATATTTTTATTTTATTTTTTTTCCTTGCCTGTGCAACAAGATGCAACTTTTGAGAGGTATTCAAAAGTGCAAATGTAAAAATACAAATCTCGCTCCACCCTAGTGGCCATGCCCTACCTAACCACCAATGAAATTAAAATGAAAGGTTTAAGCAAGGATGGCGGTCACTCTGTTAACGACTGTAAACTGAACTGACGCTGCGCTCTGTGAAGATCAAATAATCCGCAAGAGGGCCTTTTAGACTTAGGGCGGAAACATATTTACGTGTCGCGACATAACCCCCACCACCGCTCTGGATGGCGCAATCGGCCAATCGGCGCGGCTAGCAGTCTGCGACACGGTCTATCGTTTTAGACTTAGGGCGGAAACATATTTACGTGTCGCGACATAACCCCCACCACCGCTCTGGATGGCGCAATCGGCCAATCGGCGCGGCTAGCAGTCTGCGACACGATAGACCGTGTCGCAACACGACACGCCATACAAGTATGTCCCTAACCATACTAAATGTATGAAACCGATATGCTTCTGGCGCGCCCCGACACACCGCGACACGCAAGTATGTTTCTGGCATTATGAAAACAGTTAGTCCCTCAAAGTACTTACTTTTACTGATCCTACGTCATGCATGACTCCCGTGTCCCGTGCGGGCCCTGGCTGTATTACTTACTGTGGATCAAGAATCAATGTTGTGTCTAACAATTTTATGTTTGTGAATAACCTAGGTAGGTACTGAAGATGAATATAACTTCTTTTCTTATCTCACTATGTAGGTACCTCTTTGATGGCCTTTTCCACGGAGTTGAAAAAAAGGCCTATTCTGTTCAAATCTAATATTATTACCCAGAACGATAGCGATAATCTACCTGGGGGCCTAATACGAACTTTTTAGTAAACATCCAAGTTCCAAGCAGTTCAGTTAGTGGCCGTATAGGTACCTACTGTCTTGATCTATTTCGTAATATGAGGTAGGTAGGTACCTACCTACTGCGGTCACTAAAATTCGAATTCGTTTACCGCGCAAAATCGAGCGCTAAATTATTGTCACTGTGTGTGATGTGGTGTCACACACATGATGTGTGTGTCCTTTACTACCGTCCCACCCACCCACTTAGCTCTTCTACAGCCCGTACTGCTCTTTTTATTTTGAACCCCCAAACGTTTGCAGAAAAAACTGTATTTTTCTCAAAGCGTTTCCTTTAAGTTCGAACGAAACACACAGAAGCCGGAGGCGAAGGCGTGCCGGTTTTTCCTATGGCACCGCGCCGCCACCGCCTGCGGTGTGTGTGTAGGCTTTCATATGATTAAATAGAATAGGTACAAACTCGCCCGCCTTTGCCTCCGGCTTCAGTGTGTGGAGACTTTTAGTGATATTTTTTATGTTGTGAGAAAATCTATTTTGTCTATGATTAATTGCTAAACGTCTGTCTGTCAAAAACATACATGTCCAGTGATGTCAACTTAGCCCTTTCGGCTAGATCTAGCCCTTGTTTGGCTTATTCAGCCATTAAGCGAGTGATTTAGCTCCTAGCCCTATTTCTAGCCACGAAACCGTGTAAGAAAACTTTATTCTGGCACACGGTAAAAATAATTTAAAAAGTTGATATTTAATTTTTTTAGTTTGTATCTTATATTATAATAAATGGGAGTCTGTTTGTTATAAGTAATCTCCGTAACTACTAATGTTATTTAAATGAAAATTGGTAAATAGATAGTTTAGGACCTAGAATAATACAAAGGCAAGGTTAGAATAATTAACGTTTGGAAATTTTAACCTCTGAGGGGGTTAAATAGGGTGGTAAAGTTTGTATGGAAAATTATTATTCCTTGATTTAATTCACTCAAATCTCGGTATGAATAAACTGAAAAGTAAATAATTAAACACGTATTTTTTAATTTTACTAAACTACCCCCTAGCAAGCGTGCAATAAATTTCTGAAATTTGAAAGTAAATTTCTCTATCGCATAGGCGCATTTAGTATTGAGTATACTATTAAAAAAAAAAACTTTTTTTATTTCGGTTTAAAGATCTTTATTTTACTCAAAAGAACAAACAAGTTCACTTAGAATGAGTAGGTGTACATTGGTATTAATTATTACAGGTGGGTAGGCTTAGTTCAGATAAAATAAATTAATATTTGATTTCAATAAAAAAAACTAACTTTTCCTAGTTTAAATTTTTTGGCCAAATCTAGCCCTTTTTAGAACTCCATTTAGCCCCAAAACCTGACACCGCGTTGGCAGCACTGTACATGTCGTTGTCTGAAAATTGAGGTTAGATTGAAACAAAATTGGAAAAGGCTAATCGAGTTCGAGAAACTCAAACCTGAGATAAAATAAAATTGTAGCAACAAATGCATTCTAGCCAAGAAAATAAATATGGATGAACCAGTGAACTACCTACTGCTGCTGTTAGTAATTCTGCCTGTGGTGCTATTCATCAACCTTTGGGCTGGCATTGGATGGCAGATGTTTGTAAACAACTGAAGAAAACTTTTGAAGATGTAATCATCTCTTAACATACTTATATATATAATCGCGCAACAATACATCTACTTACCTATTAAGCTTAGCTAAGTTTGATACTAAAGTGGCAGCGCTGCTGACATAGGAACCTTTATATAATGTACGACATACATCTGAACCTTAGATAATAGAAGTAAAACACCAGTGTTTTATAAACTCTGTAATTATAGTTATAACTTAATTATCTACACAATATCACATTCATGTCATATAAAAAGCAATATAAATTAATAATAATTTTATAAGGCTTTTAATTTATCTTACAATCCTTAATCAAATTTATGCTATGTATACCATAAATAGTACAATAAATAAAAATATTTTTTTATGAAACAAATGATTAAATCCCAGATAACACTTATAAAATAATTCATAAACAGGTTTTTGGTTTTTATTTTTTTATCATACATAACATATCTTCTAACTACTTATGTTAAAATAAAATGAGCGCCCAAAGTGAGTTGAATGCAATACATACACATTAACATTTTTAATGTAATTATAAGACTTAAATATCACCCTAGTCATCATAATCCACAGAGATATCAGTAATATGCATGCAGTGTCAATAGTTATGTGCATGCAATGTCAATAGTTATAAATAAACTAAATCCACACCCTTTTGCTCAGCATGGCCAACAGCAGGATCTTTTTAATAAATAATATTTAAACTAACCCATCTCAATTCAGGATCAAATAATTGACTAAGCAAGAACACCTATAAAATATTTTAGCATCTTGGAATTTGGCAAATTACAATTGACTGTGATCTGCTGTGATTAGCCATCTGTTACCTGCCTTGCCCAATTTAGTAATTCAATTTCTCTACATAAATTTACTTATGATTTTTCAAATTTCACTGGACAGTACTAATTCTTCCATGCCCATATGTCCACGATGTCTCCACACACGATACCTGGCTATGTCCTTACGGGTCACCATTCCAACAACCTTAAACAACATTGCTTTATTAACCACATTATAACAAAAACAAAAGGACTGAACTTTCTATTCGTAGATTTAAACAGTACATAAAACTAAATCTTATCAAGAAGGCATATTTCTCCATAAATGATTACATCAATGACCTTAGTGCTTGGCCAGTCGTAGCTCAGTTCCACAACGACAATAGTATGTAATTATTTATAAGGCAAACATGTATTAGACAAATAAGTTATACACATGCTAGTGGTTTCTATTTTGCTTCTTCCACTAGTGGACAAAAGATTGAGGCGAACTGAAAATCAATCATCACTTTATATATTCTTATATTATTTTGATAATTATGTACCTATAGTATTAAATTTGACTTGTCTAAGTGCTTATTTTGTAAGCCTAAAGAAATAAAGATATTGATTTACTGATATACCCGCGTAATTCCCGTTCCCGTGGGAATTCAGGAATAAAATGTGCCTATGTGTTATTCCAGACTATAGGGCTCCCACACAAAACTGCGATTTGGTGCGATTTGGTGCGATGCGATGCGATGTGATGCGATGTCACACGAACTTGATTTGCGAATTTCTGCGATGCGAATTTCTGCGGCGAACCGTTTTGTAGGGTAACCATACCTTCAAGTTTAGTCAGCCGTATTGGACGTGTTTTTAGGAAGCGTAAGATGGATCCCAAAAAGATAATTGAACCGATTTAAGCAAAAATGATCCAACCCACACAAACCTCATTTCGAGATAATCGATAATTAAGTTTGTGGCGGTATTTCTCTAGCTTTGTAATACAAAATGTTGTTATTTTAATTTAATTTAATGCTGTAGGGTAACCAAAGCAACACAAAAATGATTCAAGTGGCATGAAACACTTATACATTTTAAAAAATGGTCTTCGACATGACAGTTGTGGGTTGGATCATATGGATTTTCCACATTTGTGAACATGGAGGTGTGAGTCTTTGATATGTTAAAATATACCTTATATTGATTACATAGGTTAAAAAAAACTCGAAATAGACTAGGTTGTGGGTTGGATCATTTTTGCATAAATCGGTCCAATTGCACTGCTGTTATTGCTAGATAGATATAAAAGAAAAAGAAGATTCTGGATTCATCCATTTAATACGATTATGAACACTGAAGGGAACTATTTTACTCGAAATTACTATGAGTTGAGAACTGAAGCAGTTTTTTTTACAACACAAAGAAGGCGGCTCAGGCGCCGCGCATCTTTCGCTAAAGTTGTCTCAGAGCGGACTAAAAGGGGGGTCACCAAGTATGACGTAATATGACAGGAATGCGCGATGCAAATGAGATCTGACGTTATCGTGCGAGCTCGCAGATATTTGCGATGCGATGCGAGCTCGCAGTTTTGTGTTTGAGCCCATAATCTATCTCTCTGCCAAATTTCATCCATATCCGTTCAATAGTTTTTGCGTGAAAGAGAAACAAACATCCATCCATCCATACTTACAAACTTCCGCGTTTATATTATTAGTAGGATAAATAAATAATGCTGTAAAACTTGATTATTTTGGGGAGCTTAACCTAAGAAATAATTCCCTTCAGCAAAATCTAATAGGGAGAGAGATTTAAGTGTGTAAGAGCATTTTCGATCTATCTATGGTGTTTACCTCATTGACATCGTTAACAATCGGCAGATGCCGCAGCCCCAACGCCCGGAACAGTCTAAACATGCGAGGCAGCGAGGCTCGGTGAGGCAGCGTGTATGGCGAGGGGTTCATGAACGGACGTAGGTCTATCGTGTACGTCTTCTCCCACTCGTGGATAACCAGCTGTGGAGTTGGAGGTTGATTAGGATGGGGATTTAGGCGTTACTCCTAGGCATAGTAGCGTCACAGCCTCTTAAGCCTCAATACGCTAAAAAAAAAGAAATTTTCAAAATATCAAATGGGCAGTTTGTTATGTAATATATATTACATTACAAACTGCCCAAAATAAAATAAAATAGCTTACAGTATATTATATTGTAAGCTATTTATTAATGCCTCTATAGTTTTTTTTGTTTAGGAAGACATACAATACGAGTTTGGTGGCCACCAAGAGCAACTTCGTATCTCTTCTTATACTATGTATCACTACATAGTATAAAACAAAGTCGCTTTTTCAGTCCCTATGTCCCTATATCCCTATGTCCCTTTGAATGCTTAAATCTTTAAAAATACGAAACGGATTTTGATGCGGTTATTTTTAATAGATAGAGTGATTCAAGAAGAAGGTTTATACGTATAATAACCGTGCGAAGCCGGGGCAAGTCGCTAGTATAAAATAAAACTATTACAGAGTCCTGTCTTCAGAACTTACTATAGTATTTGTATCGTCAATGTATGAAACTAATTTAATGTCAGTTATAATACTAAAAGTCTAATAACAAATCATTTGTGAAAATAACGAACAAAATTTTATTGGTCCTAGTATTGATCCCTGAGGAACCCTGTCAAAATATTTACGGTAAATTAGTTCGTCCCCGTGTGCAGACCTATATTTGAGTTCAAAGAACATGTGTACAAATCATCATCATTATCAGCCTATATTTACTTAACATAGTTAAATTTATGCCTAAAACGTAATATTTAAGTGTTTATTGTACCTACTTAGAACTCATGTCGCCTGAAACACAGGATTACCTAGTTCAGGCTAAACTATTTACTAAGCTATATTTATTTATTTTAGTGCACTAATGTTTTGTATGTACGAGTTTTTTTGAATAAATTTTTATTTATTATTCATATATTTATGTTAGACCACTGCTGGACATAGGCCAACCCTAATGAGCGCCAAAGCGCCCTGTCTTCAGCTTGACGCATTGTGTACAAATACAGGACTGAAAATACCTCGTCTATAGAAGGATAGCGCGGATACTCCATCCGAAACATGTTCATATCTACATTGGTGTCGGACCACGTGGTGTTTGCGTTTTCGTTGTAGATCTTATGCTGGAGGAGGACGATCAGCTGCGAGCGGAGAATCAGGCCTCGGAGGCGCTTGTACGTTGGTACTTCGGCCTGGGGGAAAAGGATTTTTATTTACTGTGTACGATCTCCAGAAATTTGTTCCGTTGGTGTGGGTGTTTTCTATATACATACAGGTGTTAGTGTGAAAAGTCTTATACTTGAGACCAAAGGTTCAGTATCATGAGTAGAGTATGTATAATAAAAAAATATCTATCTATGTAAATAATAAATATATAAGCTACCTATCTAGTACCCATAACACAAGCTTTGAGTAGCTTGCTTCGGGGCTTTATTTATTTATTTTTATAAGGTACATACACAGAACAAAGGACAAGCATTTATGTTATAACACAAAAAACTTAAGAAAATATAAACGGGCTAGAAACACGTAACATTATTAAATTTTATAATCTAAGTAATTTATGAAACTATGTTTACGAAAAAATAAATAAAAAGAGACAGTGATACACAATAATAAATAAGTATAATTAATGACGAAGACCGACGTTTCATTCCTATAAGAGGAACTTACCGCATCCCTGCGATCACTGACCAAGTGCTACTCTAACGAACTACGAAGCCGGAGGCGGAGCGGAGGCGAAGGCGTGCCGGTTTTTCCTATGGCACCGCGCCGCCACCGCCTGCGGTGTGTGTGTGTAGGCTTCCATATGATTCAATAGAATACAACTCGCACGCCTTCGCCTCCGCTCCGCCTCCGGCTTCTGTGGTTTCAACTATATTCATAATGAATTCGACAAATGTGAAAGTTTTAATAGAAAAATACCAAAATGATACTTACATCATCAACCAAAGGTGGATCTACGACCGGGAACCCATTGTACGAGACGAGTTTGAGTATCTCGACGATATGGCCGACGTTCTCATTGGTTCTGAGCGTGAACACCGGATGTGACATCACTTCTGAGGCGTAGATGTTGTGCGCTAGTGGGGGTGGCTCCCAGGGGAGGATTGGCACTGCCGCTAACTGGATATGGATGTCGTAGATACCCTGTGGATAATTAATTAATCTTTATATATGTCGCATCCAACACGAACGGAGGCGTTGCAAAAGCTTACTTCACAGCGACTGACAGAGTCGTGGTAACGTCACTAGACCGGTCGACGAGGGACCGACAACGAGAGCGCCCCGCCATTCCATTCCCGGTGCTCGGCAGAGACACACGAAACTGTCACCCCGTCCGTGTTACACTTTGGCCTACCTTGTTAAAATTAATTATCAAGAATAAACTCTCAAACTGAACGACATCTTTTATTTTGTGCAACTACCCTGGATACGCGCACGGAGCTCGAAGAAAAATGGACCAGAATCCTGACATAAAAATAGTGATCAAATAAAGAAAATTCCGACAGAGCCAAATCTTCGTAGAGACCTTAGGTTTACCACAAGGAATAAAGTGTCAAAAGTTCCCATCAGTCCCATGTGAGCTTAGGGACTTATTCGGGGCCCAAGGTAAAAATTTTAGGTTTTTTGGATTTTTCTCGAAAACGGTAAGTTTTATCGAAAAAGTACCGCAGAGCAAAGTTGTAGATCTTAAAATTCTCTATAAAAATGGTCCCTATGATTTTTTCTGTAAGACACACTATTTCCCAGATATTGCGCTTGTAAGAATCACGTTCTACACTCTCACTCGGCGCGTTTTTTTAACGTGGTATCCCCGGTAGGCCTATTCCACGAACCTTTATGACGTTATTTTCAGGAACAATAATTATTTAATAGTATGAAGATTATTGATATGGGTTACTGAGTTTAACTGTCGTTCTAACTTTTTTTTATTACTTTAATCTGACTCATATTCTTCATATTCAACTTCAACAATCATGTTTTCTTCAATTTCTTCTTGTTCTTATTCTTCTCCTTAAGCGAAATATCTGGGAAATAGTGGGTCTTAGAGAAAAAATCATAGGGACCATTTTTATAGAAAATTTTAAGATCTACAACTTTGCTCTGAGGTACTTTTTCGATAAAACTTACCGTTTTCGAGAAAAATCCAAAAAACCTAAAATTTTGACCTTGGGCCCCGAATAAGTCCCTAAGCTCACATGGGACTGATGGGGACTTTTGACACTTTATTCCTTGTGGTAAACCTAAGGTCTCTACGAAGATTTGGCTCTGTCGGAATTTTCTTTATTTCAATTGTCTAAAATGACCGGACTATTAGGGGCTAGAAGATGCTGTGTGGACTGTCCGGAATTATTTATAATTTATTTATTTATTTATAATTAGTTGTTAAGTTTTTGCATGGTTAGATTATGTGCATGCCATCTCTACCGGATTTGCAAACCTTAGCCGGTCAAGCATGTTGTTCCACTCATATTTTTGTCATCCTTTTTACACATGTTTTTTGCAAAATATATCTTGTAACGGCTAAAGATAAGCACTGGGTACTTTTCTATTTTGCCTAATAATTTACTAACAGTTCAATATATAATAATTTACTGACTGTACAATAATTCTACATTTGCGTATAAACTACTCCGTTAAACTTGTAATACAAACAGATTCAAAAGCTACCTCATTAAAGAAGTCGCCGACCCACTTGGCGACAACCAGCGTGATGATGATAGGCAGCGCGTTGGAGATCTGACCCGTGGTCTCGATGATGATAACTGTCAGAGATATAGTCATTCGCACGACCCCGCCCAGCTGCGCCGCCGCGCCGACCAGCGCGTACTTAGCTGGGTTTATTGTCTGCAACGGAATGAGATGATGTTATTCAATTGTCCAGCATTATCACAATTCCTACTAATATTATAAATGCTAAAGTTCTGTCTGTCTGTTACGCTTAAATGTCTCATTCAAAGTTTGTAAAATTATACCTTTAAGGGGCAACATAAATATAGGGAATGAAATTTTGTATGGAAATATGTAAGGTTTATGTGACTGCCCAAATCCACTATTCCACATGGACGAAATCGCGAACACAGCTAGATATCTTAAAAACGGTTACTTTGAATCGATTAGTAAATATCGCGTAATATTTTACTAGTAAAAAATAGTTGTAAAAATAAGTTAATAGTAGAACACAAATGTAGAATCAGATATGGCTAAAATAATAGTGTATGATATACATGGAAGAAATGGAACAAATTATGTTTTTATATATTTTTTTTAATCTAAGTTTTCAGCCAAAACACATGAAAAAAACACACGTGAGATTTGGGGATGGGGGAAGAAGTTGAAGAAAATCTTACGAAATCTCACCAAAAGATATAGTAGGTACTGAAAAATGCATCACGAATAATCACGATCTTTACGGGCGCCCCCTAAACTGTATGTTGTTATAAATAAACTATTATATAGCTCACATTACTGGGCAGCATGTACTGTATCACGATAGCTAGCAGGCGGCCCCACGCGGCGCCTGTCAACAAGTTCGGTATGAAGAGTCCACTAGAGACGGCAAGGCCGAAGGTCCAGCTCGACAGCAGGAAGTAGCAGGCCACGAACACGAGGAGGGAGAGCGGCTTGTAGGAGCCGATCGGGTCGTGTAGGAACGAACGCACCGAGGCTTCAGGCGTTTGGAACCAGATGGCGGCGAGCGCGTTGTATTCACCGTCTGCGCAGTATAGCTGAAGGAGAGAACTGATTATAAACAGGATTGGATAAATTGTACCATTGTACTTGTCTTATGTAATACTAGATGCGCCTCACGGCTTCGCCCCCGAACCAGACTTTTTTTTTCGTACAAATTTCAGAAATTTATTGCACACCCCCTAGGGGTTATTGTGTAAAAATAAAAAATAAGTGTTTAATTATTCAGTCCCTAGTTTATTTATACCAAGTTTTCAGTGAATCGAACCAAAGAAAAAATATTTTCCATACAAAATTTACCACTCTATTTAATATTAAAATTTTCAATTTTTTTTGACTATGTCCTTTTCTACGCACGTTGCGGTCGCGCGTCTCGGTCGCTAGGAACGGAAGCCTACCTTTAAATCTAAAGTGGAAGGCTCACCTGTAGAGGCACTTTCGTAGGGTCTTCCCCCAAAGGTCGACAGTCGTTCAGTAAGAACATCATTAGGAACCCACAAGTGGCAGTGGACGCCGCCACCAGACACGCTTCCACGACGCGAAGCCACGGCGCTGACACGTGCCTGGGAAACATTCATACATTAAATAAATGACGACGAATAAATGACGACCGATGTGGCGCGGTGGGCGAAGGTCCGCCTGCGACGCAGGAGGTAGCGGGTTCGATTCCCGCCTCGGAACAAATTTGTGCACGATCTGCAGAAATTTGTTTCGTTGGTCTGGGTGTTTAATATGTATATTAAAAAATATATCTATCTAAGTATATAATGTATTAAATATATCAGTTATCTAGTACCCATAACACAAGCTTTGAGTAGCTTACTTTGGGGTTAGACAACACTGGACAAAGCACGGCCAAGTGCATCTGCGCAAGGATGAAGGTTCCAAAAGTGTGTGGATCAGAAATGAAGAACAACTCAATGAAATAAAATATTGACTATCGTTATGGGTGTACTTAAGTTATAATAAGCATCTTTATCATAAGCCAGGGTTCGGTAGTATATCATTTCATTATATTTTTTATTCGATTCTCTTATGTTTTTATGTCACTAAAAGTTTGTATTTCAATTATATGCATACAGCCAAAACATCAATTATACACAAATTACACACAAGACAGACACACACACAACATCACAAAGCATCAACTTTTCTCACAAAATACACAAAAATAAGTATATCTACTAGTAAATTAAACACACAGGATACAACGGAGAAAAAAATAAACACAATCTTCCATTTGAATCGTACAAACAATAACGTAATCTTCGCAACATTACAAGCACTTGTGCTCCAACCTGCAATAACACACTATACTATCATTTTGAAAAAACCTTTCTCTAAGCACTGCTTGCAAATGCGCAGTGCATTTAAAACCCTTTTCATTGATATAACATGATTAGGACAATTGAAAATCTTCACGATAGTATAGATGATGTTGCAGTATCTGAAGCTCACACCTGTAAACCAGAAAATTGTTTGTCATTTGTAGGAAACCCAAGAAAAAACCTTATTTTATTAACTGAGAACATAAGAAGTATTTCTAAAAACTTTGACGAATTTAACATACTTATAAAGCGAACAAAAATGCAACCTGATATTATTGTTCTGACCGAATGCTCGCTTTCTAAATGCTACAATATACCAGACATTGATGGCTATGAGGCTTTCTTTACAAAATCCAATTACGGGCAAAACGACGGGGTAGTAGTATATATTAAGAATGGTTTGCAATCTCACTCCTATGAACCACCTTTTAATTATGCAAATTGCATTGTTTCAATAATCAACAAAAATACTGCAATAATATCAATTTATCGCCCTCCCTCTCATAGGCAGCTAGATGATTTTATTACTTCTCTAGATATAGTCCTTAGTAGTCTTACTAAATATAAAAACATTATAGTAATCGGCGACATGAATATCAATATTCGAGATGAGGTAGCCAGTCAAAAGACATCAGATTATATGAATGTATTAGCCTATCATGGACTGTTACCGTCACATACTCTACCTACAAGAAACGATAACTGTTTGGATCACGTATTTATAAAAACTAAAATGAATGCAATGACTCTAGTTATCCAAAATAGTTTAACGGATCATTATCCTGTATTACTCTCGCTGAAAACAAAGACTGAATTTCAGGCTAATTTGAAAAACTTTACCAAAGTAGACTATCAAGCAATCAAAATAGATATTAACTCAGCTGATTTCTCAAATATTCTTGATGTAACTGATTGCAACGAAGCTACGGAACTGTTTGTTGACACAGTGATGGGAATAGTAAATAAAAATTCGCACCAAATTACGCTCTCTCGCCGAAAAACACCTCTCAAACCTTGGATTACGCCGGGCCTTATACGATGTATAAGACATCGTGATAATCTTCATAGTCAATCACGAAAATCACCACACAATGAAACATTAAAGTTTATTTACAAAAGATATCGCAATTTTTGCACTTCCCTACTACGAAACCTCAAAACTGAATATGAGAAAACACAACTAGAAGAAGCCGGGTCAGATATGAAAAAAATTTGGAATGCTATAAATAAAATAACAAATTTCAAGACGAAAAAGGCACTTCCACAAAACCTTCTTCAAGGAAAAGATCCGTCCGTAGCTGTCAACACTGCTAACGATTTCTTCACCAATGTAGGAAGGAACCTAGCTGAAAAGTTCACGTTACAACTCCCATCCCCTCGTTTTATCCAGACGATTACTGAAATTCCGAAAAACTCTTTTGCTCTCTTTGACATCGACTCTACCGAAGTACATAGTTTGATAATGTCATTGAAAAACACCTGCTCTACCGGTTGGGACAACATCTCTTCACGGATTATCAAAGAAAACGTAGACCAGTTGGTAGAACCTTTGACACACATTTGCAAATTGAGTTTCGCAACATCGACCTTTCCAAAGTCATTCAAAAAATCAGTTATATTACCCATTTATAAAGCGGGAGACAAAAAAGAATTAACAAATTATAGGCCTATATCAATTCTGCCCGCTCTCTCGAAAATTTTAGAAAGAGCACTGAACACGCGCCTTGTTAATTACTTGGAAAGTCAAAATCTACTCTCTAACAATCAATATGGTTTTCGCAAAAAACGCTCAACATCAGACGCTGTATCTGAACTTAATAACTACATAGTTAAGTGCCTTGATGATGGCAAAAAATGCATAGCTATTTTCCTTGACATGGCAAAAGCGTTCGATACAGTGTCTATCCCTTTGCTATTAGCTAAGTTAGAACGACTAGGTGTACGTGGTAAGGAACTAGAAATTTTTCGCAGCTATCTGAGTGAGAGAACGCAATTGATTAAAATCGGGGAGCATAAAAGTGCACAACTTCCAGTCACCTACGGAATTCCACAGGGGTCAATAATTGGACCGACTCTATTTTTGGCGTATATGAACGTAATTTGTGAGCAAAAGCTAATGAATGGCAAATTATTGGCCTTTGCTGATGATACAGTTTTGCTATTCCAGGGAGATAACTGGGAAGAAGCGTTTCGAAATGCCCAAATTGGTTTCAATCAAGTGTCTCAATTGCTCTACCAAAATATTCTAACCCTAAATGCAACCAAAACCAAATATCTGGCGTTTTCGATGCGCAACCCAGGGCTCCCGGACAGTCTAAGCTATTCTTTAAAAGCCCACGCACCGCAATGCCTAAGTTCAAATACATTAAGTTGTTGTGATTTATCTTAGAATCCTCGAAAACTATTAAATATCTAGGAATTACAATTGATGTTAATCTGTCTTATGCGCCTCATATCAGTCTTCTTACGTCTAGAGTAAGAAAACTAATAGCTATTTTTAAAAATATAAGACATGCAGCTTGTGAGTCTCAAATAAAGATCACGTATACGGCTCTCTGTGAATCATTGCTCACCTACTGCATTACAACTTGGGGCGGAGCTGCTGCTACTCACATGCTCCCATTAGAGCGAGCACAAAGAGCAGTGCTCAAAGTAGCGCACTCTCTCCCTTTCAGGTATCCTACCTCGCAGTTATACCTCGACTGTAAAGTTCCTTCAGTGCGTAAACTTTTTATTCAAAATATTATTCTAAAACAGCACAAGGTAAATCCAGACATTGAATCGCATAATAAAAGAAGAACAAATAAAACTTATAATACTTTCCAATGTAAAACGGCATTTGCTCACAAACACTCATACTTTCTCTCTCCCTATCTTTACAACAAAATCAATAAACTTTCGCCCATCAGTAATTTACCCGCCTTACAATGTAAATACTCTATAAAGGAATTTTTAAAACAAAAAAACTACAATGAAACGGAATCTCTCCTAAAAGTCCTGACATAAAATAGATATACAAACAACTACACTATACATACACTACTATAGATACATATTCATACACATACACACTTTACATTCGCGCCATCTACTGTTGCCCAGACTCTCATGAGACTGGTGTCCTCAGCAGATCACCTCACACACTCCGCACATAACATAGACACAAAAACTACACACACAACTCCTTTTTTTACTGGCTGCTTATTCATATGTAAATGTATAATTTTTCTTAGATTTAATCATTGTGCTTTTTAATTTGTTAAATATATAACTAGGTATCTAAAATCCGAAGCTGGGATCCCTCGCATCTTCATACAAGATTTTCTTAGTAAGAGCGAGGTTTCACTACAATTTACATTATAATGTAAGTTTTTTGATTCTCTTTTTTGAAAATAAATACTTGTTTGTTTGTTTTGTTTGTTAGATGGTGCTGTGTGGATTGTCCAGCATTTTTTATTTAAATTTAAATAAATCACCTAATATGGACAAAAATATATACAATAAATTAGCGACACGCCCGGCTTCGCACGGTTTTAATATACGTTTAAACCATGCTCTTGAATCACTATCTATTATATGTAGTATATGTAGTGATAATGCTGGACACTCCACACAGCATCGTCTAGCCTCAAGGTAAACCGAGCTTGTGTTATGGGTACAAAATTACTGATATACCTATTTAATACAATAAAATGCATAGAAATATACATTGTAATATACATACAAATCAAACATTTATCCCGAGGTGAGCATCGAACCCGCAACCGAGCATCCTATGTCGCAAGCAGACCGTTACGACAGTTATTTTCAGTTTTTAGGTCACTAATAAATCATCATCATCATCAGCTTATATTAGTCCACAGCTGGACATAGGCCATAATGAGAGCCAAACTAATAAATAACACAAAAAAATCACAGGGTATTATTTCCTTACCTTATCCTAAACACAGCCAGTCTATAATTGATATGATTCCAGAGCGCCCCCAAAAGTCCTCCGACTGCGCCAAAAAACATGAACACTGGCAGCTCATAGAATTGGAAAGGGAATGGTTCCATCTTACCCAAGTTCAATAGACCTGAAAACCAAAGTTGACATGAGAACGGATAGATGGCGCCAGCATTGGTTCGAGTTTTTTAATATAAAACTAAACAATAAACTTGTCTCTGCCCGCGGTTTCGCACGCGTTGTTTCCATGGTATCTCATGGGCACTTAATTTTTAGGATAAAAAAGAGGACTATGTTTTATTCCAGGACCAGAACTACAACAGTTCAAAATTTCAGGCCAATCAGATCCGTACTTATTGCGTGAAAGAGTAACAAATATCCATATATACAAACTTTCGCGTTTATAATATTAGTAAGGAAGTAAGGATAAAGTAGAGAAAATCCGTGTGCGAAGCTAGGACGGGCCGCTAGTTTATTTACAATTTAAGGAGTTATCATTATCAAGTTATAGTTACCTATCGCAAAAGCTCTAATTTTAAAGGGTACTGTAATCTATAGAATAAACGTTTTTCATTAATTCAAGAATAAAATAAATTTGATCTTATCCCTGAATCCCTTAATCCGGGCCTGATCGCCCCCTTTGATAAATATATTATGTTATAAATTTCTGACGAGTCATAACCTCATCATTTAATTTTAAGTAAATACTTTTATTTTATGTATGATGTGTGACAATAAATGATCTGAATCTGAATCTAATAATTCCGGACAGTCAAGAACATAATATAAACAGCTGGTACCTGGATAGCTCAGCTCCCCAGCCCGTCCGTGATACGCTGACAGAGCGAAGTTCAGTGTGAATGTAGACACCACGGTCCCGAAGAAGGTCCGCCAGGTAAGCGCCTGGTTCCAGAAACTGGTGCCTTCCTCCAGAGAAAAGAGCACTCCACCTGGGATGGTACACAAATAACACAATCAATAATAATTGAATCCCTTATCCCTAAATCCATTAATCCGGGCCTGATCGCCACCTTAGATAAATATATCACTACATAGTAAAAAATAAAGTCGCTTTCTCTGTTCCTATGTCATTATGTCCCTTTGAACGCTTAAATCTTTAAAACTACGCAACGGATTTTGATGCGGTTTTTTTTAATGGATAGAGTGATTCAAGAGGAAGGTTTATACGTATTATAAAACCGTGCGAAGCCGGGGCGGGTCGCTAGTTATGTTATAAATTTCTGACGAGTCATAACCTCATCATTTAATTTTAAGTAAATACTTTTATTTTATGTATGATGTTTGACAATAAATGATCTGAATCTGAATCTAAGAATTCCGGACAGTCCACACAGCATTATCTAGCCCCAAGCTAAAATCAATCAATAAATTGCCATACAGCGTGGTAATGCAGCCAGTAGTGTGTTGGGGACCGGTATTGACATGGCTGAGCTACCTTTAGAATGTTGAACTGGGGGAGGGGTTCAAGATAAATCTTTCCAAATCTCACTGGGGGGAGACGTTTTAGCAAATATCACGTCAATTTTTTTCTAGTTGAAAACGGCAAAAAATTTTCGTGAAAGGAAAGTTAAATTAAGTGATTTTAACGTACGGTAATACATCTAAATTTCAGATCACTACATAGTATAAAACAAAGTCGCTTTTTCTGTCCCTATTTCCCTATGTCCCTTTGACTGCTTAAATCTTTAAAACTACGCAACAGATTTTGATGCGGTTTTTTTTTAATAGATAGAGTGATTCAAGAGGAAGGTTTATACGTATAATAAAACCGTGCGAAGCCGGGGCGGGTTGCTAGTTTAATAATATTATTGAGTACAGAAATAACATACCAATAGGAGCTCCAAACGCAGCAGAAACACCGGCCGCGGCGCCCGCCGATACAAAGTCCCTCTTCTCATGATCCTCCCGAAAGTACTGGAATATCTTGAAGTCCTTGTTGAAGGTGGTGCTCTTGCCTTGGGAGATACCGGCTGCGACCACCGCTCCGCTGTGGATCATCGGACCTTCCTGTTTATCAGAATTTATATTAAAGCTATCAAGTCTAGCTGTTCTGTAAGTGGACAAAGAATTGAATTGAAGGTAAATCAATTGACACCTTATTTTTATATTATTTTGATAATCACTACATAGTATAAAACAAAGTAGCTTCCCGCTGTGTGTCTGTCTGTCCCTATGTAGATGTAGATGCTTAGATCTTTAAAACTATGCAACGGATTTTGACGGGTTTTTTTTAAATAGTGGTTTATAATTTGACTGGTCTTAGAATTATTATGTTAGCCGTAATACGAAAGTTATTGATTTCTGTATTCAATTAAAGTTATAGTGGGATTCGATCACGAAAGCTATTGTGGAAATATGATAACGATTTATTTTTAAACAATGAAAAAATCACTTTTACAAACTTTGACAAACCAACTCAATGTAAGAAAAGCTCAGAATACAAAAAATCCCAGGTGTCGATCTAGTTTTAATTGGAAATTAGCTAGTTTTTTAATTTAAGGTAAAACGTGAAATTTCATTCGTAGTTGCGCTAAGTAGAGATCGATGTAAGATAACACAACTTGCATTTGATTAACATACAGATTTCGCACGCTAGCAAATGAACATTAGAATTCGTTTTATTTTACTTTTACACGATAGTCGAGTAAACCGCTGACATGTTTTCTCTTATTCATTTATTAATTATCACATTTGCAGTGCAAGCTAGAGTAAATCCGGACGGGCCCACAGTTATACTAGATATCACGAATTGTCTCACAAAACTTATACAAATAAACTTCAAAGAACCTGGTGTCCTGATCTTCGCAAACGCCGATAACTACGGAACCACAGTATCTAAGATCCAAATCGAAATGTTGAAAAGATTAAACAACATGATGACCTACGCAGTCGAAATCATGAACCCTGAAGACGAAGATGTGAATATTTGCGATAATTATGATGAGCAGCTTGGAATACTGCACATTGATAGTTTTGACGTAAGACCCATGCCGGCGTACTTTGTTATAATCATCGACGAATACGTTGAGTTTCCATTGGTGCTAGGAAGACTTCTGAGATCCCGGAGTTGGAACCCCAGCGCTTATTTCATAATTCTCCTGTTCAACTTTGCAAATAATTCTACTAATATTGAATTTGTGGAGCGCATGCTGACCTGTCTCTTCAGATATAATGCCACAGAGATAATTATAATAGTTCCTCATGAGAAGAATGTACGCGACGCTATGGTATACAGTTGGAGGCCGATCGATCCCCCCAAATACTGTGGGTACTTCAACGAGACAGCGAAGAATAGGGTTTACTTACAAGGCACATGCGTCAAAGGTAACTTGAAATTAAAAAGAGAGATCACAACAGGGTTTCCTAAAGACTTGAAAGGATGCGTTGTAGATATAATTGCTTTGCAGAGACAACCATTCGTTAGCACAGACAGCGAAGATGCCAATGTTGAGAGATTACTTATCGATGAGATAGCTAGTATTTATAATCTTAAAACTAATTATAATGTCGTGCATTCATACAACAGAGGTGAGAGACTCGATGGTAAATGGGATGGAGCGTTAGAACTATTAACATTGAAGAAAGGGCACATACTTTTAGGAGGAATATTTCCCGACTTCGATGTTCATGAAGATTTTGGATGCAGTTCCTCTTATTTGGCCGACTCATATACATGGGTGGTTCCAAGAGCAGATAACTCGCCGCCCTGGGTCGCATTGGCTATAATCTTCAAGGCGGAAGTTTGGTACTCAGTTATAGCGGGGTTCATAGTCTCAGCCATATCTTGGACATTTCTGGGACAGCTTGGAAAGGAATCGCAGTACAACAAATCTCTAAAGCACAACTTTATGAACGCTTGGTGTTGCTCATTAGGCTTCTCTTGCTACATCCGACCAAAAAGACATAGTTTACGCATATTCTTTTCATTCTTCAACATATACTGCCTCCTCGTCATTACTGGTTACCAAACTAAGTTGATCGACGTTTTGAAGAACCCAACCTTCGAGTATCAAATACAAACTGTAGAGGATTTGATCGGAAGTGGGCTGAAGTTCGGTGGTTTCGAAGAGCTACATGACTTGTACGAGAATCGGACAGATTTTTTTGATAGTACCATCTTTGAAAGATGGGTTGTAGTCGAGGATATATCGAAGGCGATGCTCGATGTTGCGGTTTACAGGAACTTCTCAGTTCTCTGCAGTCGACTCGAACTAGCGCATCTAACAGCTGTAATGCCTGACCTCAGCGATATATTTGGGAAACATAGATACTACGCGTTCGATATGAACATGTTTTCAGTTCCTGTAGAGATGATCGCGTTGCGAGGTTACGCATTTATGAAAATTCTTTCTTCTTCGGTCGAATCGGTAAAACAGATGGGGGCAACAGAACACTTGAGACGGAGATTCGCTTGGTTCAACGGGAAACGTAGAGCTAAGCTCCTACGGAAGTTGCTTACGGAGCAATCTGATGTGAATGCACTTTCGATTCAACAACTTCAAGCGGGATTTTTGGTGTTAGTTTTGGGTTACACGATCGGTTTTATTGTATTTCTTTTAGAAATTGTTGCTAACACACAATGGGTCCAAAGTAAGTTACGTCTGTGTAAATAATAGATTATTTTGCTGATTAAAGTTCCCTTATAATCCTTTTCGGTTAACATTTTAATCCGCGGCAGAATGGACACGGTATAACGTTTAGGGTGAAAGATTATATTTTTTGTATGTTTGCTTGTGCACATCATAATTAATGAAGCTTAAGGTGACTCGTTTTAATTTAGGGAGCGATTATCCTTCCTGCTGTCTGTGTTTTTCAAATAATTAAAATAAGTAAAAACGAATTTTCCGCAACGCGTAAGCAATTTTTTATGAACCTATGTTAAAACTAAAATCGCTATGTTCTAGAATCCTATTTTATAATAACAAAGGCATGCTTCCATTCCGTGGTACTTTTGAAGCATTTTTTTTGAACTAGATAGAAGTCAACGAGTTTTATGCCTTATAAATTAAATAAAAACCACCTTAAAATATGTCTAGGAGTTAATGTTACCTTCCCGCCAGCCAATCCTCCGACGACGGCTGTGATGACCCCAATGGCCTTCACAATAAGGGTCTTTATCCGCACCACTCGAGGAACCTTTACGCCGTTCAGGTAACATTTCACTTGAGGTATACCGCTGCCGGCTGCGACGGGCTGTATGCAGAATAAACATGATAATGGATAGCATGTATAGATATTTTTATGCCTATGTCCATCAGTGGACTAATATGTGCTGATGACGATGATGATGATAGATATTTTTATGATCGTTACTTATATTATAAACGCGAACGTTTGTTTTGTATGTAAGGATGCTTTATAATCTTTCACGCAAAAGCTACTGAACGGATTGACTGAATCTCGAACCTATATTTGCGTCTTATAGCCTTCTTTTGTAAGACTACTATTTACTATATAAATATAAATTTATACCTATATAAATATAAATTTATATCTGAATAACGCCTGTCTATAGTTAATAAATAAGGCATGTACCTATTGATTTGTCCATGACTGTCTTTAAATAA
This sequence comes from Eupithecia centaureata, assembly GCA_944547425.1. Lineage (NCBI taxonomy): Eukaryota > Metazoa > Arthropoda > Insecta > Lepidoptera > Geometridae > Eupithecia > Eupithecia centaureata. The sequence goes on along the minus strand of OX155684.1, from coordinate 10,886,569 downwards.
TAAAGTAAAATTAATCATTAGTACACTTCAAACTGATAGATAACGTAATAACTGTAATATTTATTAGGTAGGTACTGTTATTGGTTGTTTACACAATTCAATGTCTATTATACCAACAAATCGAACATAATTTGCACTTATACATATATAGGTTAGTTATAGTTAATACATATTTGATATCTGCAATAGTTACGGAATAATCGCCTGTGCACACTTAACGATTACACCCTGTATAATGATAATCTGGAACAGTTTATCAGCTGTATGGCATGTGTGCTACAAACTATTACACGTAGCGCGAAATCTATAGAATAGCTGAATCATCGCTCGGAAATTATTCAAATACCTACTTACCCATCATAACCATTAGTAATAGTTTATTTGAATAGTTTAGGAGGAGATTACGAAATTAATAAATAAAATGTTCACTGCAATGGTTCTGACCATCCAAGATAGAGATCGCTCTTGAGCGATAAGACCGCCTTTTGTGACTTAAGTCTAAGTAATTTTATTGTAAATTGTTATTTTTAATTTAAATGTGTATTAACTATCTATCTATCAATCCTGTTGTAAATGATGTTATTGTAATAACCATGATACTTTTAAAAACATATAAAAACATTCTCACTTACCTCAACATACGCGACTAGCACAGAGCCAATGAACACTATGCATATGTTTGACAACACCCACAACAGATATGGAATGTACAGGCGATCTTCTAGTACATATTTGTCGACGGCTGATAAATTACTGTTCAGGACAATAATATAGACAAAGATGATGCAGTAGATATAGTCTAAAGTCTATTTATCATGATTGATGAGAAGTTAACAAGCTGAATCACATGCCTTATTTCTTATATATCCAGTAGTTGCAAACTGACAAACAATGCAAGAAAAAGGCAGGTAAAATTATATATGAATATATAACAATGTAGTCTTATATTGATTCAGTCTGTGTTCTCTATGTCAACCTTGTCCTCAGAAATTATCTATGTATGTAAATGTGTATCAAGGTTTTCTTTGTGACAAAATGAAGGTTTTGTGTACTGGGTATAAGTTGTGTAGATAAATAGATCTTCATTAACAATGAAAATTACAATCACGGAATAGAATATATTATTATTGAGCTAACCGCAGACGATTGCAAACAGTCTAAAGGTAGCGCAATTGATCCATGTCAATACGAGTCGGAAGCGTCCCCAAGACGCTGGCTGCATAAAAAAAATAGTGGGAATGAAAAGTTGAGTTGAGTTGTAACTCAAAATATGTCATCTTCAATCTTTTTATCTACAAATGATGAATCAACCAACAGTATTAACAAACAATTCAAGCTCCAGATTAAATTATGAGTCATGCATTGATTGCTTGATGGGGAAATACCAAAATGGATGTGTGTTAATCATTTCCCTCTATGTTTTTTGTTACCCAATTGGGAATTTTTACCAAGATAAAAGTAGTATTCATTTTAACTCAAACTTTTAACTAGTTTTGAATATAAAAAAGTTATCAATGTAATGTACTGTACTAAGTATATCAGTTATCTTGCACCCATCATGCAAGCACTGCTTAGTTTGGGGCTAGATGATGCTGTGTGGATTGTTCAGCATTATTATTATATTAAGGTAGACTACTCATAACGAGAATACAAATGCAACTATATACAGACATGTTATTGTACAAATTTAAATGTAGCAAGATAAAACTAGCTACATAAAAGGATACATATCTTCAGAGCACTATACTTGATCTTGGAGAACTCTTCAATACAGATATCAATGATGAATGCTATCAGGGCAGTGATGATCCCAATCAGGAGAATTATGAACCAGCGCAGGCTGTCTTTCCATACAACAAATGGATAGCCACGCTTCCTCTCTTCATCTAACAGTAAATGGTTCTCACAGGTGTCATAGTCTAAACTCTAAAAAAATAGTTAAGTCTTTAGAAATAAATATTATATTGTAATTAAGGCAGCTAGTAAAAAGTTAAAATTATTAGGTATATAATATTTAACATTAATAAGTAGACTCATACCTCATATTTAGCAGAGAGGATGTTCATGGAACCTGGTTCAATCTTCTCTAAGGGGTGCCTTCGCCTGATACCATGGCTACCTTGCAATTCATTATCGGACTCCTAAAATTAAAGGACCATAATTTTTTAATTTTATAGAGACGAGAGATTGTATAGAGACTATTTTGATAAACATGAGCCCTTCTCATGACTATACAAAGATCATTTTACATCTACAATACTTACATGTGGGGTAATAGATCTATTGAGCTCAGCAACATTAGAAGTGCTTGCTTCTTCATCATTGCTGACTAACTGGGCGGTATCAGACGTGGTAATATCACTGAAAGTCCCTTCTGCAAGGGACGTCGTAGAGGTATTCATCCCGGTTGTTAGAATCAATTCATACGGACAATAGAATTTTATAGAATATAATTCATTTCGAGTTAAGGAAAACGGAAAGAAAGCAAGCAACTTTACACGAATTTATGAGTATTTATCACCCAAAAGCCTGGGCCAAAAGCTAGGCTAAAAATTACAAAAGATCTTCCTTTTTTAAAACTGCTAGTTCAAAGTTTTTACGAATAGATTTTCCACAGAAAATTGTTAAATATCCACAAGAGGCAAGACGAAAAATACAAAATAAACACGACGAACAACCCATAAGTTGGTGACTGTCAAAACTGTCAATGTCAAAAGTTTGATTCCCATGTAGAGTTGGTTGTCTATGAATTTAGTGATGGGACAAACTTACATTGCCGGAGCAAACAGTACTGTCAACTGCATTGAGGGCCATTTTGTTAGTTTTACACAATTTTGATTTTTTGGGGGGTACTGATCAAATTCTCAGTTTACACCTCAATATTAGAAATCTTGAGAAATAGTTTAAATAGAAAAATTTATAATTTTGGCTGAAAAAAATATTTTTTTCCTAGTTTCTATGAGTTTTTAC
>OX155684.1:10601296-10883399 GCA_944547425.1 Eupithecia centaureata | reverse complement strand
TATGAGTTTTTACTGTTATTTAATGTCTTTAAACAAATTTTAGCTTTATTATCTCGAGATTAAACCAACTTAATATTGATAAAGATTCTCAATCACCCTCTCATTCACACTCAATGATTTAATTGATTATTATTTTGATAAGCTATCGTTATCATTTTTATCAGTGCGTAAACAAGAACAAACTTTTGTTGCACACATGGACGCATGGTTTGTGTTCTGTAAACAACAATAGAAATTGTCCTTGTGTGTGTGGCTTGCTCGTTCGTTTGGTTGACAATCGCGATGTGATGTATTTCTACATCATCCATCGCATGCTGAGATTTCAACAAAACCTTTTAGTTTTTAATTAAGTTACTGTGTTTATTTCTAAATGTTTTCAACCGTTGTGATATCTCTCCTGAGTTTTGATTTCTAAATATGTGTAATTTGCCGCCGAAGTTCCATTCAGTGTGTCGCCTTTGTTTATCATTCTGTGGCGATAATTGCAGTGATGTTAAACTTCCTATTTTCGACCGTGATAAGGATAAATCACGACTCTCCGAGATGATAGTGGAGCACCTGACACTAATGGTAATGGATAAGTAGTATTTTTGCCATAATATCGCCAGGAAGGCGGAGTTTTCTCGTGTGAAAGTTTAGCGTAAGCGTATGAGATTGTGGATGCTGATAAGCGCCATTAACTTTCTCGCGGGTGTTGAGTATTTTCGCATTGTGATATCATATTACGGCCCACGCGACGACTGGTGTCCGGAGGTATGACTAATGACATTCGTGGAAATGATATGCGAGCGAGCGTACCGAACGCAGGCGCGCGGTATCAGCCGCGGGCGCTTCGCTGATAACAAAGGATTCCATCGGGCAGGTCTCGCCCCGCCCCCTGCCCCCTGCTGAGTCCTGGGCCCTCGCCCCGCGCCCTCGCATCCTGCCACACCAGTGCACTGAGCTCATCCATTACACTGCATTGCTATTTTCAGAATTCAATATTTTCTAAAATTAGATTTGTACTTAAGGGAATCAATCTGCAGGGGGACTTATCCCTTCCTAACGAAGCACAATCCAGAATGTTGGATTAAACAAGTTGATTTATATAGCTACTTGCTATCAGATTGACTGCGATGACTCATCATCTATGATTAAAGCTTGTGAAAGGTCACTGGCCACCTCGTCTTACTTAACAACAGTATTGTGAAACTAATGTGAATTATATTTTTAGGTTTCCCCAGCAGACTTGCTACCTCAAGTTTTGTGCGGAAGCTGTGCACAGAAACTGGAAGACTTCCACACCTTCAGAGAATTGACACATAAATCGGAGAGACTGTTGGAACAGTTTGTACAATATGCAAACTCTCTGTCTGGTCCAAAGGAGGTATGTAGCTTTCTAAGAAATCAAACAAGTCAGATAATCAATGTTTGTAAAAGTTTATTAACATTACTTTAACACTAGCTAGTAATACAAGATATTTTATCTTTGAAATACTGAAGAAAGATAGAATATGAAAATGTAATCAAGCAAACATTGAATCTTCATTGATATTAACATAGCGGATAGGCTGAATTCTCTTATTCTTTTTGTAGAATGCTTTGCAAGCATTCACAAGCAGACCACACAACATTCCAATTGCTGCAACAGTAGCTACACCCAGAATACTCCATAGGACATGCTTGGGTTTTAAGCCTGAGAGTGTGAAACCCTTCTTGGCTGCAAAAGTCGAATCCAGTGTAGGGCAGAAAGGCAGGGTCACATTAGTAATGTATGTACCAGCCAACCTCATAGGTGCCGCACAGCTGAAAATACCAAACCAGTCATAAAACATCTATAAATTATATGGATTTCTCAATTTTAAAACCACATTGGAGTAACTTTAATAGCTTATTATTATATCCATAAGTTTTATGGTTTTCGTTAATCTTTAAACCAGATATTGTTGTCTTGCAAGATCTGTTGGATGGTTTGCAAGGCAATCTAATTACACTTGAAGATTATCAGTATATATTACTAACAAGGATGGTCTTATTCTGATAAACTAGTGAGGGATAAGTTTAGATAAAATGTGATGTCACTCTGTGTTTGATGTCATTGATTTAGAATAGTTTAAATGTGCAACAGGTTACAAACCTGTAGATTTTTCAAGGGTTTCTATCAAACAAATCTTATCTAACTTAAGATAATCCAATTTCAGTTCTTAAGTTTAATGGATGTTCAATAATGGGACCTGTATGGTTATTTATTTGATACTAGCTACGCCCCGCGGCTTTCCCCGCATGGAAATTTATTTGCCAAATTTCAGTAATTTATTGCCCGCCTCCTATGGGTGGTTTCGTAAAAATAAAAAGTATGTGTTTAATTATTTACTAGCAGTTTATTTATACCAAGTTTAGAGAGAATCAAACCAAGGAATAATAATTTTCCCAATTTAAACCCCTCAGAGGTTAAAATTTCCAAATTTTAATATCATGTGTTATTCTAGTCTAGGTCCATAACTATCTAAATACCAAATTTCATTTATTACATTAAATAACTTAAGTCGTTACGGAGATTCCTTATAACAAACATTCACACAGACTTTCCCATTTATTATGATAGTAAGATAAAACACAATTAGCTTTTACTAATTTTATTATAATAAGTAAGATTTATGACAACTGTGGCGCTGCGAACGAAATTCTATCTGCAACGCAGGAAGTTGTGGGTTCGATTCCGGTCTTGTGACAATCTAAGATATTTGTGTAGGGTGTTCTGGGTGTTTTCAATGTATATTTAAAAATATATCTGTGTACTTATTGTATTAAGTATATCAGTTATCTAGTACCCATAATAACGCAAGCACTGCTTAGTTTGAGGCTTGAAATGTGTGAATATTCCATTCGTGGGACTTTATGAACGCGGCATATGAGGACTTTTGTATACTTTTTTGAAGACCAAAACCCCTATTTATATGTATATGTATAGGCCTGGACCTAGGATCAAAATATACCTTATAAACCGACTGTTTTCGTGTTGTCTGTTTGATGATAAAAACTCTGGCATCGGTACTACGTACTAAGTTCATTAAATAAAAAAATAATTCCAGTCAATTCACACAGCATCATCTAGCCCCAAGCTAAGCAGAGCTTGTGTTATGTGTACTAGATGACTGATATACAATACAATACATTACATAGATAGAAATTTTTATTATACATAGAAAACACCCAGACCAAGCAAGCATTACCAAGCCAATCATAGTTCACTTTTGATATGATTCTTCGAAGTATAGTAGGGTACTGGTTACTTACTAGGGAACCTCTCCCCGCTTGAACTTCAGGTCTGCGCCCTGTGCTGTTATAGCAGCCAGATCACAGTTGCACAGCCAGTTGTTGCCACTCATGCCCAGAACTTCCAGCTTGCTCCACGGCATCAGGTCCGTTGACAGCTCGCTCAAATTGTTATCGTCTAGGTATACCTGTAGATATAAAATAGTTTCGTTTTACCAACATGATAGACTTTTTTCGGGAGGACCTGTGGTGTCTTCAGGCGAGTTTGGTAACGGATAACGCTGGAGCCACATAAAGATGTCATAGAATTCATTAGCACGAAAATATAAAAAGATTATAAGTATTAATAAAAATACGCGTTGGGGATAATTTAGTGACTGAATCACTTTAGCCTTTTTAGAAAATAGTGCAAAGTAAATTATCTGGGCCTCAGCCAATAAAAGTATATTCGACCAATCCCATAATGGCACTGTTAACTTCCATGGCTAGTGAAATGCATGTTGCTTTTTACTGCTTTTTACTGGCGTATTTCTTGAAAATGCTATAATTGTTACAATGAATCAGTCACCAAATTAACCCCAACGCGTATTTTTACGCGTAGTAATTACTTCTTTAAGTTTCCTTTAGATCAATTACGTTTAAGTAAGCGTCTGATAATTTCATAACTCGTTATTTCTATGGAAACCTTTCAAGGGTATTTCTGTCCCATGGGAGCTTTTTTATTTTATTCCAGGGCTAGAAGCCAGCAGGATCCGTTCGTGATCCGTTCATTAGTTTTTACGTGAAACAGCAACAAACATCCATACACACAAATTTTCGCGTTTATAATATTACTAGCTGGTGCCCGCGACTTCGTCTGCACATGATTAGTATTTCGAGTACTTGCGATTTTACTTGCGTAATTCCCTTTCTGAAGAGTAACAAACATCCATCCATCTATCAATCTATCCATCCATCTATCCATTCATACTTACAAACTTTCGCGTTTATCAGTTCAATTCAGTTTGGATCCATAAAATGTATCCCATGTCCAATCGTCCCGAGTTCCTTTCGAATTCATTCACTTCCGTCGTGATGCGTGGTTAAAGAATTCTTCTTTCACCCTCTCTCCCAGGGGAACCTTACCGAATTCCGGGATAAAAAGTATCCCATGTCCTTCTTTGTAGTGTGAACTCAAATCGTTCCGAGTTTCATTCCAACTCATTCAGCAGTTTCGGCGTGATGCGCGGTAAAGGAATTTTACTTTCATACCCTCTCCCATGAGGACCTTACTGAATTCCTGGATAAAAAGTATCCTATGTCCTTCCTCGTAGTATGACCTATAATCATGCCGAGTTTCATTTAAATCCATCAAGTAGTTTCGGCGTGAAGCGCGTTTACGATACAGACAGACAGACAGACAGACATGAATTAAAAAAATTACAGTTTTGGCTTGAGTATCGATAATAGAGTGACCTGCAAAAAAAATTTTCAAAATATCTTCAATGTACAGAATTGGACCTGTTACAGTTTTATTATAAGTATAGATAGTAAGGATTGTATATGAATAGTTCTGAATCGAAATCTGGTTCTCATTCGAAATAACATCCGAATCTTGGTTCGGTTCAAAAATGCTGACATATCGTAGTGTTTACTTAGATTAATCGGCGTTTTACGTGGGTTGGTGTAGCTATAACTTTCGAATCGCTTATTCGGTGATCTAAGTCTTTTTGGTAGACTGACGCAATTAAACAGGTATAGTGTCATAATGTATATATCATCCGTATTGTTAAAAGGTGAAAGGGTAAATTGAATGAAATCCATCCCATCAAAGTGTAGGTACACGATATCGTAAGTAGGATTTTATAGCAACCATGATCGCATCTAAATTCAATGCACATTGAATCATATCATGCCAAAGTTAGCGAATCATTAATCTTCGCAGTGATCATAAATTCATTCTAGATGTTACATTTCAGTCGACCTTTATAAATTGTGGAGATCACGCATTTTTCAGTAGGTAATAAACAGGTGAATAGCTCCTTCTACGCTCGATTGTTTCGTAACTACGTCTTGGTTTTCCGATGACTAAGACTACGTCATTACTTTCCGTTCACGACTGGGGATTGACGAGGATTATTCTGTGATACCTACGTAGCCTTTGAGATTGAGATAAACACGGATAAAAATAGCTAATTCAGAGCTTTTCTCAAGGAGCAAATAAAGTTAGTCAGAGATAGCCTGAAACATTAAATGACGTTTATTAAAATGCTTGTAACGATTTCAAAACATTTTTAAAAACTTTTAACTTAAATTGAAGACTTCCCTGAACGCTGAAACTACTGAACGGTAGAATTAAAACTTGGTAAATATTTGAGCAAAGCCGTGTGAATTTTGCATTAACCCGATTACGAATTTCACGCGAGCGAAGCAGGTGCTAAATTTCTGATGTTTACATTACAGTAGCATAATATTAAGTACTACACGTTCTAGTGTCTATTTCGCATAAACGCTAATACTGTAACGTTCTTGTATGATTTATGTTTTCTAATCAAACAAATTATTGAATTGCTAGGCCCCCCGTTGGATCAATCGTGGTGGTAATACCCCCAAATTTTTAAGTGAAGTTGTAGGCATGTTTAGCTTTAGCAGTGGATTTTCTGTGCTGACGGTGTACCTACCTATTCGTATCAGCTGTCCTAGTTTTAGGATCAGTGATTGATAATCAAAATATGATTTATCAGCTAACTCAGTTAAACAACCGTCATGTTGGCAGCACGATCTGGGCCAAACCGAATTGCACGTTTGTTTGGTTACAATATTGCTTACGAGTATTTGAAAACAGTAACTCTATGATAAGCGATGCTACGGACTAAATATAGAATCACAGTTACAACACCCGCGGTGTCGTCATTCTGAGCAACATTTAAACTTTTGTAAAATGTTAGCTATCACGCCGTATCTGCGTAGATCATTCGCTGATAAACAAAACTGATTACGTTTTGCTTGCAATAGGTGTAGTTATTAAGGTGTTTTTTCCTTGTACTTGACATCTCTTGTATCTAGTGTATAATGGTACTCACCTCCTTCAAGGTCCATCTGTCTTTGAGTCCTCGGAAGGCGTTATGGCTTATGTACCTCAGGTTAGGGTTATGGCATAGATGCAGCACCCTCAGGTGTCTCAGCGGTGTAAATGTGCTACGTTTCACTTCTTCTAAGAATTCGTTTTCACCGACTTCTAATTCCTTCAAGTTGGCCAAACCTGTAAACGTTTGATTAGGTAAGATAAAGGTCTCGCATCCGCTGCTCACAGAAATTGGTTACGTATTTGTCTATACCTACATAATGATTGTTTTAAACACGATTGTATCTATGTAATTTTATCTTGTTTATTTTATTGGTCATTATCGATTTATGATATTTTGGTCTCAAATTTTAATCAATTATTTGTAATCAATTGAGTCTCGTTAAACACCTGATAAGTTATAGTCAGTCGTCAGCATAAATGATGATAAAACTGTATTCCAGACCAAATTTCTTTTATTTATATTTATCCTGTGAGGATTTACGTAAAAACATTGTTAATTATTCCTGGATAAATAAATAACATTTGCTAGCAACGGTAACAAAACATTAACGTACTTTCTGCTAGATATTTGTAAGATATTCCAAAGTAAGATTGAAATGTGTATGTAATATGCTGAGATTAATTTGTGTACATATTTTTTATAAATTTTGATTAGACATTTATGTTATTTTTTTACAAATATCGTATTTTATCAAAGCCTTATGATGCTCGTCTATACATTTAAGAATATCTTTCTTTTAGTGCAGGTAAAAAAGTTCAGTGCTTTCAGACCTCTACAAACGAAATGGCTCTCAAAATTAGTTTAAATCTTGATATTTACTATTGCTGCAGTATTTTTATAATTTGGCTATAGCGTTGTTTACCTACGAAGCTGTCATCATTGAGCTCGACGACTGGATTGTTGTTGAACGTTAGATACTCCAGCGTGCTGCCGACTAGAGATAAGCTTTCTGGCACGGTGACAAAGCGGTTGTCAGACAAATCTATTTGCTGTAGTTTTATCAGGCCCCTGAATGCGTCCAGTGGGATGTTGTCGATGTCTGTTTTTGACAGATCTAGGACCTGGAATAGTTTAGCGATGGAAATAAATATAGAAATTTCCGTTCTTTGTGTTCACAAAGTCTGTTTTGTTTGGTATTAGGTTTCATACTAAAATTGTCTTTCGGCTCATTCTCCCACGATATTACTATGTAGTTTAAATATGAACGATAGTTGCTCCTTTTTGATAAATCACCTCATTTGATTTCTACATCTTTAAAGGTCCTTCCGGTGTTAAACCCGGATCTGTAAAACTGTGTCAACCCAAACTCGTCATCTATTGTGAGAAAGAGTTGAGTAATTCAAATTCTACGATTACGTTCCTTTCTTACCTCTAGATTCACAGCGCTGGACAGAGCCATTATAGTGACATGGTCCAATATCTCAATCGGATTGTTATTCAGATACAACCTTGTCAAGTTTGGCGTGTGTTGGAACAGGTATCTGTCCAAGGAGTGTATCTCGTTGTATCCAAGGTTGAGGGTTTCCAGTGCGATATCGCTGTAGATGCCATCTTTGTACGGACCTTGGAAGATCTCGCTTCTGAGGACGTCACCTGGAAATTCAATTGATTAAAGCCCTTCACCACATTTAGTTAGACTCTCAAATAAAAATCCTTCGAGAAAAAGGCCTTGATATCTGCGTAAACAAATCCATAAACTGGAGATAATCTAAAAGTTTTTATAGATCGAACCAGTTCTATAAGTCTACGAAAAGTGCTAGATTATTAGCTTTCGTCGACATTTAAATTGCATCTTTTAATAAAGTAAAACTTAATGTAATTGCCCTTCCACTTAATACCTCTTGGATACGGTCGATAACGGCCGTTAAAGTTACGTTAGTGTTAATGCTGGAACAGCTTATTGCATCTAAGACATGCCTCATAAAACATTTGTTATTGATGATTCACTATAGTGAAGTGAAAGCTTTATATTATACACAATTATTATTAAAGTCAAGTTAAAACTGCTTTTGTGTGGTTGTTTATTTGACATGTCGGCATCTTGTTTGTTAAAGACCTACCATGATAATACAATTAATCACCTTATTGCGTCTATCTTTTGTTATTTCGATTATTCTTTGTATACTAGCAATTGAGCACCGTGTTGTAATGTAATGATGGTTGAAAGTAAAATATTTGGGGATTTCTTACTTTAAAATAAAATAAGTCTGTTTTCTTTATTTTATTGATGTAAGCTGTTGCTATCCTTTCACCTTTCTACATCTCTCTCACGGTCTTTCTCTGCGCTCTTCTCAAAGCCTTATGCTTCAAGTACCTGTCCACTCTACTTCCTTCTTCGCCCATTCCTTTACTGCCCGGGCTGTACAGCTATGGAACGCATTGCCAGTCTCAGTAAGGCGAGCAAAGTCGCTACCGATTTTCAAGACCTTAGTAAAGGAGCATTATTTGTCCTGTTGCCACTGAACGCATACCTGATTTCCTATGTATGAGTATATAAATAGTTTATGTAAATATTATATGTAGTATATCAAATTGTTAGGTATTGTTATTTAGTATATTGTTATGTATAATATATATAAACATAGTAAGTATTGTATTTATAATAATGTAGGGAACTTACATATGCACACAGATCCCCTTATACTATCCAATGATTCTATCCATCCAAGGTTGTCTGGTAGAGATCGCTTTTCAGCGATAAGACCGCCAATTGTCACTTAGTATATATAAGTAGTTTTATTGTATATTGTTATTTTCTATTTAAGTGTGCAATAAAGTATTTTCTATCTATCTATCTATCTCCGTTCGTTTTTGAAGTGTCAATCCTTTTTGAAACTGGACATTTAAGACGCTAATAGCTTTTCTACCGGCTTCACAGTAGCTTGTGTGCTATTTTCATGCATAACTTTGTCATATTTCATCTAGATTGTTCCAAAGTCACTCAAGTAAACACATCTATCCATACTTTCACCTCTATGATTGTGTATGATGTTAAACAAAATGTTAAAAGACTTAAAGTATGTACGTACATCATCTTTTGTCCTCTAAAACTATACATAACCGCTATCAATCTTATTTTGTCATGAAGGCCATGTGACAATAATCTTTGCATAAAATATTATTCATACACATAATTCGTTCGTAGAAAATGCATTTTCGAAACTTGCCTATCATATGAACATTTTTTAGCAATGCAATTTTTCGATATTTTATTCTGTGTAGCGACTATTTTGCATAATGAATTTTGAATGTTGTTTTAGCCTTAATATAAATAGATTAGGCTGCTTAGTGATAGCAACAAGGATGTTGCTCTCTGACAGTGATTTCCAATTTTTAACCTTGTTTCCTTCAACTTAAAATATTCACTACTTCTCTTGTTCTTGTTGACGTGCCAAAACTATCATTTGTTTACTTTTAAACACAAAAAGTTATTTTATGACTTGATTGGTATAGGCGTAGGTGCTGTAAGTGATACTTAAGTGTGCCTTGAATATGCTCACTTGTTACTAATAAGAACTCATAACCATGAAATAATTACGAAATATCGCAATATTTTCACAATAAAATCTTATTGGTCACTTTTGACCAATTTCATAAATATTCATAGGCAGAAACCGAATGATTCATCATATTTCACGAATTAAATTTGCAAAATTATATCAGAGACTTAGGGTAAACTGTGACCTTAAAATTATACATAAAATATGAGATTATGGAAATCGAAAGTAGACATTTCTAATTTGGATTAGGCACCTAATTTTTATAACAGGCCTGTCCAAAGTATCCATTCAGCTTAATTTTTATGTTGCCTAAATAATTTTCAATAATAAGTGGACTTGAGACTTATGCCAATGATCTTTTGAAAATAACTTTTTGGTAAACTAACAACTTGATGGGTAATTGTTAAGAATTGGTGCGATCTTTATTTATTTATCTAAAGGTTAGAATGGTTTGCGTTGAATGACTCATTTTTACTCTAAAGCAGAATGACATGATATCATTCAACAAGAACAGGCGTATAAGTCACAAAAGGGGCAAGAAATTGTCAATCTGGCTAGCGGCCAATCGAAAACTATCTCTTTATACAGAACATTATTGTCTTCCGGGTTTCCGTAAGGCTGATCTTTACCTTTAACCTACAGAATATCCTAGTGGTGAGTAGAATATCTATGTTTATTTTAAAAAAATACACTAAGGTTCTTGGTGTCTCAAATCTTCTCATTTTGGTTGTCTATCCAAGGATTGCCTGGCGGGTACAGTAGGCTATTATCCTTCTAAGCGAACTCTTGCTCAAAGAGATTTTGGCCTTTTTACAACTGTCTGTATTTGTCTTTACTTGTTCTGTATTTCTGTGTCTTGGTGTAAAAAGTATTTTTATCGAATGGATGTATGTATATATCAGACAATACCACTAGATCTGAACCTAGAAAACAACCCTTAGCTTACCTGAAATGAAGTTATTGCTTAGGTCCAAATATACGAGTCGCTCCAGGTTCCTGAAGGCGTCGTCTTCGATCTCTGTGATCTTGTTCGATTTGAAGCTGATGGCTATCCTCCTGCCCGGCAGAGGAGCCAGTTGACTCACGTTCGTGATGCTGTTGTTAAAGAATGTTATCAGCACGTGACCGTCTGAAAATTAGAACAGTGATTATTGTCAGGTTTAGAACAGTGAGATTGTATTGTTTAAACTTGATTCTTCAGGTGTAGAAAATTGGCGCGTGAGTTTGCGATCTTTTCGTTGACATTTAGATTTAAGCGGTAAGGCCGCCAATTTTATTGCCTCTCTGTGTGGACTGTCCGGAATTATTATAAAGTATTATATTATTATAGTATAAGTTTACTTAAGAACGAAACTAATGTTTATTATGGCTTTGCAATTAAAGGGTTATGTATCTATCTATATAGAAGTAACGGAAAGAAGATCTTTTAAGTTATTACGAGACTGTTTTTACAGTTATTTTCTAGGTTGCTTCATAAACCTGTTAAAATCGCTCTTTTTTATTTTACAAGCGGGTAGAAAGCTCTCATTTTCGGCAAAAAAAACTGTTGATTTTTTTAGTTTCGTTGCCAATATGAAATTTTAAGCTCAAAATTAGAGTAAAAGCTCTTTACATAACTTTTACAGTTATGATGGGCGACTAAACTCTACTTGCTGTTAAAACACTTGTTTTCCCTGGCTATTTTCTACGTTTGTTTGTGTCAACTCATTCATAAAATTGGACGATAAATGACATCATAAATTCATACAGACTTCGTAACGCTTGCACTTAGGTACTTCAGCATATTTCATCATCATCGTCATCATCAGCTTATATTAGTCCACTGCTGGACAGCTTATTTAATTTTGTTCATTTGAGGAAAGTGTTCATAAATTTACTCCTGTAGTGATGTTTTATGATTTTATTTTATAGTTTGATTACAATTTATCTAACTATATTTATTTGTTGTTTCTTATCCTTAAACAAAGGCTTAAATATCGACATATATATTTTTTATTGTTAATTTATCTATCTTTAGTCATAGTTTTATCATTTGGATGATTCGTTTAATATAGTTTCAAAGAGAGCTAATACAATTTGCTATCAAAAGTTTTTTTTTAACATTTTTTTTATCAACATAGACCTTTGTTTGACCACAGTCTCACCTGATGGTACTTCATAACCCTCTCTATAATATCTCTGTGTGATACCTCAGTACCTACTTAGTCTTACACGCCAGTGCATATGATAGTGTTATTATTGGTGTATAGCACTCTGACCCAATGCGTAGGTAACTGTTCTAGAGTGTATAGAGGCAAAGGTGAAATTTCTGACGTAAAGAACTATAGTCTCAATTCGAGTCAATCATGTTGGAATCTATAATGGGGCATATAGAACATAACTCTTATCAGTCTGTCAACATACGCAGTCCCTGCAAATCAACTACCTCAGGTACCTTGAAAGTATGTAAGACACATACATTTAACAAATTAATAACAAATACATTTAGTAAACAAAAAGCTAGTAGAGGGGCATCTTTTTAGACCTTTTTAAATATTCTCTTAACCATCAATTAGAGATGTTCAAGATCTATGCGATTCTAGGCCTTCACCAACTTATAAAATCATTTCTAGGGCGCAGGGAACAAACGATATAAATTAAAATTAATAAACATGTAAGATTTGGCCCGTAATTTTTATTTGACGAGAAACTGATAACACCCTACTTTAGCTTAAAATAGAGTTTTTGTGAATCATTGCTATCGTGTACATATATCTTTTTAATACAGATTATAATTTTTATTGAATTTCAAGAGGTTGCGGGTTCGATTCCCTGCTCGGGTTAAACGTATGTACGATCTGCGCAGATTTGTTCAGGGTGATTTAGGTGTTTTCAATTGATAGAAATAATATCGATAAATGTAATGAATCGTATATCAAGTATTATTTTATTAAATCAATTATCTAGTACTCATAACACAAGCTCTACTTAGCTTGGGGCTAGCTAGATGATGCTGTGTAAATTGTTCATTATTATTTATTTACTTAACTTTGCCATTCAAAAGGTTGTAATTACGTTGTATAGATTGACCTAAACGCTCTTAATTTCCTCCACAATCTACCTATTTCTCAAAATGTTTACGACATGTCGTAAACGTATAAACAAGGTTATAATAAGATGAATAATGAGCTACTAGTCATTATGATACCATCGCACACAACACAATCCTGAAGTACGTAGGTAACTCATAGGTGCAATTAATGTTATCTCTCCGCAATGAAATTGTTTTACAGTTGTATTGTGTATACAACATTTATCTTTATGCAGCTTATAGGTAATTTTCAACACCTAAGGTACACTATGACAGTAATCTTACTTATACGGTTATCTACGAACCTAGTTTGTGTTGGAACAACAAACTAGGTAACCGTACCACTCACAGTCATAATGAATTTGTCAAAACACGAAAGGTTTTCTTGTAATTAAGGTACAACTTACTAAGAATAAAATATAAGGAGTGATCGTCATTGACTTTAAATAAACAAATAATACAGGATAATTCACACGGCATCATCTAGACCCAAGCTAAGGGCTTGTGTAGCATTTGGCCTATTCACATCTATGTGATATGATTAGAGAGGCATCAGTTTGGCTGGGAATCAGCCGAGCACGGTTGCTAAATAAATGATTAAAACAACAAAAAAAATATTAGTCTCAGTGTTTAGTCATGCTATGCTCGCGTTACTTGTTGCAGCAGATGTAGTTTAGAGTGTTAGTTAAACTCCTACAGTACAAATTTGTAGTCGGTCCGCATTTATGTTTTGTGTGATAGCTATGATAAAGAAAACAGCCATTCTTTAAGTACCTTTGTCAATATCGTTTATCTGCTTCGGCCATTCGGGTATGTGGTCGATGTCCCTGCGCGAGCAGTTCAGCGTGAGGTTATTGGAGTCTTGTGTGGAGAGATCGCACGGGGCGCTCTCCTCCGCCACGCTCCACGAAACTAGGACGCACAATATTAACACCTACAACAAAGAAACACCGTCACCTTATGTAATCCACGCATAAACAAACTGACGTCACTAATTCACAGCCACTCACTTTGCATACTGCTCGGTACATTTTCCACAATATCATAAAAACTACTGGGGGCCGAGTGATGATCTCGATTCGATACTATCTTATCAGAACCTGTGCGCTATCGCAGGCGACACGGAATGAGCTGCCGCCTCATTGGACGCTGTTTATTTGTCTTATCGCACTACTTATATAGAGATAACACGATTGTTGATCAAACAATATCTATTATTTATAGGAAGTCCTGAGCACAACGGCGGTAAAATTGGAAGAAATAATAAAATCACTGAGCGAGAACGACTACGGGTCTAAAAACTGTTATGCGGAGGTGGGATCCCCGGACTCCACGGAGGAGATGAAGAACCTGGAGAGCCGGCAGGCCGCGGTCACGCTGCTGCAGATCAAAAACTACGACCCCAGCAAGTACGCGGTCAAAGCGGAGGAGGAGCCGCACATAACGTACAACAGCGGGCCGAGCCTGCCGCCCGCCGAGCGAGCGAGAGAGGTGATGCACTGCAACGCCGTCATCGATATCATAAGCAAGGCGGTGGCGGTGGCGCAGCGGGAGAACGAAGCGCAGAAGTACCCTCCGAGCTACGAGAGCGTCATAGAACGCGCGCCCGCCAACGCGCCCGAGCCCGGCTACCCGCCCGAGTACCCCGACGAGCGCTACGCGTACGGAGCCACGCAGACCGGCGCCAGCCCCACCAGCAACGACGAACACGACAAGGAAATGGATCTCTCGCTCTACAGCAACGTCAAGAACGAACCGAACGAACAGATAGAGCAGGACGACCCTGCATACTACCACGGAACGCTCCCTCAGAACACAAACTACGCAGATGAATACAAACAGCACGTCTTCGGTAGAAGCGCGAAATCGAAACTCAGCAAAGACAGCTCTTCCGTCTACGAGGAGTGCAGTCAGAGCAGTAGCGGCTCGGACCCGGATAGATTACAAATGGACATTTCTCAGATGTCGCAGGTAAAAACATATGAACTAAACGCTAAGGAAATAGAGTCTGTTTTTGTACTGATCACATGACTTTTGCAGGACGACCCTGAAGAAACCCAATCGGCACGATCGAACCAGTCCTCCCCTCAGCCACAGACAGACGACAATGAGACGAAAGAGTCTTTATGGCAAGCTCTTCACCGAAACAATGGTAATACATGCACCTTATAATTAAACCGCTATAAAATTATTTTAGAATTACACTCATTTAAAATATACCTAAAACTCGTAAATTAATCCAACAAAAATCTTTTCTTGTCGTCAACTGCATCTGAAGCCATTAAAATCATAATTAACTAATCTACTCTATGTATAAAAAACTAAATATATGGAAATTTAGCTCAGATTAATAGTATCTAATGTGTAAATATCACTATAAATGTCAGAATACTTTTAGGACGCTATCAATTTATTAGCATTTCATGTTTTATTCATCACCAACCGTAATTCGGTGCAGGCATTGTCTGACAAATATTTTTTTCCAAAAATGGGTTATAAATCGTCATTAGCTGCATGCAAAACTGCAGAGCGTTGCTAGGTTTGGTGGACCCAAGTTTTGCCATCCCTCCATTTTTGCTTTGCAAAAATGTTTCATTGTTCCATTACAATCAAAAAGACGGATGTGACATCTAACAAAGTGACCTCACTTTTCTAGAAGTCTCCAGTACCTAATTATTACTTAGTCGTGTTTCAATTTCGAAAGTATTATTTGTTTTATTTCTTCTAAAGCTCATACTGTTTCTGCCAGGTCGCAGCGGAGAAGCCACACAATTGCTACGTCGATTAATAAACAGCAAACACCTCGGCATGACGGTGTCGCCCCTACGACCGGCGACGTCGCCGCTGCCGACGCCTCAGCAACAACCGATCAATGGCTCTGTCTCGCCGGTAAGTACATACTGGTTTTAAGAGGCCTCGTTGCTATGATGATTCATAAAGTTCTGGTATTAAGACGCACAATATATACATAGGAGAAAGACTCGCTTGGAATAAACCGGAACGAGAAGAAAATAGTGCTACATAAAGAACCTAAAGAAAAGACCTTTGAATACAATTGTTAACAATGCACGAATGAATGGCTAAATAATTATGCTCTTGTCAAAAACAAAATCTAATCTTGAGTTTTGAGCAAAACGTGTGATTAAGTAAATTAATAATGTATCTATTGAGGAAATTTTAACACTGTTTTACGAGTGAATTTATCAAAGTTTAACTAGGTAAATTAATGAACACGCAACGTTGTTTGTGACTATAAAGTAAATTTACTTTCTCGATTTTAAAATTGTATGAATACATGTATTTTATGAATCGCACAACACGAAAACACCATTTTCCGTGAAATAATAAATATGGAATGTATACTCTTCTGAAATTTTAAAAAAATCTTGTTTACGAAAACAAACTCGACGAGTTAGTCTGGACTACCACTACTATGACCAACTAAAAAAATTGACGTGTTTAAAAAAATAAAACCGACTTCAAATACTTTAGAGCAAAAATGTCGAAGTAATGATCTACATCGATGAAGATAACTTCAATACAATTAAATTTCTAAAAGACTGAATGAAAGGCACCAGCTATGAAAAAAAAGAATCATCAACGTCGGTTCACTTAGAAAAAAGATCTAAGGTAAATACATAAAAATAGTTGAATTAAGAACCTCCTTATTTTGAAGTCCGATAATGAATAAAAAAGAGTTTATTCATCAATTAGGCTTGTAGTGACGTAGCTAGTAATAAAAAAACTATACTAACAATGTAAAAATCCGGTTGGCGATAAGACATCACTATATTCACAAAAATTACACTTTATTCAATCCAAGTTTCAAGTGTATCACTGTGTAGAACTCAAGTGACTGAGCTGTATCCTCACTTGAATATAGGACTGAGGAATAAATTAGGCGCATTATTGTCAGTCATACTTCTATGTTAATGCATTGAGGTAAACACAGTTTTCCTTGAGAACGAAACGTGAGTAGCTGATTTTATGAATGATCTTGAATTCTATCCTTGCTCATCTTGATAATGGCTTATTCTTTTCAATTGTATTGGAAGTGAAAGAGAAAATTTGAAGGTTAAATAGATTTTGATTATACTTAAAAACAAGAAGGATTGATTTTTAATTCAACTGTTTCACTTAATTTATATGTGTTTCCTCCTACGTTACCTCAGAACTTTTTGTGAGTGAAATGATTTGATGATATTTTTTTAATTTGAAAGTTAGTATTTATCAGGTGTGGTCCCATATAAATTTGACCAAGATCTGGCCAATAGTTCTTAAGTTATTCTTAAATATATTGTATTAAGTATATCAGTCATCATCAATCATCAGTAATCATCCAGTACCCTTATCACAATCTCTGCTTAGCTTAGCGCTAGATGATGCTATGTGGATTGTCCAGCATTATTTATTTACTAGTATACTAAATGCTCGCGGCCTCGCATGCGTTGTTTCTACGGAAGCGTTTCGACTTTTTCTATCCCATGGGAACTGATTCAAGGGATGAAAAATAGCCCATGTGTTATTTCAGGGCTAGAACTCCGTCTATTAAAATGTTCAACCCGATCAGTTCAGTAGTTTTTGCGTGAAAAAGGAAAAAACATCCATCCATACAAACTTTCGCGTTTATAATACTAGCAGCTCCTCGCGGTTTCACCCGCGTAATTCCCGTTCCCGTGGGTATTCCGCGATAAAATAAAGCCTATGTGTTATTCTAGACTATAATCTATCTCTGTGCCAAATTTCATCCATATCCATAAACATCCATCCATAAAAACAGATTTCGCGTTTATAGTTTTTATGTATTGTTTTAGAACGGCAAGTGGCAAGTGTGCGGTGCCAACATAGCGGGCACGGCTCGCAGGAAACAAAGCTTCCCGGCGCGCGCGCAGCCCGTCTCGGCCGCCGACGCGCCCGCCAACACCCCGTGGCCGCCTGTCTCCGAGAATGTAAGTTGATGTGCAAGTGGCAAGTGTGCGGTGCCAACATAGCGGGCACGGCTCGCAGGAAACAAAGCTTCCCGGCGCGCGCGCAGCCCGTCTCGGCCGCCGACGCGCCCGCCAACACCCCGTGGCCGCCTGTCTCCGAGAATGTAAGTTGATGTGCAAGTGGCAAGTGTGCGGTGCCAACATAGCGGGCACGGCTCGCAGGAAACAAAGCTTCCCGGCGCGCGCGCAGCCCGTCTCGGCCGCCGACGCGCCCGCCAACACCCCGTGGCCGCCTGTCTCTGAGAATGTAAGTTTATGTGCAAGTGGCAAGTGTGCGGTGCCAACATAGCGGGCACGGCTCGCAGGAAACAAAGCTTCCCGGCGCGCGCGCAGCCCGTCTCGGCCGCCGACGCGCCCGCCAACACCCCGTGGCCGCCTGTCTCTGAGAATGTAAGTTTATGTGCAAGTGGCAAGTGTGCGGTGCCAACATAGCGGGCACGGCTCGCAGGAAACAAAGCTTCCCGGCGCGCGCGCAGCCCGTCTCGGCCGCCGACGCGCCCGCCAACACCCCATGGCCGCCTGTCTCTGAGAATGTAAGTTTATGTGCAAGTGGCAAGTGTGCGGTGCCAACATAGCGGGCACGGCTCGCAGGAAACAAAGCTTACCGGCGCGCGCGCAGCCCGTCTCGGCCGCCGACGCGCCCGCCAACACCCCGTGGCCGCCTGTCTCTGAGAATGTAAGTTTATGTGCAAGTGGCAAGTGTGCGGTGCCAACATAGCGGGCACGGCTCGCAGGAAACAAAGCTTCCCGGCGCGCGCGCAGCCCGTCTCGGCCGCCGACGCGCCCGCCAACACCCCATGGCCGCCTGTCTCTGAGAATGTAAGTTTATGTGCAAGTGGCAAGTGTGCGGTGCCAACATAGCGGGCACGGCTCGCAGGAAACAAAGCTTACCGGCGCGCGCGCAGCCCGTCTCGGCCGCCGACGCGCCCGCCAACACCCCATGGCCGCCTGTCTCTGAGAATGTAAGTTTATGGCTAATAAGCACGATGTTTTTTTAAATTTTTCCTCGTTTTGTGCTTTTTGTTACTCATTGTAGGAACCGGCTGAAGATCAGCATTACGTGTACATATTTTGTCTACTAGTATCTATACTCTGATTTAGAATCATTTTTGTAAACAATGACATTTATGAATGAAAACCATATGATAAGAATAACATACAACAGCAGGGTAACAGCAAGTATACATATTTAAAAATTAATATTGGGTGACGAGTTTACTATCTACAAACAAATTTATGACCTATAAATGTTATTTACCAATCAAATGTTTATATTGTTATTACGACCTCACAATGGCAAGGGTTGCCTCGGCAAGTCTGTACACGTTGCATTTCTGAGGCTTGGCAACGATATTTGAATACAATAGTCTCATCTCCTTCATTTTCCTTAGTATTAATTAGTATTATTTTTCAATTCCAGCAAGAGCCAACGGACGCGTCATCAACGGGCAGCGGCACGCGGTCGGGCCCTCGCGTAGAGATCGCCTGCACCAACTGCGGCACGCACACCACCACGATATGGCGGCGCGACGCGCGCGGAGAGATGGTCTGCAACGCGTGCGGGCTGTACTACAAGCTGCACGGCGTGCCGCGGCCCACCGCCATGCGGCGCGACACCATACACACGCGCCGTCGCCGGCCCAGGCACGACGCCAAGCATTCCAGGAATAGTAAGTGTTATTATGCTGGAGGCGCTCAACTGTAGGACCAACCTACTTAAGTTTGCCCCCATGTCACTCGCTATCTATTTACTCAACATCCTGTCCATCAACAGCGTGGATATATTTCACCAAAACCTGCCGAAAGTCATGGAAATGGCACAACTAGTGATAGAAACAAAAATATGTATTTTAGATTAGTTTATGTGTGTATATTGTAACTGTATTAATGATTTAAGAGACCTTTAAGGTGATCCGATTGTCATACGTTTGTATTTTCCCAAATATGAGCGATGTGGACATAATTTAACAAATAAATAACTGTTTTTGGCTTTGTTATTGGTCATTATTTGCGGCAAATTGTGTTTGATTCATGAAAACACTCGGTATAATTAGAAATAACGTGAAAATTTTAGGCCATTTTTATCAATGTGTGAGTGAACACGGATAATGTTGTACGCCCGCTTACTTGAACTTGTGAGTGTGACGGCGGCGACGGAATCGCCATCTCTGTGCTATCTAAAGAATCATCTAATAATACCATAGTCTACAGTTCTCAAAGGGTTTTTCCATCGTCCAAGTATTTATTCCTATCTATTTTTGCTGCATGTCAAATAAGATCTAGGAAGCCTACGTTCCGTTTCCATGACAACAATAAATGACACTATGTAAACAGATAAAATGTTTGCTTATAGATACCAGTTTAGAGAGTTTTACGCTGGGGCCACACTACCTTACCGTCTACCGGGCTGTTACCGCAATAATTATGACATTAAATTACCGTTTAAATTACTGCATGACCTGGTGTGGTTACACTAGAGTTTACCTAGATATGTCAATAAATAAGGCGGTAAAAATATCACGTGCGTCGCCGGTGAGCTCATATTGCACACTGGACAAACGGTAGTGGCCACAAACGCATTAATTACTGCGGTAATCTTCTTTGATGTGCGAAAAAAGACCGCCGCTGGAGCTATTGTCTACCGCCATTTGCCATATTGATTGGCATTGTAAAATTATGGCCATAAATCGTGGTTACACCTAGGTGTTGTATAAGTTATAATTAAAATAATTATCGGCATATCACGGTAGTGTGGCCCCAGCATCAGACGTGTCAGATTGTATGCAAAGCATTTCGATCATTCATCAGCGACAACCGATGTGACGCAGTGGGCGAAGGTCCGCCTGCGACCGGTTGTGGGTTCGATTCCCGTGTCGGAAAAAATTGTGTACGATCTACAGAAATTGAACATGAAATTGTTCCGTTGGTCTGGGTGTTTTCTATGTATTTATAAAAAAAATATCTATCTATGTAATGTATTGTATTAAGTTTATCAGTCAACTAGTACCCATAATACGAGCTTTGCTCACCTTGGGGCTAGATGATGCTGTGTGGACTGTCCGGAATTATATATATATTTTTTTTATTGGACTAATCGTAACTTTTTACAGAGAGCCAAAACAAAATTTTGAACATGATTTTTTTGAAAAGTTAAATTTTTTCTTTTTTTATATTAAAACATCATTGTTTTCGTAATTTTTTGCTCTATTTTTTAAAATAATGGTCGCTGTTATAGCTATCACCCAACTTGATAAAAACTACAAAAGCCCATTTTGCATTAAAATTTTGAAGCAAAGTTAAGATAATTATCCCAATAAAAAGAAATCAATATTTAAATTAAACTAGCTTTATGAAATGTTCTCAAGAGAAAATATACTTTATCAGAAATAAAACCATTTTCTAAATTTTTGAAATGTGGCCGTTTTGCATTCAATGAGCGATTTGTAAAAATGCATGAACTTAGCTGGCGTAAGAGCTAAAATAAAATAAAAAACAGTTGGTGTTGATAGTACATAATTGTTTCTTTTTATTTTTGTCATACCGTTAGAAACGAGGTCAGGACCCTTTGTGGGATGTACCTACGCAGAACAGTCTACCAAAGTTTTATATAACAATCAAATAGACTTAGGAAGGCTTACAATAAGTAATTTATGACAAATATGAATTTGTTTGTACTAGGTCTATGACATTGTTCAAAATATAAAGAATAAAAATGATAAAAATCAAAAATTTTGGTAGTGTTGAAGGGATTCGAGCCCGTACTAACGGGATGTATCAAAATTTTGTGGATATTTCATTTTCAAAAAGCAAAAAGTAAATTAAATTTTCGGTGGTTTCGAACCCAGGTACGACTATACACCGTCGCACCCACCCGACTGTTCAAACCGCTAGTCCAAAGTGAGTTATTGAAATACTGTGAAAATTTGTATTACTTTTAATCTTTTATAAGTGGTCGTAAAATCGGAGCTAAAATACCTAAGTACACAAAGAACAGAGTCAAAAAAAGTGGAGACTTCCTTACGCTAATAATTTTAATGTAATTTTATTATAAAATTGGAACAACTTTCACAGTGAGTACATTTAAAATTAATGATTGTTATTGTGAACTTATTCAATTTATTTGTCAATTCCAATGATTTAACGAAATTAATAAATAGCATGAAAAGTATTTTTTTTTACCTATGATTTGTAAGATTTTCTTTAGCTAATAAGCTAGTTTGTAAATAACATTACCCTCTGCGCCTTTTTACTTAAATTGTTCAAAACGATAAAAGAAAATTACTTCCAATTTTTTTTTAAATGTAAATAGAGCCTGTTTTTATTCTTAAAAAAAACAAGAGTCGAAAATTAGTTCGTTAACTAGTGGTTTTATTGAATTAATTTTAGATGTAATTTAGTAATGTCCCGAAAACGGAAATATTGGTCCGAAAAATATTTAGTCCTAAGGCGTCTCCAATTATCTCTGTTATTTTTCGAACAGTAGTTATTTTAGTTCCACTGAATTTATAGGGTTTGCCTGTGTGAGTGACTCGTAGCGGCCGATCACTCACACAGGCAAGATCTTTTTTTGTGTGAGTGACTCGTAGCGGCCGATCACTCACACAGGCAAGATCTTTTTTGCTCTTCCCAAATACAAGCTCCCTAAATGCTTTCAACACTTGAAAAATTGCTTGGTACATAAAAAACAACATACCATTTGCGGCAAATACATTACCATTAAACAATTATGAACAATTTAATTAGAAATTAGTGAAAAACATCAAAATTGAAAATCATCGCCATCTAGTAGCGGAGCTATGCTTAGTCCTGGACGCGAAATCACCTTAATAAGTTATAATTTAATTGTACTTTACTTAGTTTAGATCTAGCATCGACTTAGGGCTAAAAAAAGAAACCTGTAATGATGTTATGATTAATAAATAAATAAATAAATAAATTATAAGAAGTTGTTATATATAATAATAATTCTCATTTTTCTCAACTTATATTCTACTCGATCCGCTCCGGCTTCGCACCGGCTTCACCTATTAATTCGCCATGCAAAATAGACACAAAATATGAATTTAAATTAGCAGAAAATAAAATTAACGGGAATTAAAAAAAAAACAATGTAAAAAGTCACTTAACCCTAGAATGTCACTGAATTTATATAATGTCAATCTCGACAGTTAAGGACATACAGTATAAGAATATTCGTCAAAAAGCAACTTTTCTTAACTTAAAAGCACGGTTACTAAACAATAGCTATTTGTTGTAGAGAACCGCCGCAGCGCCGGCACATGTCCGGAGCCGAGCGAGCCGGCGCCCCCCAGCGGGGCGGCGGCGGAGGGCGCGCCGGACGAGGCCGTGCTGGCGGCGCTGCGGAGACAGCTCCAACCGCACCTACTGGCCGCCTTGCACGCGCACACGCAGCGCACGCATCGCCCGCAGGTAACCACATACTGTAGATACAAACAAGCCCGCAGGTGAGTAGATACAACCAAGCGGCGGCAGCTCCAGCCGCATCTACTGGCCGCCTTGCACGCGCACACGCAGCGCACGCATCGCCCGCAGGTAACCACATACTGTAGATACAAACAAGCCCGCAGGTGAGTAGATACAACCAAGCGGCGGCAGCTCCAACCGCACCTACTGGCCGCCTTGCACGCGCACACGCAGCGCACGCATCGCCCGCAGGTAACCACATACTGTAGATACAAACAAGCCCGCAGGTGAGTAGATACAACCAAGCGGCGGCAGCTCCAGCCGCATCTACTGGCCGCCTTGCACGCGCACACGCAGCGCACGCATCGCCCGCAGGTAACCACATACTGTAGATACAAACAAGCCCGCAGGTGAGTAGATACAACCAAGCGGCGGCAGCTCCAACCGCACCTACTGGCCGCCTTGCACGCGCACACGCAGCGCACGCATCGCCCGCAGGTAACCACATACTGTAGATACAAACAAGCCCGCAGGTGAGTAGATACAACCAAGCGGCGGCAGCTCCAGCCGCATCTACTGGCCGCCTTGCACGCGCACACGCAGCGCACGCATCGCCCGCAGGTAACCACATACTGTAGATACAAACAAGCCCGCAGGTGAGTAGATACAACCAAGCGGCGGCAGCTCCAGCCGCATCTACTGGCCGCCTTGCACGCGCACACGCAGCGCACGCATCGCCCGCAGGTAACCACATACTGTAGATACAAACAAGCCCGCAGGTGAGTAGATACAACCAAGCGGCGGCAGCTCCAGCCGCACCTACTGGCCGCCTTGCACGCGCACACGCAGCGCACGCATCGCCCGCAGGTAACCACATACTGTAGATACAAACAAGCCCGCAGGTGAGTAGATACAACCAAGCGGCGGCAGCTCCAGCCGCATCTACTGGCCGCCTTGCACGCGCACACGCAGCGCACGCATCGCCCGCAGGTAACCACATACTGTAGATACAAACAAGCCCGCAGGTGAGTAGATACAACCAAGCGGCGGCAGCTCCAGCCGCACCTACTGGCCGCCTTGCACGCGCACACGCAGCGCACGCATCGCCCGCAGGTAACCACATACTGTAGATACAAACAAGCCCGCAGGTGAGTAGATACAACCAAGCGGCGGCAGCTCCAGCCGCATCTACTGGCCGCCTTGCACGCGCACACGCAGCGCACGCATCGCCCGCAGGTAACCACATACTGTAGATACAAACAAGCCCGCAGGTGAGTAGATACAACCAAGCGGCGGCAGCTCCAGCCGCACCTACTGGCCGCCTTGCACGCGCACACGCAGCGCACGCATCGCCCGCAGGTAACCACATACTGTAGATACAAACAAGCCCGCAGGTGAGTAGATACAACCAAGCGGCGGCAGCTCCAGCCGCATCTACTGGCCGCCTTGCACGCGCACACGCAGCGCACGCATCGCCCGCAGGTAACCACATACTGTAGATACAAACAAGCCCGCAGGTGAGTAGATACAACCAAGCGGCGGCAGCTCCAGCCGCATCTACTGGCCGCCTTGCACGCGCATACGCAGCGCACGCATCGCCCGCAGGTAACCACATACTGTAGATACAACCAAGCCCGCAGGTGAATAGATAGAACCAAGCGGCGGCAGCTCCAGCCGCATCTACTGGCCGCCTTGCACGCGCATACGCAGCGCACGCATCGCCCGCAGGTAACCACATACAGTAGATACAAACAAGCGGCCGCCACACACTGAAGCCGGAGGCGGAGCGGAGGCGAAGGCGTGCGAGTTGTAATCTATGGAATCATATGAAAGCCTACACACACACCGCAGGCGGTGGCGGCGCGGTGCCATAGGAAAAACAGGCACGCTCCGCTCCGCCTCCGGCTTCAGTGTGTGGAGACTTTAAAGCCACTCGATTTCCTTCCTTCGTGTTGTGGTCATCAACAGAATGCGTCATCACATAGATAGATTCTTAATTGTTCTACAAAAATACTGAATTGCTGAGAATCGCGGAAATACAAAATGCGGCCTTATCGATATGTGAAACCGCTCTATTCTACTCTCGCGTCAGCATTTTTATCCCACCTATCATTCTTAACTAGTACAGTGTTTTGGAATAATATATTGGGTGTAGACCTTACATCTTTATGGTCCTTCGAGCCGGATATGAACCAGCGTCCAATGGATAACGTTCTCCTCCCGGAATC
The DNA here is from genome assembly GCA_944547425.1 of Eupithecia centaureata. Taxonomy (NCBI): domain Eukaryota; kingdom Metazoa; phylum Arthropoda; class Insecta; order Lepidoptera; family Geometridae; genus Eupithecia; species Eupithecia centaureata. The sequence goes on along the minus strand of OX155684.1, from coordinate 10,857,866 downwards.
CTTAGGATGGAATGGACTGGACATAAGAGGACAATTAATACGGTGGCATTTCAATGAATTCGGGTCTCGACACTAGAATGTCTTGTGTCCCGGTCAAACTTGATTTAGTTACGAAATCTATATGTTATATTTATCTAATCTTGTTTTTATTGTTACCAACCATTGCATCTTTAGTAACTATTGTATCTATTTATTTGTATTTATTTCCATTACAGGACTGAGCTTAAGGATTTTTCTTCGTGTGTATGTATGTTTGTCTGTTTCTTTAAAAATAGACAATGAATAGGTATTAGGTAGTAGGATACTTACTATCAAGTTTTATCGGCACACGAACTCTTAGAGTTAAAAAAAATCTTAAGCTAGTATTAATATTGTAAAAGTATTTCCCCGACCTTAATGGCGCAGAGGGCGTACAGCCGCCTGATTTGTAGAAGGTTACGGGTGCGATTCCCGACTCGAAATTATATACGATCTGCAAATATATTTGTTACATGATTCTGTGTATTTTCCATGTATAATAAAAATGTCTATCTGTGTAATATTAAGTACGTATTGTATTAAGTATATAAGTTATCTAGTACCCATAAGACAAGCTCTGCTTAGCTTGAAGATTTATGATGCTGTGTGGATTGTACAGCATTATTGTATAACTAGCGACGCGCCCCGGCTTCGCACAGTTTAATTATACGTATAAATCTTCCTCTTGAATCACTCTATGTATTAAAACCGCATCAAAATCGTAGCGTAGTTGAAGATTTAAGCATACATAGGGACAGAGAAAGCGACTTTGTTTTTAAAACTATGTGGTGAAGAAATTCTTTTTGTCTTATTTCAGGGCGGTATCAGCGTTCCGGAATACGACGAAGCTCCGCTAAACCTGGTGGCGAGTCACGTGGCCGCCGAGGAGACCCATTGACTGCGTCTCGCTGTGATATCACGCAGGCTTCATCACGTGAGCGAACGTAACCCTCACACGAAAACATCGATATAAAACTATCGACACTGTCCCAACTTTATCGATATGCCAGCTGTAGGAGATTACATATACAGGTTTTCGCGGATTTGGATTTCACCACTGCTGCCACTAAAATGTGCATTCAAATATGCGCTTTAACTTTTAGCGTGAAGATATATTTTGTATCAACGGTACAGACGATAACAAACATCTCTCATGACAGAAAGTTTGTGATTTTTTTGCTGTAAAATATATCATAAAGATTCGAGTTTAAGAATATATTTGAATGCTCATTCCTGATGGGAGGACGTGTGATTGTCAATCTTAAAGTTGCCCACCGACAAGTTGGCAAAACATTGTCAGACTACAATAAACTCAAATGTGGCACAAAATTGTGTGTAGACTCCATAACATCGATGTGTTGCGGGTCGTCAATAAATGATAGCTACAACTGTATCGATAAGTGTGCCAACTCTATTGTATCGTATATGAACGCGATTATGCGATTCCAGTCTTGGCGATGATGCCTCTCGCACATGTTTTGAGAGAGACACGGAAACTATGATATTTTCGTTACTTAAAGTTCGTTGAACGAGTAATCGTGAGATTGGTCGATGTGATTGTTTGTCAATGTTGCAATAACATTCAAAAAGAACTCGAAAACACGTTGACGAAATAATCACATCGACATTAATGCATTCTTCCATTTTTTTTCAAAGTAATCGAAAGCAATATAAACATAGTGTTAAATTTTAAAGCAATAATACATTATAAAGTTTTTGAAAATAATTATACTTACATTATAATAGTGATATTAAGGCCAGTGTTTGAAAACATAAATTCAAGTTATTCAATATACCTTCAATAGAACGTTAAGATGAATATATTTTCCCATAGCGTTTTAAACTTTATTAGAATTAAGGGAAAGAAAAGTTGGTCAGTATATCTACAAAGTTTGCAAGTAAACATTTTATGTTACAGTGTAACATTAAAATTGTTTTTATCTTTCTACTTATTCATTAAACTTGTGATAAAATTGGTTTATACTAGGGGAACCTGGGGAGACTTGATCACCACTTTACATTTTACCAAATAACTCAAAAGTTATAAGCTTATGTTAACATTTTTTAAATGATTAGTATAAAGAATTTCAGTACCAACTAAATACAACTATTATTTTCCAATTAAAGACAGTAATAGTTTAACTACAACAATTTTAAAAAAAGTCGGCAAAAGGATCATGTCTCCCCTATTCTGGGAGACTTGTTCACTGCAGTAGGGTAGACTTGATCATGGGGGATCAAGTATCCCTGTTCCTTAGATGACTTGTTTTTAATAAGTATTTTTAATTTTAGGGGATGCCTGTTCTGTATTCTATGAAATTTTAAACTATTTTCAGTAGAAATACTTTTAATTAGAATTACTTTTTAAGTAGAATTTAAAGGTTTAATGGTCTTTAATTTATATGTTTTGAATTAATTATGAACCGGTAGGTATAGATCACTAGATTATATAATTAATATAGATGTTATTATAATTTAACCAGCCTCAAAAGTTACCAAAATCTTGTGTTCAATCATTAGAATACTGAAAATTACTTATACCTACTAATCGCTCTCTCTATTTTCAGAAAAGTAGCTCAGCATTAGGAATAAAAATTAAATTACTGTACTTATAACTTTAAACATCATTCTAGCAACTTTGAATACTAATTAAATGACTGTACTTATAAAATTAAACAACATTCTAGGAACTTTGAACAAAAAATTAGCGACTATGCTTGTATTATATTAAACAACATTCTAGCAAATAAGTATACAATAATAATTAATAGGAAATCCGCCTACGCTTTAAGCTTTCTTTTTCTTGTAAATACTGGACATTTTACGTAGAAAAGAACTTGTAACATAAAAAATAGTACCTAAAATCAATTTGGGTAGACTTGATCCCGGGATCAAGTCTCCCCTAACAGATAGGGAACAAGTCTCCCCGTCCCTAGTACTTATAACAAAATTTAAAAAAAGTTAAGAAAACAAAACAATTGCTTAGAAAAAACTTAGAATACACTTTCTTAACTAAATTTCTAAGCTATTTTTCAAACCAAACAAGAATTATTATATCAAAAACTGTTCAAACAAACCAAAATATAAACTTACAAAAAAAGAATCAATGTCTTCAAAACCATTTTTCCTTTAATACTCAGATGTTGGCTATGTACGAATGTCAGTATCACGTTTAACATTCCAAACCATCAAAGAGCTACAATGTTGCTAAATCGGAATTTAAAAAACTAGTATAGATTTCGATATATAAGGGGGTGATCATGTCTCCCAAGGGATCAAGTGTCCCCAGGTTCCCCTACACTGAACTATTGCTATTTTTGCAATACTCTAAAGGTTTTCCAAACCATTTAAGTTCTTTATTTTGTTTTATTAAAAGTTTGCCAGTATCAAGTGATGATTGTACTGTTAAACAATCTAAGAGCACAGACATGAAAGAGGATATCAATCCAATGGATCAAAATAAATATGAGATTGTGTGTGAAATTTGTGTATGACATTTAATAATTGATGTAGGAGCGACATTAGAATCTCTCGTATGTGTAAAATGATGATGATGTCTTAAACCTTGCCTTTTAATGCTCTCTCGATTGAATATCGATATTATTTTTACGGTTACCTATTGCAGGAAGCAAGTATTCGTTTAGGTTTAGGCGATATTGTAAATTTATTCACTTAGTTATAAAATAGCGGTTAATTTGATGCGTTACATTATAAGTATCTAATTTATTTCCCATTTCGGTCAGTATTTAAAATGTAAGTATTTTTTATTCTGTCGAGTTTTTTTTTTCAATAATTAAGGTAAGTATAGTGATTGTGTGAAAAGAAAGCAATAATGAAAACTAATATTAAACTTTACTGAAGTTTGCAATTCAAAAATATGTTAGTTGTAAATTATATTTGAGATTTTGCTGCTTAGCACAAACAAGCAGCACGAATTTAGCCATGAGCAATATTTGTAGACCATAAGGTAATCGTACATTTTCCGAATAGTATTTACGAATCGTTGCCTTTATACATAAATACTTACAATATTATAACTTTTGGCATTATTACAGTAGATTTACATCGTAGATGAAAGTTTTATTTTAAGATATATACTATTATATCAAACAGTAACATAATTATATCGGGCATTTTGGTCATAGGCATTCTAAGACTTGTGACCGGAACCGTATCGTGGCATTATTTTGAGTATTTTTACCGGTATCACCTCATGATGGTCAGTCTTTGTGTATATTCATATAATGTAACAAGAAAGCATTTACGTTTTGTCAACTTTGAACTTGGTTTTGTTGCTGCTTCTACTTGCTCGGAGCTCTTATCGCCGTCCTTATTTTGACGTTCTACTTAATTTAGTATAAGTTTGGTTGTCAGTACCCACGGGCCAGTACGCGCGGTCTCGGAGACATTGTGATACTTAGCTAGACGCGCTCGGTCCCGCAGACCGAGATCTAACCGTGTGATTCTGTCGCTGTCTTGCTCTCTACTCCTCTATGTCATGCTTATTCGTATTTTAAAAGCTTTAAAATTGAGATTATTTATTCATTTTGGGATCACTGTACATTCGTATGTGTCCGTGTTTAGAATATTATTCTACTTAGCGGTTTCGACAATAAAATATCTATGTATATCGTCGAGAGATAAACGCGTATTCGGAATCTCTTTCGCTCTCTTCCTTTATTCAAGCTCTCTTTACTGATATTAAAAATGTATCCAATATTATTACTTATCGCAGAATGTGCTTATTTCGTGAAGACTAGTATTATCGGTGTATTAAAACTATGCTCATATTTTTTACAAGTTTTAACTCTAGTATTAGGTAAGCTTAGACTTCTTCCTTGTAATGAAACCTGGCAGCTATTTACCAGATGTTTTTAAAAATTACTGGAGTTTTCTAAAAATGTTGCACCTAAAAAAGTAGGTACTTAGTAACTTTGATGTGAAAATAAAATACCTGATCTGTTTTCATGAATAAATATTACTGCTAGCAGTAGTGATACAGTATTATTTAATTCTACTCTGTATATTTGTATTAGGTTTATATTTTTATTATTTGAGTAGGTTTTATCTAGTTGACGTCCGAATTTTTTATTAATAGCTATTGGAATAGTGAATCTCCTTTTACAAACTTGTCTGTTCTGAATAAAGGAGCTTCCTTCCTATTTTTAATCCATGACACTGAAATACTGAAAATATAATTGTAGATTTTTGTAATGAGATCTTCCAATTCGGTTATTTATTATTTTTAGGGTATATAGTTTACTGATTTTAATGGTAAGAGTTTATGAACAATGTATCGTCGTGTAGCTACTAACAAACCGGTTGTGTTGTGTGTTTACGCTCTAACAAGCATGTGTTTGTGATTATTTTACGTGTCTGTGCACAGACTTTACCAATTCTGTTGTGTTATTATAATTTATGCTGGAATATAAGCTTAAAAACAAAATTCCATCATTTTTCGAATATTTAAAGACTGACACACGATCTTTATATCGTCTTAAACATGCATTGCACGAATTCACTCAAAGTTCGAAAAATGATAAAACTCAAAAGTATTTTTATTAAAATGTGATAAGTATAAGGTATTTCGTTTGAGATTGTAATCGTAGCGTGTATCCGAAAAGCAATAACATTGTGATAAGGTGGTGATGCGAATGTGCACTATGTACTAATGAAGGAGTTTTCTCGATTCATAGAAAGAGTATTGTCAATTATATCTAGCGCGCTGTGAACTCGAACTAGGGTTTTTATTGAATTATATAATTGATGATCAGTAACCATTCATAAAATGATAATTATAATCCGTTTGATGTATCCAACTCACTATGCAATATCATATGATAATCATTGTAAATTATTAAAAATTCCTAGATCGAAAGCACAGCGTAGATTTATCTAAAAAATTCAATTCAAATTCAATTTAATAAACTTGTAGATGGATTTTAATACTCCTTATAAAGTTACTCAAAAATTGTACGTTTATTCTTAGTGTGAAATCAATAATTTCCAATATAGAAAGCTTATGGACCATTTGTTGTTTGTTGTTGTAACTAAATTAAGGTTTCAGCATAAATTATCCAATTGAGATTTAGAGTGGACTCGTTCAGGAATACTCATTGTGAAGCATTAGATATTGTTGTATAGATGATAAATAATGTGACTTACGCAGGGATGGATACTTAAATTATTAAAGTTTTAACTGATATATTGGCTATGTAGTGAGTAGAATATTTTTTTACAAATAAATTATAGCAGCTATTTTGTGTTTCATTATCCTTTCACACCCGTAGCGAGTCGGAAGATATCACGTGAACGAGAGCTACTGCCTGTGTTCCACAGTTTGGCAGAAACGTTGTAATGGAATGTACTGTTTTTTTTGAAAAATAAATAAATACAAAATACAAATACTTTCTAAGTCATCCATCAATAAAATGGTGTTTCTATTTGCGAATGATGATTGGTTTATGTGACTGCCTTCCGAGCGGACGAAGTCGCGGGCACAGCTAGTTACAAACAAAATCTTGTATGTACAGCATGACAGGGCACTATGGCGCTTATTAGGGGGAGCGCTATGTCCAGCAGTGGACTAATATAGATTAGCGCTCCCCTAATAAGCGCCATAGTGCCCTGTCATGCTGTACATACAAGACTTTGTTTGTAACTAGCTCTGTGCCCGCGACTTCATCCGCTCGGAAGGCAGTCACATAAACCAATATTTCCATATAAATAGTTCATAAGTCAACCTGACAAACAAAATCTTGTATGTACAGCATGACAGGGCACTATGGCGCTTATAAGGGGAGCGCTATGTCCAGCAGTGGACTAATATAGATTAGCGCTCCCCTAATAAGCGCCATAGTGCCCTGTCATGCTGTACATACAAGATTTTGTTTGTAACTAGCTGTGCCCGCGACTTCGTCCGCTCGGAAGGCAGTCACATAAACCAATATTTCCATATAAATAGTTCATAAGTCAACCTGATACAACCCTTTAGTAGGCAATGTCCTTTCTCATCTCTACTAAATTTCACACAGCAGCAGACAGAGTAACTTTCGCATTTTAAATATTAAGAACACGGTATTTTAAAATTTTTGTTTTGGAATGGTGATAATAGGCGGACTTTCAACGGCTGCTCAATAGAGGTCGTTATAAATTCGCTTAGGAATTATATTGGACGTGGATTGCGCTGTACGTTGCAAGCGAATATTTCGCCCACAGGCTGCACGTGTACCTACACGGATGTACAGTAGGCTCGAAATAGCGTGAGTTTTACCCCCACCGAGCCTCGTGCAAACCTTCTAGCTATCATATTCGCCCGCACTGATAGCGCCCTCCGCTCCCGGTCTATGTCATCATTGTCCTTGAGGTCTGTAGTGACTAAGTACTAGTACTTAAAAGAGTAAATCTAAAACATTACTGTTCAAGCGAAGTGGAGGGACATCCCTGTATCGCTTCTCAAAGACCATGAACTGACTTACGATTTAGGTTGTTACCCGTGGTCGAGTGACTGTCTTCCGTATTGTATTACGGTAAGAAGTCTTGCTCTCCAATGGTAGGCGAATATAAAAAACTAATCCCTATTTCCCTTGGGCACACCATCACGCATGAACTGGACCGATTTCGTTAATAATTTTTTTTGTGTTTGCTACTGTCACGAGAAGGTTCTTGTGAAAGAAAAACAGTCGGGTACCTATATTATGTATCTACTCATTGTCTAGCTGTAAGTTTTCCTAAGCTTGTAAAAATAAAATAAGTGTCTACGCTCAGGTTTGCAAAAAAAACGACAGAATTTCTTCAATAAGTATATTTCTAAGTAAGAGTGACGATAGGGCGCTTGACCGCCTGCCTGGTGCGCCGGCGTTTGTCGCGCGCTCTCTTGGCGAGCGTGGGTTCTCGGAAGAGTTGCTCGCTCGCCGCCGCCTCCGCCTCACGGTGTAGCCACTGTAGCGCGTGCAGATTGTACCCGACCATATCCTGAAATAACAACTTGTTTAATAATCACCATTATCTGAGTTCACCGACTGCTGTGTAAACGACACAATTTTTTTCTGATGTGGCGCGGTGGGTCGAAGGTCCGCCTGCGATGCAGGAGGTTGCGGGTTCGATTCCCGCCTCGGAACAAATTTGTGTACGATCTGTAGAAATTTGTTCCGTTGGTCTGGGTGTTTTCTATGTATAATAAAAAATATCTATCTATGTAATGTATTGTATTAAGTATATCAGTCATCTAGTACCCATAACACAATATCTGCTTGGCTTGGGGCTAGATGATGCTGTGTGGACTGTCCGGAATTAATTATTTATTTATTTATTTTATCTTAGTTAGTCTATCTAGGACAGGCGAAAGTAAATTACACAATTTACACTTTGTTAAGTATCAAGTGCAAGTGGCAGCGTCTTGTAAGCGCGAATTTTGTGAAATAATTCTTAATAATAACCTTCGATCGAATCATCTTTGTTTCTTTTGTGTCGACACAATTTTAAAGTCACACTTAATACATTTACATACAATAATAAAGTCCACTACTCAACCATGAACCTAAGCAATCAAACAGAGGGACTTTTTCGAAGAGAGTGCGGTTCTAGACGCGCGCGTTCCTCTTAGTTAACCCTCCTACAGTCATCATATAGTAATAAGATAGTTTTATTAAAATCTTTGACAACATACCCTCATTTCAGCAAGTTTCAGCGCTGCCTTGGCTTGTATCTGTATCATATACTTCAACAGTGCCTGATTGGCCACCAACGGTGCATGATGTACTTTGAGCAGGAAGATCGACAGGCGACAGAATAGTTCTGTGTTGTCGCCGCGTTCCAGCAGAGTTGGCAACATTTTGACGATGTCGCACGCTACGCTGAATGGGATAAGTAGAAGAGCTTCTTCTAGGTCGCTGAAACAAACGAAAATATTTATTGAAAAAGAAATGCATAATAACAATGGTTATCTACACGTTAAACTTAAGTAAGGTGTTATAGTTATAGTTTATAACAATAAAATCCCACTTCTGAGCAACCTATATGATATTAGATTAAGTATATGATCTCCTTGGACCCTTTAATGCGACGCACAAATTCGCCGCTATGAATGAACTCGTATGCCTATAATGGTATCTTTCAGAGCAAACGCTTCTTAAATCAGCGATACGATTCCAATGAAATAAGATACGTGCGTTTAATCCGCAAGGTTAACATCCGTGCCGATTTCGTCGTATCTGATCGGGCTTTTTAATACGCTTGTAAAACGATAGATAGAAAATTATATACTGCACACTTAATACAGAAACAAATAACAACAAAGAAATAAATATTGCTGGATTGTCCATCCACACAACACCATCTAGCCCCAAAGAAAGCTTCTCAAAGCTTGTGTTATGGGTACTAGATAACTGTATATTTTATACATTATATACATAGATAGATATATTTTTTATGTAACATAGAAAACACCCAGACCAATGAAACATATTTCTGCAAATCGTACACTAATGTTCTTGGTCTTTCGCTAAAGAACAATCTTCACAAGACAACCTTGATGATACTTTATAATTAACTAGCGACCCGCCCCGGCTTCACACGGATTTATTACTACGTATAAACCTTCCTCTTGAATTGCATCAAAATCGGTTGCGTAGTTTTAAAGATTTAAACATACAAAGGGACAGAGAAAGCGACTTTGTTTTATACTATGTAGTGAAATTGCAGGCGGCAAGCTGAAGACAGGGCGCTTTACCGCTCAAGAGGAAGCATTCATCCAGCTGTATCTGGTGACGACGATGATAAAGTTCATACCTTGAGCGTATCTTCTTAACAGTTTCAACGAGGAAGTCCTCTGGGGTGGCGCAGTTGTAGGCGGCCATCAATATCGGCGGCTGCACCGGCTGGCCGCGAGCCTCGGCCAGCTCCCGTCTGTACTCCGCGCCTATTTGCAGGCACTCCAGTATTGAGTCGGCCTGGAAAATAATGTTACTATAGATTTCGTCGTGAGAGCATTGTTTTTACAATGTTGTTTTTGTTGTGTCGAGTACGTAAGGTTTGATTTAATCAAAGACACCTCCTGGTTGCTCTCCATCATCCTAGACACCTCCTGGATGCTCTCCATCAACAAAAACACCTCCTAGATGCTCTCCATCATCAAAGACACCCCCTGGATGCTCTCCATCATTAAAGACACCTCCTGGATGCTCTTCATCAACAAAGACACCTCCTGGATGCTCTCCATCATCAAAGACACCCCCTGGATGCTCTCCATCATCAAGGACAACCCCTGGATGCTCTCCATCATCAAGGACACCCCCTGGATGCTCTCCATCATCAAGGACACCCCCTGGATGCTCTCCATCATCAAGGACACCCCCTGGATGCTCTCCATCAACAAAGACACCTCCTGGATGCTCTCCATCATCAAAGACACCCCCTGGATGCTCTCCATCATCAAGGACAACCCCTGGATGCTCTCCATCATCAAGGACACCCCCTGGATGCTCTCCATCATCAAAGACACCCCCTGGATGCTCTCCATCATCAAGGACACCCCCTGGATGCTCTCCATCATCAAGGACACCCCCTGGATGCTCTCCATCATCAAAGACACCTCCTGGATGCTCTCCATCATCAAGAACACCTCCTGGATGCTCTCCATCATCAAAGACACCCCCTGGATGCTCTCCATAATCCTAGACACCTCCTGGATGCTCTCCATCATCAAAGAGATCTCCTGGATGCTCTTCATCAACAAAGACACCCCCTGGATGCTCTCCATCATCAAAGACACCTCCTGGATGCTCTCCATCATCCAAGACACCTCCTGGATGCTCTCCATCATCAAAGACACCCCCTGGATGCTCTCCATAATCAAGGACACCCCCTGGATGCTCTCCATCAACAAAGACACCTCCTGGATGCTCTCCATCATCAAAGACACCCCCTGGATGCTCTCCATCATCAAGGACAACCCCTGGATGCTCTCCATCATCAAGGACACCCCCTGGATGCTCTCCATCATCAAAGACACCCCCTGGATGCTCTCCATCATCAAGGACACCCCCTGGATGCTCTCCATCATCAAGGACACCCCCTGGATGCTCTCCATCATCAAAGACACCTCCTGGATGCTCTCCATCTTCAAGGACACCTCCTGGATGCTCTCCATCATCAAAGACACCCCCTGGATGCTCTCCATCATCAAGGACACCCCCTGGATGCTCTCCATAATCAAGGACACCCCCTGGATGCTCTCCATCTTCAAGGACACCCCCTGGATGCTCTCCATCATCAAGGACACCCCCTGGATGCTCTCCATCATCAAGGACACCCCCTGGATGCTCTCCATCATCAAGGACATCCCCTGGATGCTCTCCATCATCAAGGACACCCCCTGGATGCTCTCCATCAACAAAGACACCTCCTGGATGCTCTCCATCATCAAAGACACCTCCTGGATGCTCTCCATCATCAAGGACACCCCCTGGATGCTCTCCATCATCAAGGACACCCCCTGGATGCTCTCCATCATCAAGGACACCCCCTGGATGCTCTCCATCATCAAGGACACCCCCTGGATGCTCTCCATCATCGAAGACACCTCCTGGATGCTCTCCATCATCGAAGAGACCTCCTGGATGCTCTCCATCATCAAAGACACCTCCTGGATGCTCTCCATCATCAAGGACACCCCCTGGATGCTCTCCATCATCAAGGACACCCCCTGGATGCTCTCCATCGTCAAGGACACCCCAAGGATGCTCTCCATCATCAAAGACACCTCCTGGATGCTCTCCATCATCAAGGACACCCCCTGGATGCTCTCCATCATCAAAGACACCCCCTGGATGCTCTCCATCATCAAAGACACCTCCTGGATGCTCTCCATCATCAAAGACACCTCCTGGATGCTCTCCATCATCAAGGACACCTCCTGAATGCTCTCCATCATCAAGGACATCCCTGGATGCTCTCCATCATCAAAGACACCCCCTGGATGCTCTCCATCATCAAGGACACCCCCTGGATGCTCTCCATCATCCAAGACACCTCCTGGATGCTCTCCATCATCAAGGACACCCCCTGGATGCTCTCCATCATCAAGGACACCCCCTGGATGCTCTCCATCAACAAAGACACCCCCTGGATGCTCTCCATCATCAAGGACACCCCCTGGATGCTCTCCATCATCGAAGAAACCTCCTGGATGCTCTCCATCATCAAAGACACCCCCTGGATGCTCTCCATCATCGAAGACACCTCCTGGATGCTCTCCATCATCAAAGACACCTCCTGGATGCTCTCCATCATCAAGGACACCCCCTGGATGCTCTCCATCATCAAGGAAATCCCCTGGATGCTCTCCATCATCAAGGACACCCCCTGGATGCTCTCCATCAACAAAGACACCCCCTGGATGCTCTCCATCATCAAAGACATCTCCTGGATGCTCTCCATCATCAAAGACACCTCCTGGATGCTCTCCATCATCAAAGACACCTCCTGGATGCTCTCCATCATCAAAGACACCTCCTGGATGCTCTCCATCATCAAGGACACCCCCTGGATGCTCTCCATCATCAAGGACACCCCCTGGATGCTCTCCATCGTCAAGGACACCCCCTGGATGCTCTCCATCATCAAGGACACCTCCTGGATGCTCTCCATTATCAAGGACACCCCCTGGATGCTCTCCATCAACAAAGACACCCCCTGGATGCTCTCCATCATCAAGGACACCCCCTGGATGCTCTCCATCAACAAAGACACCCCCTGGATGCTCTCCATCATCAAAGACACCTCCTGGATGCTCTCCATCATCAAAGACACCTCCTGGATGCTCTCCATCATCAAAGACACCTCCTGGATGCTCTTCATTATCAAGGACACCCCCTGGATGCTCTCCATCATCATGGACACCCCCTGGATGCTCTCCATCGTCAAGGACATCCCCTGGATGCTCTCCATCAACAAAGACACCCCCTGGATGCTCTCCATCATCAAGGACACCCCTTGGATGCTCTCCATCATCCAAGACACCTCCTGGATGCTCTCCATCATCCTAGACACCTCCTGGATGCTCTCCATCATCAAAGACACCTCCTGGATGCTCTCCATCATCAAAGACACTCCCTGGATGCTCTCCATCATCAAGGACACCCCCTGGATGCTCTCCATCATCAAGGACACCCCCTGGATGCTCTCCATCGTCAAGGACACCCCCTGGATGCTCTCCATCATCAAGGACACCTCCTGGATGCTCTCCATTATCAAGGACACCCCCTGGATGCTCTCCATCAACAAAGACACCCCCTGGATGCTCTCCATCATCAAGGACACCCCCTGGATGCTCTCCATCAACAAAGACACCCCCTGGATGCTCTCCATCATCAAAGACACCTCCTGGATGCTCTCCATCATCAAAGACACCTCCTGGATGCTCTCCATCATCAAAGACACCTCCTGGATGCTCTTCATTATCAAGGACACCCCCTGGATGCTCTCCATCATCATGGACACCCCCTGGATGCTCTCCATCGTCAAGGACACCCCCTGGATGCTCTCCATCAACAAAGACACCCCCTGGATGCTCTCCATCATCAAGGACACCCCTTGGATGCTCTCCATCATCCAAGACACCTCCTGGATGCTCTCCATCATCCTAGACACCTCCTGGATGCTCTCCATCATCAAAGACACCTCCTGGATGCTCTCCATCATCAAAGACACTCCCTGGATGTTCTCCATCATCCTAGACACCTCCTGGATGCTCTCCATCATCAAAGACACCCCCTGGATGCTCTCCATCATCAAAGACACCTCCTGGATGCTCTCCATCATCAAAGACACCTCCTGGATGCTCTCCATCATCAAAAACACCTCCTGGATGCTCTCCATCATCAAGGACACCCCCTGGATGCTCTCCATCATCAAGGACACCCCCTGGATGCTCTCCATCGTCAAGGACACCCCCTGGATGCTCTCCATCATCAAGGACACCTCCTGGATGCTCTCCATTATCAAGGACACCCCCTGGATGCTCTCCATCAACAAAGACACCCCCTGGATGCTCTCCATCATCAAGGACACCCCCTGGATGCTCTCCATCAACAAAGACACCCCCTGGATGCTCTCCATCATCAAAGACACCTCCTGGATGCTCTCCATCATCAAAGACACCTCCTGGATGCTCTCCATCATCAAAGACACCTCCTGGATGCTCTTCATTATCAAGGACACCCCCTGGATGCTCTCCATCATCATGGACACCCCCTGGATGCTCTCCATCGTCAAGGACACCCCCTGGATGCTCTCCATCAACAAAGACACCCCCTGGATGCTCTCCATCATCAAGGACACCCCTTGGATGCTCTCCATCATCCAAGACACCTCCTGGATGCTCTCCATCATCCTAGACACCTCCTGGATGCTCTCCATCATCAAAGACACCTCCTGAATGCTCTCCATCATCAAAGACACTCCCTGGATGTTCTCCATCATCCTAGACACCTCCTGGATGCTCTCCATCATCAAAGACATCCCCTGGATGCTCTCCATCATCAAAGACACCTCCTGGATGCTCTCCATCATCCTAGACACCTCCTGGATGCTCTCCATCATCAAAGACACCTCCTGGATGCTCTCCATCATCAAAGACACCCCCTGGATGCTCTCCATCAAAGACACCCCCTGGATGCTCTCCATCATCAAAGACACCTCCTGGATGCTCTCCATCATCAAAGACACCCCCTGGATGCTCTCCATCATCCTAGACACCTCCTGGATGCTCTCCATCATCAAAGACACCCCCTGGATGCTATCCATCATCAAAGACACCTCCTGGATGCTCTCCATCATCCTAGACACCTCCTGGATGCTCTCCATCATCCTAGACACCTCCTGGATGCTCTCCATCATCAAAGACACCTCCTGGATGCTCTCCATCATCAAAGACACCCCCTGGATGCTCTCCATCATCAAAGACACCTCCTGGATGCTCTCCATCATCCTAGACATCTCCTGGATGCTCTCCATCATCAAAGACACTTCCTGGATGCTCTCGATCATCAAAGACACCTCCTAGATCCTCTCAAACATCACAGACACCTCCTAGATGCTCTCAATCATCATAGACCCCTGTCTCCCCTCGTTCATTCATACCACCTATATTTTTAACAGACATAATTACGCCGAAAAAAACGTTTTAACATTATTTTTTTTGTATTTTGATTTGTATTACATTAGTTTATTCATTATAATTCATTAATATGTCGCAGATCGCTGCATTTCTGACTATTTTGTACTTGCGAGCCTTCCTTGTGATACCATGCATTTCATAGTCAAGAGTAGGTAATGATAACTTCTTGATATGTATTCGGTCTCTTTGCTCAATGCGCGGCCTGTCCATAGAATCTGTGATTCACCGACAAGTAACTGTTGATGGAAAAATGTCATAAGGAAAAAGGAATTACTTTGGTTGCAACGGTTGGATTTCACCGTTGTAAATTGAACGCGATCAAGTGACGTAAAACTCGTTTCCGCATCTAACGGAGTTCAGTTGTCACATTTTGCATTTCACCAGCATGAACTAAACGCGTTCAACGATGAACGCGTTTAAACATTCTGAACGTCCGATATTGGCGGTTTAACGTCTGTAAACGCGTTCAGGGAACTGTCAATCAATCAATGTCATCGCTTATTGCATCGTATATAAGGTAAATTATGAGGATTCTACAATTCCAAACAATGGAAAGAGCATTAGCACTAGCTTTTAAGATAATAGTGATGATGAGGAAGTATTTGTTCATCGTCCAAGGTGGATTCGTGTCAGAGACGAATTTTTTGATACCCTTGATCTTAGAATAATTTGGCTAGAACCGCAGTAGGCTCACACGAAGTGAAGCCATTTCAAGTTAGCCTTTAAAGGCTACGTAAGTACATCGCTCGACTCGTCAGTGCATTATATCAAGTCCTACGGGGAAGAGCTCGCTGAATTTCTAATAAAAATTACTTATTGTGCGGTGAAAGGGTGTCACAACTCTTCACATAATCATTATAAACAGTCCAAGATTCCATTTCACGGGTAATAACAACCCCGAATCTTTTATTCTTGAATAAAACATTAGTTTAGGAACAAAAATAAATCGTAAACAAAACAGACGCCACTAAACAAAAATGTTGTAATAATATTTTATGGCTTCAAGTTAAACCGGAATTTTGTGTAAAATTTCACTCTATGTCTAGTTACTCTAAGCCCTTGATGACAAAGACAGTGATGCCAACTTAGCCCTTTTGGGGCTAGATCTAGCCTTTTTTTGGCTTATTCAGCCCTTAAAATGATGATTTGGCCCCTAGCCCTATATCTAGCCCCACAACAGTGTAAGAAAACTATCTGGCACACAGTACAAATTTTAAAAAAATCTACAATGTGATTTGTCGAACCTTGATCAAACGAAATGTGCGGATACACGACACATATTTATCGATAAAAATCGGGATAAAAAAAATTATATGTTATTTATCTCAAAAACAAAGCAGTTTTAATATTTTTTTAAATGAAGACTTCATCTGATTTTTTCTCCGTTTCTTTTTGAGGAAATGGTGTATTTCAATCAAAGTAGTTTCATTTGAAAGCTAGATAGTTTACCTAGCTACTAAAATAAATAAAAAATGCAAATAAGATACATAAGCGTTGTAAGAACAATATTTTTTTTAGAAATAAGACAAAAAAAAAACGATTTTTATTTTATTTTTTCTCTGTAACTGAGTTATTGAAGTGTACTTTTTTGCATGTTAAATTAAACTTCATAATTTATTCTATAAATCCTACAAAAACTGGGAGACTAACTCTTTCCGCTGTCATATTATTCACCTACATCTACATGGCAGAAAGTACCTAATTTAAATGGTGAATAACATAACAACGGAAGGAGATAGACCCCCAGTTTTTTGAGCATTTGTAGAATAAATTATGAAATTTAATACAACATGCAAAAAAGTACAACTCAATAATCCAGTTTTAAAGTTACAGAGAAAAAATCAAATTAAAATAGTTTGTTTTTCTAAATAAATATTATTTTTCTACGCTTATGTACCAAATTTGTATTTTTTATTTATTTTATTAGCTAGGTAAAATATTTAGCTTTCAAATGAGACTACTTCGAATAAAATACACCATTAACTCAAAAAGAAACGAAGAAAAAACCAGATGTAGTAGTCTTTAAAAAAATATTAAAACTGCTTTGTTTTTGAGATAAATAACATATAAATTTTTTTATCCCGATTTTTATCGATAAATATGTGTTGTGTATCCGCACATTTCGTTTGATCAAGGTTCGACAAATCACATTGTATATTACAAATACGATTTGGTCTTATAAAATTTGGTCAAACTTGCTACACATATGATATCCCAATAGATGTCATAAAAAAGATTGGATCTAAAGAAAAATTTAAGTTTATTCTGAACAAGGCCCCTGCTGGAACTGATAATCAATCTCTTCAACCATCAACTTCGCAAAGTACAAGTGCTTTGTATTGGCGAAGAATCCTCCTCCGATGGGGAGATTGAGTTTTAAGGTGTATTTTTAATTAAAAAAGTAGTTTTTTTAAGTTTTTTGGTTAATATTAAGTAAACGATTGTTATAAAATTACTCATTTTATTGGATTCTAATAAAAAAATCCAATTTTTTCCTATTGTAATTTATTTGGCCAAATCTAGCCCCCATCTAGCCCTTTTTAGAACTCCATTTAGCCCCCAAACCTGACACCGGGTCGGTTGATTTCGCCTCACAAAACGAACTGTTATATCGGTATTAGCAGCTATTGAAGATAAATTCGAGTTTCATTCAGACATGTAAGCATCAACACGTAATAAGTAACAATGAGTTCTTAATCTGATCAAAGTCAATAAACAAGCACAAAATCGAAGTCCAGTAAACAAGCAAAGCCAAGTGAAATAGTGAAGAGGATTCTGAAAGTCCAGGAAACACGCATAAGTCGAAAAATCTCAATGTATCATCCGAAAACACCAAAGCACATTCACGAAACTCTAAAAGTAACGGAATGACCAATAGATAGATAGTAGGAATGACATAGAGACTGAGAAATCAAAATGCAATCTGTGGTTTTTGTCTATGATTTTATGTGTATCTGTGATAAATCTTCGTTTACGTGAACGCGATCAAAAATTATCTCCATAAAGCCGATGAAATCGGTTGGACTTTGATCGAGATTTAGCTCGATATTTGATCTCGTTTACCCGGAAACGCGTTCAGTTGAACGCGTTTTATGATACTTTCGGTGAAATCCTACCTTATTAAAGTTATAAGCGAAAATCTTCAGAAATTCGTGAAAAAAAATATATTTTTCGATGTAACTTATTTCTACTTAATGGTTTCAATTGTAAATACTAGTTGTAATTTTTCTATTCCTTTGCTTGTAATTTTCGTTGTTAATAAAGTACCTATTTTTTATCATTTAAAAAAAATGATATCTGACCATTAGTGTAGATCGTTTTTTTGAGGAACATTTTTTATTCGCATCATTTTTTCATTAAGTCTATAGCTAAGTTCCAGCGCTCCGAAGTGAGTACTATTTTTCAGTACTCTTAACTATACCTATATGATAAGTGTGTAGTGTACTAATAATATGTAATCAGTTTTTGTTTTTTTGTTGTAATATTTAATTAAGTCACATCATCAAAATTACTTTTAAAATGTTGCTTAATCGGTTTGTTACTGGTACACCCACCCTAGATATTTTATAGTATTTCGTCGTGTAAACAACGCATGTTGACGAAAAATAGCTGATGATGACCCCTCCCAACGCTGCTAAAAACTCGTCAGTCCATGCACCAAATATTAACTGGCTGACATTTTTGACACATTATCATAATAAAAACTTTTGATGCTGTCATGCTTAGTATAATTTTATAAACTTACCGCTTTTTCAGCTCCAATAGTCTTCTTCGTCGGCATATTCAATCCTGGTAGGCCGGGCACAGGCGCCTGAAAGAAAACTTTTAAATAACACAATCCTCTTTAATCGATAAATTTTAATATTCACTAGGCAAAGCCATTTTTAATGGTTCAGTAGGAATTTAAAAAGTATAGGTTTAAATGCTCATCCTCCATAATATCTTAGAGCTGTTCTTCCAGTGAACTTACATGCGTGTCGCCGGTCGCTAGCCCCACGTCTTGTTCGTCCATGTCGTTCAGTACGAGTGGTTCGTCCGTGCGTGCGTACAATCGCAGCGCGCTGTCTTAGAGCGGTGTCTTCCAGTCAACTTACATACGTGTCGCCGGTCGCTAGCCCCTCGTCTTGTTCGTCCATGTCGTTCAGTACGAGTGGTTCGTCCGTGCGTGCGTACAACCGCAGCGCGCTGTCTTAGAGCGGTGTCTTCCAGTCAACTTACATGCGTGTCGCCGGTCGCTGGCCCCTCGTCTTGTTCGTCCATGTCGTTCAGTACGAGTGGTTCGTCCGTGCGTGCGTACAACCGCAGCGCGCTGTCTTAGAGCGGTGTCTTCCAGTCAACTTACATGCGTGTCGCCGGTCGCTAGCCCCTCGTCTTGTTCGTCCATGTCGTTCAGTACGAGTGGTTCGTCCGTCCGTGCGTACAACCGCAGCGCGCTGTCTTAGAGCGGTGTCTTCCAGTCAACTTACATGCGTGTCGCCGGTCGCTAGCCCCTCGTCTTGTTCGTCCATGTCGTTCAGTACGAGTGGTTCGTCCGTCCGTGCGTACAACCGCAGCGCGCTGTCGGCGCCGCACGACGCAGCGTGGAGTCCGCCTGCGCCAACGCATAGACCCCAGCATTCGCCTGCGTGACCCTGTCATAAAGAAAAATTAGTAACTACCAAACTTTAATTAACCTATGATATTATATATTAGAAAGTTAGCATCGTTTATCATCATCTTTCGCAGCAATGATGATGCGAAAGACACACTTTTATTTATGATGATTTATGAATTATTAAAGTAACTACTTTTTCAACTCATTGTCAAAAACTGAGGCAGAAATCCAGTAATAGTTAAATAACACTTACATCCAAGGTAATTATATTATCATATGTATCAGCATCCCACTGCTTGACCTTCCCATCTTTAGAAGCCGTGAAGAAGTGACGCGTGTTGGGAACAAACTGCACAGCTGCTACTTAATCGATGTGTGCGAATATAGACTTATGATTAAAAACACTTACATTCAAGGTAATTATATTATC
Organism: Eupithecia centaureata; assembly: GCA_944547425.1. NCBI lineage: Eukaryota > Metazoa > Arthropoda > Insecta > Lepidoptera > Geometridae > Eupithecia > Eupithecia centaureata. The sequence continues at coordinate 10,837,646 of OX155684.1, read as the reverse complement.
ATATGTATCAGCATCCCACTGCTTGACCTTCCCATCTTTAGAAGCCGTGAAGAAGTGACGCGTGTTGGGAACAAACTGCACAGCTGTTACTTAATCGATGTGTGCGAATATAGACTTATGATTAAAAACACTTACATTCAAGGTAATTATATTATCATATGTATCAGCATCCCACTGCTTGACCTTCCCATCTTTAGAAGCCGTGAAGAAGTGACGCGTGTTGGGAACAAACTGCACAGCTGTTACTTAATCGATGTGTGCGAATATAGACTTATGATTAAAAACACTTACATTCAAGGTAATTATATTATCATATGTATCAGCATCCCACTGCTTGACCTTCCCATCTTTAGAAGTCGTGAAGAAGTGATGCGTGTTGGGAACAAACTGCAGAGCTGTTACTGAGTCGTTGTGAGCGAATATAGACTTGTGGCAGTCTCCGAAATCCATGCCCCACAGTTTGACGTTCCGGTCGGCTGAACCCGTCGCGATGATGTTTGAGTCGTAGCTGATGTCTAAGCAGAGGACGGGCAGTTTGTGTCCGTAGAGAGATAGGTAGAACTGTAGACAAAACAGTGTTGATTGTTCAATTCTTAGTTTGATTTGTGGGTGTTTTTTATGTGTAATAAAAATATCTATCTTTGTATATAATGACCACCGATGTGGAGCGGTGGGCGAAGGCTCTGCGACGCCAGAGATTGCGGGTTCGATTCTCGCCTCGGAACAAATTTGTGTACGATCTGCAGAAATTTGTTCCGCTGGTCTGGGTGTTTTCTATCTAGGTCTTCTCCAAATGTTTGAGAGGTTTGTCATAATTGCGAAACAGTAATGAGAGCAGATTGGAGATCAAAAAGAAGATATTTATCGTTATATTTTTAATCTGATCTCAAAGGTTAATCTGAAGTATGTACACTCAATGGGACCCTTTACTTACATGTATCATCGCTTTAGGGATAAAAAAACTGTAATAATGTTACGCTGTTTTTCATTTAAATAAATAATATAGAGGTAGCTCTTACTTTAAAGGTGTCCAAAAAGAATATCTTGACAGTAGAGTCCATGAGAGCCACTGCGATGAACTTGTTGTTTGGGCTGATTTTAACTGCCAATACTGCTTCTTCTAGTTCCAGTGTCCTCGTGTGTAATATTGAAAGTACCTGCAGAAAAAAAGACTTATATAAAAATCTTTGTTGAATCTTTTAATGAGAGAGGAAAGCTAATATTATAAAATCCAAATACCAATTTAACTTTCAAGATAAATCACACTAATATTATAGATGCGAAAGTTTGGAGGGATGGATGGATGGATGGATGGATGGATGTTTGTTAACTCTTCACGCCAAAACGGCTGAACGGTTCGGGCTGAAATTTTGTATAAACATAGTTCTAGGCCTGGAATAAAACATAGGCTTTTCATCATTTTTGGCGCAGCATTACTATCGTAATGTTCGACAAGCGACGTGGATTTTCAACAAGCATAATCAAGAAAATATTCAAGCTATACTTAGGTAGTTTTTATTTAAAGATTGCTTTCTTTAAATAAAAACTACCTAAGTATTAAACAGTTTACTGTCTAAATCTTATTTCTTACTTTGGCTTTAGATTCTCCTGTAGAGTCCGGTATGAGTTCGAAGGACCATAACTTCACTGTCTTGTCTGCACCGCCAGAGTAACAACCACGCTGCGAAAATAAGTTTAATGTAACCCACGCAATTGTAATTATTATTTATTAAGTAACTAAAATATTTTAAAATAAAAAGAATTACCCTATATTAAAATATATTAGCGACCTGCCCGGCTTCGCACGGTTTTATTAAACGTATAAACCTGCATCTTGAATCACTCTATCTATTAAAAAAAACCGCCTCAAAATCCGTTGCGTAGTTTTAAAGATTTAAGCATAAATTTGAACATAGGGACAGAGAAAGCGTCTTTGTTTTATACTATGTAGTGATAACTATCCATACGAAGCTGGGCCGGGCCGCTAGTCTATCTATATATTCAACAGTGCAAATCTGTTTCCAGTTTGATGGCATAGAATAGATAAAGGTACAGAAGGTGCACTTCGCGAAAACAATTATTTAAAAAGCTACTTACTCTTGCTGTGACGCAACAAAGTACAATTCAGCGCGCAGAAGAACTTAGTGCCTACCGCGATATTCATCTAAACATTGCCACTCTCTTCTTACGCATAACTCTGTCCCTGTCTGTTGTTGTCGACTTAACGCTTACTAGTCACGAGTCAGGTTGCATCGTGTAGATACCTACGATACGCGAGTACCACAGCGTGTACTCAGCGTGGGGCGGCCCATACTGATTTACAACTTCAAGTTGCCGAGCGCTGTAGTTACTTATTGCGGTAGGTATAGGCGAGAGGTTTGTGATAGTAACTCACCATGTCGGGAGTGAGTCCTACAGCAGCGCAGTCCCCCTGGTGCGCCGGCACCTGCTCCAGCACTCGCCCCGCGCCCACGTCCACGACCAGCAGGCATCGCTTGTGATAGTAACTCACCATGTCGGGAGTGAGTCCTACAGCAGCGCAGTCCCCCTGGTGCGCCGGCACCTGCTCCAGCACTCGCCCCGCGCCCACGTCCACGACCAGCAGGCATCGCTTGTGATAGTAACTCACCATGTCGGGAGTGAGTCCTACAGCAGCGCAGTCCCCCTGGTGCGCCGGCACCTGCTCCAGCACTCGCCCCGCGCCCACGTCCACGACCAGCAGGCATCGCTTGTGATAGTAACTCACCATGTCGGGAGTGAGTCCTACAGCAGCGCAGTCCCCCTGGTGCGCCGGCACCTGCTCCAGCACTCGCCCCGCGCCCACGTCCACGACCAGCAGGCATCGCTTGTGATAGTAACTCACCATGTCGGGAGTGAGTCCTACAGCAGCGCAGTCCCCCTGGTGCGCCGGCACCTGCTCCAGCACTCGCCCCGCGCCCACGTCCACGACCAGCAGGCATCGCTTGTGATAGTAACTCACCATGTCGGGAGTGAGTCCTACAGCAGCGCAGTCCCCCTGGTGCGCCGGCACCTGCTCCAGCACTCGCCCCGCGCCCACGTCCACGACCAGCAGGCATCGCTTGTGATAGTAACTCACCATGTCGGGAGTGAGTCCTACAGCAGCGCAGTCCCCCTGGTGCGCCGGCACCTGCTCCAGCACTCGGCCCGCGCCCACGTCCACGACCAGCAGGCATCGCTTGTGATAGTAACTCACCATGTCGGGAGTGAGTCCTACAGCAGCGCAGTCCCCCTGGTGCGCCGGCACCTGCTCCAGCACTCGCCCCGCGCCCACGTCCACGACCAGCAGGCATCGCTTGTGATAGTAACTCACCATGTCGGGAGTGAGTCCTACAGCAGCGCAGTCCCCCTGGTGCGCCGGCACCTGCTCCAGCACTCGCCCCGCGCCCACGTCCACGACCAGCAGGCATCGCTTGTGATAGTAACTCACCATGTCGGGAGTGAGTCCTACAGCAGCGCAGTCCCCCTGGTGCGCCGGCACCTGCTCCAGCACTCGCCCCGCGCCCACGTCCACGACCAGCAGGCATCGCTTGTGATAGTAACTCACCATGTCGGGAGTGAGTCCTACAGCAGCGCAGTCCCCCTGGTGCGCCGGCACCTGCTCCAGCACTCGCCCCGCGCCCACGTCCACGACCAGCAGGCATCGCTTGTGATAGTAACTCACCATGTCGGGAGTGAGTCCTACAGCAGCGCAGTCCCCCTGGTGCGCCGGCACCTGCTCCAGCACTCGCCCCGCGCCCACGTCCACGACCAGCAGGCATCGCTTGTGATAGTAACTCACCATGTCGGGAGTGAGTCCTACAGCAGCGCAGTCCCCCTGGTGCGCCGGCACCTGCTCCAGCACTCGCCCCGCGCCCACGTCCACGACCAGCAGACATCGCTTGTGATAGTAACTCACCATGTCGGGAGTGAGTCCTACAGCAGCGCAGTCCCCCTGGTGCGCCGGCACCTGCTCCAGCACTCGCCCCGCGCCCACGTCCACGACCAGCAGGCATCGCTTGTGATAGTAACTCACCATGTCGGGAGTGAGTCCTACAGCAGCGCAGTCCCCCTGGTGCGCCGGCACCTGCTCCAGCACTCGGCCCGCGCCCACGTCCACGACCAGCAGGCATCGCTTGTGATAGTAACTCACCATGTCGGGAGTGAGTCCTACAGCAGCGCAGTCCCCCTGGTGCGCCGGCACCTGCTCCAGCACTCGCCCCGCGCCCACGTCCACGACCAGCAGGCATCGCTTGTGATAGTAACTCACCATGTCGGGAGTGAGTCCTACAGCAGCGCAGTCCCCCTGGTGCGCCGGCACCTGCTCCAGCACTCGCCCCGCGCCCACGTCCACGACCAGCAGGCATCGCTTGTGATAGTAACTCACCATGTCGGGAGTGAGTCCTACAGCAGCGCAGTCCCCCTGGTGCGCCGGCACCTGCTCCAGCACTCGGCCCGCGCCCACGTCCACGACCAGCAGGCATCGCTTGTGATAGTAACTCACCATGTCGGGAGTGAGTCCTACAGCAGCGCAGTCCCCCTGGTGCGCCGGCACCTGCTCCAGCACTCGCCCCGCGCCCACGTCCACGACCAGCAGGCATCGCTTGTGATAGTAACTCACCATGTCGGGAGTGAGTCCTACAGCAGCGCAGTCCCCCTGGTGCGCCGGCACCTGCTCCAGCACTCGCCCCGCGCCCACGTCCACGACCAGCAGGCATCGCTTGTGATAGTAACTCACCATGTCGGGAGTGAGTCCTACAGCAGCGCAGTCCCCCTGGTGCGCCGGCACCTGCTCCAGCACTCGGCCCGCGCCCACGTCCACGACCAGCAGGCATCGCTTGTGATAGTAACTCACCATGTCGGGAGTGAGTCCTACAGCAGCGCAGTCCCCCTGGTGCGCCGGCACCTGCTCCAGCACTCGCCCCGCGCCCACGTCCACGACCAGCAGGCATCGCTTGTGATAGTAACTCACCATGTCGGGAGTGAGTCCTACAGCAGCGCAGTCCCCCTGGTGCGCCGGCACCTGCTCCAGCACTCGCCCCGCGCCCACGTCCACGACCAGCAGGCATCGCTTGTGATAGTAACTCACCATGTCGGGAGTGAGTCCTACAGCAGCGCAGTCCCCCTGGTGCGCCGGCACCTGCTCCAGCACTCGGCCCGCGCCCACGTCCACGACCAGCAGGCATCGCTTGTGATAGTAACTCACCATGTCGGGAGTGAGTCCTACAGCAGCGCAGTCCCCCTGGTGCGCCGGCACCTGCTCCAGCACTCGCCCCGCGCCCACGTCCACGACCAGCAGACATCCGTCGGAGCAGCCCACCAGCGCGTGTCGGTCGCCCGGCGCGAAGCTGATCGAACTCGGCCGTCCGGAGGGTAGCGGGATTGAACGGAGACAGGTTTGATTTGGTCTGAAATAAAATATTAACTATTTACAACAACATAGACATTTTTATAACAAAATATTATGAGACTTCGTCGCGACAATTCACACAGCATCTAGTCGATGCTGTGTGGATTGCCACGACGAAGTTTGAATAGTGCAAAAATCAGCGAGAAAATGGATAAAAAGTAGCCTGTTTTATTCCAGGCCTATAACTGTACGTCTATTCAAAGTTACAGCCCCAAATTTCAGTAGTTTTGGCGTGAAGAGGTAACAAAACGTCTCTACGTATCCATATCCATTCATCCTTTCGCATTTATAATATCATTGTCAATACAAAAATGCTTTATTTTACCAGAAAAAAAAATCATTCCAAAAAGATATTACATAAGCCAAGTATAATTTGCGTCCTTATCACCGGGCTTATAAACGGGCTTTTCTAGCCAAATTTTAGTACTAGATTTGCCTACCTTATTTAAGCCTCTCTAAAGAATCAATGTCATGTCATGTGGACTAATATGGGCTGATGATGATGATGATGATGATGAAAGAATCAATGACCACTATTTCCATCGACTTACCGATTCCACAGTTTGATCGAATCAGCTGAAGCGGAAAGCAGCGCGAGGTTGTCTGAACTGATTGCGATGCATCTTGGATTTTTTCTGTGGCCATATAGTGACAGTTGTTTGAGACATTGTACTGAAATATAAATTAATAATTATTAATTTAAAACAAGTGAAAACACACACCCAGAACTCCAAATATTTGCAGAACGTACAAACATTTTTCCACAGGCGGGAGTCGAACCTACAACAACTCCGTGCCTACAACCTACTGAGTCGCAGGCAGACCTTCGCCCACTTCGCCACGCCACATCGGTCGTCAAATGTCTAGGTGTTCTGTGTATTTTCTATGTTTAGTTAAAATTTGCTATCTATGTAATCTGGGTGTATTGGGTATTTTTTTTATGTATAAAAAACAATGTATGTAATGTATGGTATTAAAAATATCTATTTATTTTATTTATCTATCTATACTGTGATGCAAAAACATGGATATTTTTTCAATCAGAGTATAGTACTCATAACACAAGTTCTGCTTAGCTTGGAGCTACATGATGCAGTGTGGATTATTCAGCAATCTTTATTATATCGTTATTACCTTCATTGCTATCATATATCCTCATACTATGCAACTCCACGGTATTATTAGCCAATGAAACTCCCACTCTCAACTCTCCCGTAGTGCCGAGAAGAAGGGTCGACGACTTTATCTTAGCGTCTAGCTTCACGGAGGTCAACCGCTTCACCTCGTCTGATAGAGTGAGGAGTTCCGCTACTTCTGTCGTCTCAGGGTCGGCTTCTCCAGTTTCTTTTTGTTTTCTGCAATATTGAAGATAAATCACTACATAGTATAAAATAAAGTCACTTTCTCTGTCCCTATGTCATTATGTCCCTTTGAACGCTTAAATCTTTAAAACTACCCAACGGATTTTGATGCGGTTTTTTTTAATAGATAGTGATTCAAGAGGAAGGTTTTTACGTATAATAAAACCGTGCGAAGCCGGGGCGGGTCGCTAGTATATTTATATATTCCATCCAGAATTGTTTATTAACAAAGGAAATTAATTGAAACAATATCAACACAACTAATTATGCTAGTATTTACATTTATAACCAACATAAAATTTAAGATAACCTCGATTATAAGTACCACTACTATTCTATGTAGATTACCAACGATATAAATAAAAAGCAGTGAAACATAAAGACAGATTAAGTTGTACCCATAATACCCATTACAGTTATAAGTACTTATGTAGACAAGAACTAAGCATTATGTAATTACAGCGCGTAAACCCCGTACTTTAAACATATCGAAAAAAAAAATGATTCCGGCGTACTGAAATCGCGGTCGCGGATACTGGAAATTCCAATGGAATCGTTTTTTTTTGCGATTGTATTTATTTTCTTAAATAACTAATCTGAAACTTGAATAGAAACTTACGCTAACTTCTTCCTCTGCTTTTTAACCCTCTTATGCATCCGTTCCCCAGCTTCCTCATCCGAGCAGAACGCGAACAGCTCCAGTAAAGCGTCTGTTCCATGACACGCTAACACCGTCTGTCCAAGGTCAGTGCAGAGGTTCACGACGCGGCCTTTGCCGCCGCGGACCAGGGTGCCTACTTGGTGACATTGTAGGACCTGGGTTCAAAAGAAAGCATTACAATTAATTGACTAGCACTTAGCAGTCCCCCACCAGACACGCAAAAAGGCCCCACCTGTGGCCTAGTAGCGGAAAACAATAGAAACAAGTTACAGGTAGGTATTACAATATATAATCATGTGTTTAAACACAAATTAATACAATTGATAATCAAGAAGGCTTATTACAATGTTAATGAATATATGGTGGACTCTAAATCTAGAATATGGACAATTGATTAATATTTCTGTTTCAATTGATTAATAGTTCTGGCTATTTTCTATGTATAGTAAAAAATATCAATGTACTTACGTACGAATGTACGTATTTACGTATACACATAATGTTTTTATTAAATATTTATTTATAATATTTACTTTAAATAACACCGACAGATCCAATTACATTATTTAAAGGACACAAACATCATATTACACATCAAAATATATCAATCAGTCATCTAGCACCTGTTAAGCTCAAAACTCTGCTTAGTTTGGAGCTAGATGGTGCTGTGTGGAGTAACCAGCATTATTTATTTATTAATCTAAATATCGGCATCTGTTTTCTAACTTTGCATGCTGTTAGCTGATGATGGTTATGGTATTCTGTTTAAACTTACATCTCTGTAACCCATGTTCACAAAACAAATTCATTAAAAATCACAGTATACAAACTAAAGCACATGCCTTGTAAGAAAGACAACTTAGACACTGCTAGTTGATTTGAATTCAATTCAAACTTGAAACAACTAAACTTTATGCTTAGCAGGTCGATTTCAGCACTGCTATTGGCTCTGTGGCTGTTGGTGATTAATCTTCAGATTGAAACAGATCCAAATAGCCTGCTAATTTCATGTCCTAGTCAAGTGAATACAATTCACCAAGCTGTGTAAAATCTATTCCAAGGAGTTACTTCTCAGAGAAACTCTCTTGCAGGATGAATTTTGCCTCTGTACACATGCCCATCATTTTTTATACTTGTTGAACTAAGTGGATGCAAAAAGAAGAATGGAAGAAGGTCTAAATACCCAACAGTGTGACATAAGTTTTAATGATAATGACTTTGAATGATGTATAATACTTGTGTAGGTGTAATTATTTCAAAAAATTACTATTATGTACTAAGATTTCTGATTTATATTACTTACAGAACTATCCTCAAGGTTATCAGCTTCCTCCAGCTTCATGATTTCAATCTGGCGGCTCAGTTTCTCTTCATCCTTTGTGTCTTGAGTCCAGTTGAGCTTCCAAACCCTTAGCTCCTGATCCATACTGCCAGTTACTAGATATCTTTCTTCTTTTAATAAAACTGCTGACCACACCTGCAAAACAAGGACCATTTTGTTAGTGAAATATATTCTATTGTGGCATTGTTATTTTAAGTTTCTCATAAAGGCATTAAGTTAAGATTTTCATCAATACAATACAATACAAAAACTCTTTATTGCACACCACAGTATAGAAAAACAAAACAAAAAATACTAATACTAAAACAGTTGCACAATGGGTGGCCTTATCGCTAAAAGCTATATTTTGTTGGTAGAATTGTTGTTTGTTGCATTGGTGATTATTACCTTAGCTTAGGCTTAAAAATGCTTTTAATGCTGATATATATAGTAAGTGAGAAACAAAAACATTCAATACCCATTTAATAGACATATTACTTCTAAAGATTTCAAGTTCTATAGTCTAGTAGTGATTAATGCATTAAATCGTAGATAAGAATTAAATTCCATACCTCCATCTGATGTCCACCCAGAGTCTTAAAGCAGTGCTTAGTCTCAATATCCCAGAACTTAACAAATGTATCTTTCGATGAGCTCACTACACAATTCTTGCTGTTTAGGAACAGCACACTTGTGATAGCACCTTTGTGGCCACTGAACCTGGCTTTGCCTGTTTCTGAGACCACATCCCAAAGGATCACTTCAGTATCCTGCAATAAAAACAAAATAAAAACTGTACTATAAATCAAGTTCAATATGCTAAACCACTTTATACATAACTTGATTGATTAAACTACAGTGACATAGGAACAAGTTTTAAACATACCTTAGATCCCGACACCAATCTATGGCCCTGATCATCATACTGCAAACAGGATACAGCACTCTTATGGCCGGCGAACACACACACTATCTCATTGTTTGAGAGCTCATACACATTTATGTTACCATCCACATAGCCCACGGCAACATGGTTGCCAGACGGACTGGCTGCTATCTGGGAAACTACCGTGTTCTCCCCTGGTAGAACTTGAGCCTGAAAATTAGGGTTAGTTTAAAGATCCTTGTTTACAAAGCATTGGTATAGATTATTGTAATCCTATAGAAAAGGACAGCAGAGAATAACTAGCCAAAATGTTTGAGTTAATTACCTTTTCTCCAAGCCGCATATCCCAAATAATAACATGCTCACATGCTCCAACTGCAATGTATCTACCACTAATTCCGTTTAGCGATACATGAACACAGTTACATTCAGCACTCGCAATCACGTTAAAAGTTCCACTAGGCGCGTAGCGCAAATACTGCTTGGTAAGACCCATTTCATTGAAAAATATATTTAAATTTACAAAAATATCACAGTAGCTCTACACTCGAAGATCGCGTTGATCCCACATGTTTTTGTTTTGATAAAAACATTGACAACGGACAGAATGACAGTCGTAACAGTTTGAAGGACATGACGATGGCATAATGGCATGCCGCGGCGGCCACCTGTGTGAAGTTGGCCCCCCGACTTTATTATTTTAATGATTTGATAATGCTAATCGTTTGAGAATCGTTTGAGAGGATTTTAGAGAAAAGAAAAATTGTTTTAGAGTAATTAGTTTTTGTGTAAAAACGATTTCATTTTTTAGTGTGAAGTTGGCCCCTTTTTCCTCAAAAAGAGACTTAGACGTTTGATTTATTTTTTAATCGTTTGAGAATCGTTTGAGAGGATTTTAGAGTAAAGAAAAATTAATTTAGAGTAATTAGTTTTCTTGTAAAAAATATTTTAAGTTTTTCCTCTTTAATGTGAAGTTAGCCTCCAATTTCCTCAAAAATGGACTAAGACGTTTGATTTTTTTACTAATCGTTTGAGAATCGTTAGAGAGAATTATAGAGAAAAGAAAAATTGATTTAGAGTAATTAGTTTTTTTGTAATAAATATTTTAAGTTTTACAAATTTAGTGTGAAGTTAGCCTCCAACTTTCGCAAAAATGGACTAAGACGTTTGATTTATTTTTGAATCGTTTGAGAATCGTTTGAGAGGATTTTAGAGAAAAGAAAGTTTTATTTAGAGTAATTAGTTTTTAAGTAAAAAATATTTAAAGTTTTAGATTTTGTAGGTTAGAGTTGTAGGCGGTTTTCGTGATGTAGCGCCATCTAGGATAAATGAAGAGCACTTGATAGTCTTTGAGTTTTGGTAGTTGGTGTTGCTGTAAGCAAAATAAATATGTTTTCCTTAATGTTGCTAGTTATTACAATATTTGTGAAAAGAATGAATGATTTGACGATTTGACATTGACTTATGTACTCAACAGGTCTATCATGGCCAGAAATCAGCGCAATTTAAAAAAAAAAACCAATCTTTCTGTTTTTCCAAGATGTTTGTTTATTTGTTTTGATAGTTCTCTTGCTTTAGAAAATTATTTATTTTATTTGATTTGCTCTGTTTTAAAGTTCAAAAAGTCTTTGTATGCCGTCATGCAACGGCCCTCCGCACAAAATCTCAGTAAACTTCGCCTAAAGGACCGCCTTTTCGCAAGATTACATGCAAACAAGGAAATGAAATGAAAAAACCGAGCGAGAGCCAGGTCCGCGAAGCGAGGGCGAGATGGACCTGCAGGGCCAGACCTTAGTCACGAGGACAACAAACTCCAAAATGAATAAAACCACTCCAATTAAGTCCTCGAGATCATTGTTGGCCTCTGTATTTGGTTTTTGCAACTGAGAGTTGGTAAGTTGCATTAGTAACTTACATTTGTAGTTATTTATTTAGCAAAAAATCTGAAAAATATTCTTAAAAATAAAACACTTTAAACCAGAGAAGGTTTGTCCAGTGTCCACAGTCTCAGCGCGGTGTCACACATTTGGTAAACTTTATACATAAATAAGAACTATATATATAAACAACTGTATGTGGTGTATGTGTGTTGCTTTGCTAACCAATGTTTATACTTGTCTTAACAATATAGTATCATTCAGGTAATCTAACATCTAAGATAGCTTAAGCCTAAAGAAATAAAGATATTGATGTACCTAAATTAGTAGTCAGTACAGGGTGACTAGTGATCACTATCTGTAATATATAAGATTTACAGTTACATTTTACTTTATAGAGAAATTAACAAATATATACATAAATAACTGTATGTGTGTTCCTAACCAATATGTCTACCATATAGTTCAGTCAAACTTATGTCTAGGATAATATAGTTATCACTATAAAATCCAATACCTACTAACCACATTTTTTATCAGTACAAGGTGAATAGCAGTCACTATCTGTAATATATCACACATTAAAAGTTACATTACATTTACATTTTAAAAGTTACATTTTACTTATATAAATATATTTAAATTATTACAAATTATCTAGGAAGTATTTCTTATACACATAGTATAGTAGATGAACACTTGTAATTAAAAGTAAAGTCAATTTATTTGAAATACATTTTGTTTAACTAATACCATGACAAATACAACACAAGGACATTCATAAACGACAGGATGATTTTACCCTAAATTTATCAAATCTATTTTGATAAATTTAGGGTAAAATCATCCTGTATGCATAACTCAAGAATTGTGAACATGATCTTATGATAATTACCTTTTCTTGTTCTTACACTCCTGCATTTTACAGGGTCTGGTTCCACCTGGCACCATCGGTGCCTTCATCACCACCCTATATGCTGCCTCTACCAAATGATGATGCAACCTCAGAAATAGAGAAGCATAACAAATGATGGACACACCTGCTTGATTGCAGACAAGCCAGAGCGGCGATTCCATCAACATCATCGAAGCTAACAAAATGCTTACTAAATCATAATAGAAAGGACATGCATATCCTGGTGGGAACACTAACAGGACACTGCCCACAAAATAAACATCTATACACCATCAAAACGATGGACAGGCTCATCTGCAGAGGATGTCTCAGCAACAATGAAACAACTGCTCACATTGGAATGCGAGGAGTAGCAGTACAATGAACAGAAATCCCAAGATCACTCTGCAGAGCCTGCTAAGATCCCTGATAGATTTTGCGCTTCTGGATGGAATAAGGCTGGCTATGCTAGCAAAATGTGGATATAAGAATACTTCAACTATAAACCATCCTACAATACTGTGGCAGAGTGCCTCTCTGTGGAAGTGTTTTGTATGGAGGATGAATGAAGAAACCTATTTCCTTGATTGATTATCTTCGGCATTTTTGTTCTTCTATTCAACTCTGTGCCTAGTATTTGTTGTTTTATAAGTGTTATTATTTTAACTTCTTTTATTGTTGTAACTCTAAAATTGACCCATTGTCTGAAATAAAGCATTTGTATTTTAATTTTATTTATTACTAGCGACCCGCCCCGGCTTCGCACGGTTAATCATTATACGTAAAAACCTTCCTCTTGAATCACTCTATCTATTAAAAAAAACCGCATCAAAATCCGTTGCGTAGTTTTAAAGATTAAAGCATTCAAAAGGACAGGGATATAGGGACAGAGAAAGCGACTTTATTTTATACTATGTAGTGATTATAAACAATCTACCAAATGTGCCAAGCCGTAGCGCCTCCCCATGAAGACCACCTAGCCAGAGGGCTACAAGAAATCCACCACATCCCATATGCTGCTTCATCAGGGCTTCTCGACCTCCAGACAATCAAAGTCTGATTGACGAGAATGACAGGCAGATAGGCTGCTGAAATTATAGCAGTAAAAATTGCTACTGCTGATCTGCTAGTATTTATTCTTATCTGTTTTTGTTTAAATATACCTATTCTGATTGGTTTTAAGCTTGATGCCCATTCCTTTATGGTTGACTTGATGCGCCCCGCGAATGCGAATATTCGTTACATCCCTAATACATATGTACACGACATGACAGCAGCAGTTGCGTAGCAAGGTGGACAAAGGCCCCGGTACATAAAAAAAATCGGGCCCATTCCACGTACTAACCCTCAAACTTATAGATAGAGATCATCATCATCAGCCTAAATTAGTCCACTGCTGGACATAGGCCTCCCCTAATGAGCGCCATAGCGCCCTGTCTTCGGCTTGCCGCATCCAGCATCTGCCAGCAGATAGAGATAAGAAAGCAATACGACAGTGACTTGAACTTATTCCTAGTAGGATAAATCTAGCTAGTACCTACCTATAAAAATATACAGATCTATAGACGAGAAAAAAAATTCCAGAATTAGGAAATCACTTGTTTTGAAAGTGTATGTAATAGTTGGTAGATAACAACGACAGTCAGAGACATCTTGCATCAAAAATGTTTGGTGTTCCTTTCTTTTCATAGCTTAGGGGCCCCTCTGAGCTTCGGGGCCCTGGTGCACTGCAGCGCCTTGCCCTATGATAGCTAAGCCACTGCATGACAGGTACCTACCTATGGTATGGGTGGATGAATGGACGGATGTAGGTAGGTATGTTTTTCTAAAGTAGGTTGGTTGGTGATGCTGAGTGAGAGAAACACTGATAACTCCACAATAACTTTGCACAGAGCAGTTCATACAGAAGAGAGAGTCAAGCACAGATAGCAGGGATCTAAAGGTGTATATAAGTATATGCTCAAATAGGTAAAGGTAGGTACTAAGAAGGAATATCGTTAACTATCTCAAAATTCAAAGTAAGTACTTTCTTTAGTTTAGACCTCTTTGACACGTCATAAATCTATCTACCTACCTATATTATAAACTAGCGACCCGCCCCGGCTTCGCACTTCGGTTTTATTATACTTACGTATAAACTTCCTCTTGAATCACTCTATCTATTAAAAAAACCGCATCAAAATCCGTTGCGTAATTTTAAAGATTTAAGCATTCAAAGGGACATAAGGACATGGGACAGAGAAAGCGACTTTATTTTATACTATGTAGTGATTCTGTGATATCGTATCGTAGAGTCGATCGTAAGTACCTAATCTAGTCAACTACCTACTAAATTATAATTATGTCTCATTGCAAGTTTAATGAAAACCATTTATAGGTTATGTCCGGTTGATAATTTTATTTTCACCTTTATATTTGCGGGAGCAAAGTTCACAAAGTACCTATTGATTTCTGGCCATTACCAGAGCATTATAAATATACCTACATAATACACACACGCACACACAGTTTAAACCAAAACACTAAATATAAATATGACAACCAACAACATCATCATGGTTATTAGCACTTATATCATTTCAAATGGGATATTTACCATGATGAAACTGGTTTGAGAAATTCTCACTATTACATACAAGTACTTTTAGTCACCTAAGAAATGCCGACATGTTATTAATAATTTTGTTTTTCAGGGTCGTGAGAGTTGATCCCCACAATCCACATGAGACGGAACAAACAACAGATTAGTGAGGGAATATTTCAATGACTAGGTAACCTACCTATTTATTTATTGAGTGAAAACACAGTATGAAATATTATGTTTTTATTATAACTTATGTTCATCTATAAGAAGAAATAAGTAATTATTAACATTAATTTATTATATTTTCCAGGTATGGAGCAAGAAATGCCAGCAATGATACAAGCAGTACTATATGTAGATATACTCCAAGTTTGGCGAGGGTCACAGGTAGCCTACTCGTCATGCGCACAAGCTGAGAGCTTTCCCGAGGCGCCTCATGAAGTCCTCGAAGCTGGTGCATGTGATGGGGCTGGCTGTCTAAAACCGCTTCCCATCTACAATCATCAGTGCTTCCTCAACGCAGTCCTTCAAAACGAAACTAAAGTTCTGGCTAATTGAGCAATGTTATTATACATTCAATGAACTTTTCGACATTTTATAATTTAGTATGAATTTAATAAATTATAATTTTTGCCAATGTATATTTGAATTTCTAAAAAGTACCTAACTAATTATTAATTTAATCAGAAGTAAGAACCATGACATGTAACATGGAACCGTTATGGATAACTACATGTTTTGTTTTCTGTATAAATTAGACACCTATGAATAAAACTTTACATGAAGTTTCTCATCTGTATCTTCTCCAAGTCATGTTTTTTAGGTTGTTTAGATCCTAAAACAAGAGTATTTAATGAAGTTAGTTATCAATAATTAAAACATCAAAACTGGGATGTGTAGAAAACTTTCACAACATTGCAGCGCATTAGTGACCACTGCTTGCTGCAAATAAACCTCTTCAATATACCTATTAATTAGTACTCATAACATAATGAGCATTAGCATGAAACTTTCAAAATACTTCCGAAGCTCCAGTCCAGAGCTGAAATAAAAATTTTGGTGGCCTGGTCTGTAGGTAGTGTTAGAAGTCTGGGAGTAGAGAGTTGTAAAGTGTTCCTTTTAGCATGATATTCTCCGACGAACTCTCCAATACTCTCCATCATCTAAATCAATGAATAATAAATCAAATGTTTGTTTATAAACAAAAACAATCAACTTCAACTTCTTGATTATGGCTCTGCGTCTGGGTTGACTATGATTTAAATAGTACATAATGACATTGGCAAAGTCAATGATGTGACGTAAATTTACTTCATAATCATTCGTCAAATCAATGTCGAAGTTAAACGTTTCGATTTACGTATTTGCGAAACTTCTTGTTCCTTGTTGACATTATTTTGGTAATGAAACGCTACGAACGAGCTTTTTACAACAATTCATAATTTATCTGTGGTTTCGTTCCCGTTGCTATAGAAAGAGCTAGTCTACGAAGAAACTGTTTTCTAGGGTTCGTTCCGAGAAACGGTGTGCTCGGGCAAGAGACAAATTTCGAAGACAAGAAAGTTTTCCACTCTATTCTAGGAAGAGAAGACAAGAAACTGCGTGCTAGCCACGCTGGCCATGATAGACCTTTTGAGTAGTTTTGAGTACATTAGTCAATGTCAAATCATTTATTATTTTCACAAATATTGTAATAACTAGCAACATTAAGGAAAACATATTTATTTTGCTTACAGCAACACCAACTACCAAAACTCAAATAAGTGCAGTTCATCTATCCTAGATGGCGCTACATCACGAAAACCGCTTCTTGCACCTACAAACTTTAAATATTTTTTACTTAAAAACTAATTACTCTAAATAAAACTTTCTTTTCTCTAAAATCCTCTCAAACGATTCTCAAACGATTAAAAAATAAATCAAACGTCTTAGTCCATTTTTGCGGAAATTGGAGGCTAACTTCACACTAAATATGTAAAACTTAAAACATTTATTACAAAAAAACTAATTACTCTATATCAATTTTTCTTTTCTCTATAATTCTCTCTAACGATTCTCAAACGATTAGTAAAAAAATCAAACGTCTTAGTCCATTTTTGAGGAAATTGGAGGCTAACTTCACATTAAACAGGAAAAACTTAAAATATTTTTTACGAGAAAACTAATTTCTCTAAATTAATTTTTCTTTTCTCTAAAATCCTCTCAAACGATTCTCAAACGATTAAAAAATAAATCAAACGTCTTAGTCTCATTTTGAGGAAAAAGGGGCCAACTTCACACTAAAAAATGAAATCGTTTTTACACAAAAACTAATTACTCTAAAACAAATTTTCTTTTCTCTAAAATCCTCTAAAACGATTCTCAAACGATTAGCATTATCAAATCATTAAAATAATAAAGTCGGGGGGCCAACTTCACACAGGTGCGGCGGCCGCATGCGTCCGAATTTTGAACCCAAACCCGTGCCATCAACAAAAAAAAACCGTCAGAAACAAGTCGGAGTTTACAAAACTCTCTGAGGAGGTCTACTGAAACAAAACTGGATAACTTGTCAAATGTCTTAAAATCTAGAAATGTCTGTTTATTTCTTGTCTATGGTGTTTTGTTTAGTTTATTTGTCGTGGGCTGCTTGATGGTATCCATAAAACAGGGTTTATACATTTTCTAGATATTCATACTATAAGTTACTGCTACTAAATCTAACGGCGGTCCGTGGTGTGATTCAATGTAATTGTGGTACCTTTTATAAACACCTACCTACTTTTCTGTAGAGCGATACCGTCTTCAGGTTAAAATTATGTTTCTCAACAAAACCAGGTTTTATTGTTTTTCTTCTTGATCCAATGTGATGCCCCTGTTCCAATCTCATTATTTTCGGTTTTTTTGCTCAATGTAGACTATTAATGAGCATAGAATTCGCATTTCAGGCTGGTGGGGTTCACCAATTCCAGAACTCGGAAACGCAATATGGAGGGTAACCCTACCTCGGATATTGTTATCTTGAGCGGTAACTCACACCCTGAGTTGGCCGAATTGATCGCTAAGTAAGTAATATCCATGGAACTAAAAGTACCTACCTATTATTTCTAACCTATAAGCTTTGGCTACTTACAGCAGAGGTTAAGTGATCTGACCTCAGTCCCTCCCTAAACTTCTCTACAATAATCTGCCATAATTTAAGAGAACTTTCATCATCACATGTGATCAGTATATGACATTGAATATGATATTTTTGCAGCCGACTTGGTGTGAACAAAGGTGGCTGTTCTGTATATCACAAAACTAACCGAGAAACCATTGTAGAGATAGGAGACTCGATCCGAGGAAAGAACATTTACATTGTACAGACTGGAACTAAGTAAGTTTTTTGTTATACATAAAAAAACATAATCCAATAAGAAATTCACAAGTTAGTCTAGTTCTCAGGGTCAGTTCTTTGCAATGAAACAATGATTCTACATGATTATTGTATTTGGTTATAGTAAGCCTAAAAAGTAAAACAATTAAATCAATATGCAGAGCAACTGACACGCTTCCATCTCTTTGTTGAAGTCATTGAGTATTTGTGTTGTGAATTAGCACAATGAAATTCCTCTCTCCACCTTTTCTTTTTCAATGAGACTTTTGTCTTCTCAACATGTGTATTATACTTACAGAGATGTAAACAACAATATAATGGAACTGCTTATAATGGCATATGCTTGTAAGACTTCATCGGCAAGGTCAATTGTTGGTGTAATCCCTTATCTGCCATACAGCAAGCAATGCAAAATGCGCAAGAGAGGTTGCATTGTGACAAAACTACTTGCCAAAATGATGTGCAAATCCGGTCTGACCCATATTATTACCATGGATTTACATCAGAAGGAAATACAAGGATTTTATGAATGCCCTGTTGATAATCTTAGGGCTTCTCCATTCTTGCTTCAGTATATTCAAGAGAGTGTAAGTTCTTTGATGACTTTTTAGTTATTAAAATTGAAGACGTAAAGTATTCGACGAAGAGTATTTCATGATATGAAAAAGTTATGGTCAGCAAAGTATTGAATAAATTCTTAAATTACTTGATGAACACGAAAATTTTAGGTGTGAAGTTGACTTTGAACTGGCTAACCTTGATTCTGGTGACATAAATATTTTCAAGTATCTTGATATAAATTGAATCACATAGTTTTGGCATGAATGAAACTGGATATGGTTATCAGTTATCACCTATTTATTAAAACACTTCTTTCTTAATATTTAAATGCTCTCTCATACTACTTAGATTAATTTGATCAAGTGATGATAAATAATGCAGAATGTATCAGTTTGAAATAAAAACATTCTGTAACTGATAAATATATGACTATAATCCATTATTCATTAGCCCATCGAGTCAAATTAATCATATTATCTGTTGAACGTCATCAACCAAAAAAACAAGCTTAGTTCCCAAAAAAAGTGTTCGCGTTTAAGGCTAGATCTCAAAAATGTTTAGCTATTTTCCAATGTACAGATCCCAGACTACCGTAACTCGGTGATTGTAGCCCGCAACCCGGGCTCCGCTAAGAAGGCGACGTCCTACGCTGAGCGGCTGCGCCTCGCCATTGCGGTTATCCACGGCGAGCAGAAAGAGGCTGAGAGTGATGAGGTTGACGGACGGTACTCACCGCCAACATTACCCAGGTAAATTTCCTTTTTTGATGATAACTTAGCTTATAATTTTTAAGGGTTGGATAAGTGCTACTAAGTTCTCAACCTAAAAGTACATAAATGTATGTTTTGTCGGAAGTTAGTATTTTGGCTTAAACATACTGTTAGTTTCACCAAAATGTGGTTTCACCCATGTACAAAAAATAAAAATACAATACTATTTCAGGGCTAAAAAACCTCTGTAGATAATTCATACAGTAATCTAGTAATCTTACATTGTTCTGTATTGCTGACTGTACCAACACTATGGACTAATTCAGAGCCATACATTGCCTCATTGATATTGTAACTTTATTTTAAATAGGCATGTTCTTCCTTTTTTTTCTATAGCATGCTATTAGGGTGAATTTATACTGGCGCAGATTTAACGGAACCAATACATCGCAGTAACTCAAAAGATTATGAAGTCAGATTTCATATTAAAGTTATCGGAACACTGACTTTGACTCTGCGCCAATCTAAATCACTCATCCATAATCACTGGTGATGTTGATTTATTTTGGATTGGAATGCATTACTGAAACATTATTTCATTTCTATGTTTACTAATATGGGTCTTGAGTTTTGCATGTCGCTGTGAAAACAAACTGAGAGTAAGTTAAAGCTTGAATGTTTTGTCCAAACCAAGCCCCATATGTGGTAGTAATGTATTGAATTCTGTTTGCAGTGTTCGATCTCGCACCATTTCGTACAGTGTTGACAGGTCTCGCACTATGGACGTGTCGGTTGGGGTGCCTGTGCATCCGGCGAAGGAAAAACCACCGATTAATGTCGTTGGTGATGTTGGAGGCAGGATTGCTATTATGGTGGTAAGTTTACGACATGTTCTAAATACGTCCTTAAATATTCGTAATGTCCCTGAGTACGTTTTTTAAAAAAATATTTTAAAAATTTTGCATAGGCGTCTCTCGGTGAATCGAAATCTTCCCTTCCAACTCAGCCTGTGAATGACTAATAGTCGACTAATACGACAAAAGTCTACACAGGACGATATGGGATTGATTCCTGTATCGGAATAAATGTTGCACGATCTGCAGATTGAGATGCGAATGTAGGGTTGAATGTTCTGGGTATTATCTAAGTAGAATAAAAATATTTATGTAGTATAATGTATATTTAATACCCACAACACAAGTTCTGATGGAAAGATATGCTCGGAAAGCTGAAAACAGGGCCCTAATGGCGCTCATTAGGGGAGGCCTATGTCCAGCAGTGGACTAATATAGGTTGATGATGATGATGTTCTGATTAGCTTGGGGCTAAATGATCATCTTTCTCTCAGTCAGCCTCAAGACTCACCAAGTCTACAACAACTACAGAATCATTTTTATAATTTCAGGACGATATGATAGACGACGTACAATCGTTCGTTGCTGCCGCCGAAGTTCTCAAAGAGTGTGGCGCATACAAGATATACGTCCTGGCAACCCACGGTCTACTCTCATCAGATGCTCCTCGTCTCATCGAAGACTCTCCGATCGACGAGGTTGTCGTAACAAACACTGTACCCCACGAGCTGCAAAAGATGCAGTGCAACAAGATCAAAACTATCGACATATCAGTGTTACTCAGCGAGGCGATCAGGCGTATTCACAACAAGGAATCTATGTCTTATCTCTTTAAAAATGTCACCCTTGAAGATTAGTTTAGAATATGCTTCCCGTGTTAATTTAAGTCATAATATCAATATTAATATTTGTATGGTTTTCATAATCAACTTTCTTTCAAACTAAGATCTAGCATTACTATGTTCCATAAAACATATTTGCTTTCAAAGGTTTGATTTATGGCACATTGTCACTAAGTTTGAAGAAAGATTCAAACTAAGATCTAGCTTTACTATGTTCCATAAAACATCTTTTCTTTCAAAGGTTTGATTTATGGCACATTGTCACTAAGTTTGAAGAAAGATTCAAACTAAGATCTAGCATTACTATGTTCCATAAAACATCTTTGCTTTCAAAGGTTTGATTTATGGCACGTTGTCACTAAGTTTGAAGAAAGATTCAAACTAAGATCTAGCTTTACTATGTTCCATAAAACATCTTTTCTTTCAAAGGTTTGATTTATGGCACATTGTCACTAAGTTTGAAGAAAGATTCAAACTAAGATCTAGCTTTACTATGTTCCATAAAACATCTTTTCTTTCAAAGGTTTGATTTATGGCACATTGTCACTAAGTTTGAAGAAAGATTCAAACTAAGATCTAGCATTACTATGTTCCATAAAACATCTTTGCTTTCAAAGGTTTGATTTATGGCACATTGTCACTAAGTTTGAAGAAAGATTTCAATTTATTAAAAAATCTTCCTTCTGGTAGATAATTATATGTAAGT
The DNA here is from genome assembly GCA_944547425.1 of Eupithecia centaureata. Lineage (NCBI taxonomy): Eukaryota > Metazoa > Arthropoda > Insecta > Lepidoptera > Geometridae > Eupithecia > Eupithecia centaureata. Next base: position 10,815,623 of record OX155684.1, on the reverse strand, counting down.
ATCTCATTCTTCTGAACATTTTCACCATGTGTCATAAAACATTCATAAAAACAACTGCGTGATCTAGCATCCTTCAAAGATTGTTGATTGTAATAATCTGCAAGTACATTTTATTCCTTATTTTATTCCCATTATGTCTAGGGAACTGTATTTTAGTATGTAAGTACCTATGAGTTTCAAACTATGTAAGTAGGTAAATTGTTTATTTTGAAATAATTCTAATAAGGAAGTGAAGGGTATTTGTAGTTATTTTTTGTTTCTTGAAAGTTAAATTTTAGTTTGAGTTTATTGATAAATCTCCTAAAATGTTTAATATAGCTAAAAGTAAGTAATAGGCGTTTTCCACTTTCCCACCTTATTAAAATTGTACTGTACAATATTAATACAAAAAACTGATATCTATTTTCATTTAAATAACGCATTATATTTCAAAACAGTATGCAGGCAATGTTTTTTGTGATAGAAAAGTAGTAATCAAAACCCAATTGAAAGTATGTGATAATGATAACAATGTTATAACCCTATATGTTTGATAAATTCCACTTCATTTGAAATAATGTTATCCAGTCCTGAATAATAATAATATATTAGTGTAAAAATGTGAATAGTTTTAGATATTTGTTTGAAGATTTCCATGTATATTTTTAAGCAAGGTAATAAATAATATCAATAAATCGTTTTGTGGCGAAATAATGTTTTATTTTCTTTGCCCACATGATTCACTACCTAGATAATTATAGATAATTGTCTCACTACTTCTAACATATCACTCAAGTGCCCAGGACATGGGACTAAGTATTCAAGGAACCATTCATATAACACTGGCACTTTATTGGATCCCTTAATTTTCCATATCGCAACATGTCTTCAGTTTTTGTGACGTGCGTGCGTGCCTCATCAATGCCGGGCGGTACCACGTAGTATTTATATTCTCTTTGGGCGGTACTGCTGTCGAATACCTTGGTCATCACATGACGGATACGTGTTCGGGTACCTACTAGGGCCGCCGCCGCGCCGGTCGGATATCTCGCCATGCCAGGCTTAACGACATCATCCAGCGAGCTTTTGAAACCACTAACATACCAGCTATTCTCTAACCAAATGGTCTGATGCGTGACGATTGTATGACACATGCTTGCTTGTCCCATGGGGTGGGGTAGCCCATTCTGTTCGACTTGGACGTTGCATGCGTAGACATAGGTAGAGTGAGGGAGAGACACTTCTGCATTCCCATCTTTCAATGACATTCGCAGATCTGGCTGAGGATCTCAAGAGATGCAAATATTATGTACATAGGTCTCGAGTCGACAGAGACTGCGTATTTGCTCCCCTTGGAGTCGAGCGAGCGAGCGTGTGGGTTGGTTTGGTGAGTGGAGCTGGTGAGTATCTGGCTGCGCATCAGCATTGCCATACAGCAAGTCAACGCACGGGTATGGTTCCGATTGGACTTGAAATGGACCAGTTGAGCTTGGTACCTCTAGACTGTTCACACCGGTTGTAATTTCTTACGTCCGTTGCATCGTCATATGTTTATTAGAATTTTATTGTTTCTGAAAGATCCAATCCATCCATCTTACCTTTATGTCAATGTCACGAAACCGAAACAATCAGCTGTTGTCTGTTGTCATTGTGGCTTGTGGGAGGATTATTCTAAAATAAAAGTGGTACATATATTTCTCATTGGATTTATCGTGGATGTTTATGCTTTTTAAAGCGGCCTAAACTATGGCATTTATACCTAAACAGATTTTACTTTATTGAATTTTTTATATTCCTAGGTTATATGATTTCGATCGATCCTCTTTTTCATTTAAATTCTGAGGTTAACCTTGTGTTTACATGTTAAGTTCATAATTTTTTTGTGAAAAATGAATTATATGAAAGAAATATCCCGTGTAAGCAAATCGTACTGGTCTTGGCAAAGTAGGCGGCACCATGCAAGCAGAAATATTCTTAAACTGAGTGATAGAGGAATGTATCAGGACATGTTCCCAAGTAGTTCTGGGTAAGGATAATAAAGTATATTCATTTATTTTACAAGTTCAACTGCTAATAAGTATACAATATTTGTATGTATTTGCAGTGCTGAAATTCTGAATCTGCTAAATAAGGCACCACAGTGTGTCTACGCTGGTTTTGATCCCACAGCAAATAGTCTTCATGTTGGAAATCTTCTGGTAATAATCAATCTCTTACACTGGCAGAGAGGTGGTCACAATGTCATAGCAGTGGTAAGGGAATTCTTTTACTTCTACTGTGTAAGAATACTCAGAACTGGATTATTTACCTATCAAGCAGTAAAAGTTTGCTGAATAAATCCTGCAAATTTCCAGATAGGTGGAGCTACAGGTCAAATTGGTGACCCTAGTGGACGGAGCACAGATAGAATAGCACTAGATAAAGAAACTATACAGAATAACATAAGCTGCATTGAGAAGAACCTAGAAACAGTTTTTAACAACCATATGAAATACATTTGGGATGGTGAGGAAAGTATGTTGGAGCCACTTAGGTAAGTAAATGTGATGTTCTATTCGAAATTATCTGCTTCCACTAAATCAACCTTAGGTGAATCTTTTGATATTGTAATAAGTCATTTTGTCTTTCAGGATAGTAAATAATGAGTCATGGTACAAAGACATTAACTCAATACAGTTTGTGAGTGATATCGGCCGGAGCTTCAGAATGGGCACAATGTTGCTAAAACAAGCTGTTCAGACAAAATTGAATTCTGAAGTAGGAATGAGCTTCACAGAATTTGCTTACCAGATATTTCAGTCATATGACTGGTTGTATTTACTGAAGAATTATGATTGTAGGTTTCAGGTAGGTTTATTTACTTATCACTACATAGTATAAAACAAAGTCGCTTTTTCTATCCCTATTTCCCTATGTCCCTTTGACTGCTTAAATCTTTAAATATACGCAACGGATTTTGATGCGGTTTTTTTAATAGATAGAGTGATTCAAGAGGAAGGTTTATATGTATAATAAAACCGTGTGAAGCCGGGGCGGGTCGCTAGTTAATTAAATCAAAAGTAAGATTTGAGTAACTTACCTATAGCAATTTCATAGTCCTTTATTTGCAGATAGGTGGAAGTGATCAAATGGGCAATATAACTGCAGGTCATGAATTGATAAGCAGAACTGCCAAGAGGAATGTTTATGGTATGTTTATTGAATACCACTTGCAATGATTGGCTTTGGGTTGTTCTGGTAACATAATTATAATTAGGAAATTATCAGGGAACCTTTTTTGCTTAGTGATTCTCCGTTCACAGACAGGGTTTTTTATGTAGTAAGTACCTAACTAAGATTCTAGTCTTATCCAATACAGAAGGTACTTTACAAATTTAAAGCAAAAGAACAGCATCCAGTCCACCACAAGTTATTCTTTGATTTTACAGGTTTGACTCTGCCATTAGTGACAACACAAGAAGGCGATAAATTCGGCAAGTCAGCCGGTAACGCCCTCTGGTTAGATGCTCAGAAAACAAGCCCATTCAGCCTTTACCAATACTTTATCAGAACTAAAGACTCGGATGTGGAGAGACTGCTAAAGCTATTCTCTTTCTACAAACTTGGGGAAATCGAGGATATCATGTTCAAGCATAAACAGCATCCTGATCAGAGACACCCTCAAATCTGTCTGGCAGAGCAGCTTACTAAATTAGTGCATGGAGGTAAACAGAACTTTAATTATAGGTATTAAAGACCATTTTGCAAATTCTTTGTCACAGTGCCAAACATAACAAAACTTCCAGAAACCCCTATTAAATCTGAGAAGTGCATTGTATTCAAACACGGAATAGGGAAATGGAATCATCACTACATAGTATAAAACAAAATCACTTTCTCTGTCACTATGTATGCTTTAATCTTTAAAACTATGCAACGGATTTTGTTGCGTTTTGTTTTAATAGGTGATTCAAGAGGAAGGTTTATACGTATAATATAGCGAAGCCGGGGCGGGTCGCAGTTCTTAATAATTGACAAATCATGAATATTCTTCCCTTTTCAGAGGAAGGCCTAAAAAGCGCGCTATCAGCTACAAAAGCATTTTACAGCAAAGACGTAAAAGCACTCATGGGTCTCAGCAAGCATGACATCGAGAGGGCATTCAATGGAGCGCCAGTCATAAAGTTACTGCTGTCCCCTGGAATAACTGTTCTGGAGTTAGGATTGAAGGCGAAATGCTTCCCGACTGAAAGTAAGTGACGGTTTCAAGTCGAAACTTGTTTATTGACAGATTGCTTAATAGCTAAAAAGTGGTGTAGCTTTAAGAGCTGGGTTGGTCACGCTGCTGGCACGTTTAAAGACTTGTGGGCCAAGTTAATCACCCAGTGGAGGCCCAACAGCGTAATGCGCCGGCAGACTGAGGAAGTGATGGCGTAACGAATTACACACTTGACGAAGCTTGGGTCCAGCGGGCTCAGGACCGAGATGCGTGGAGTGACCACGGGAAGGCGTTTGCCCAGCAGTGGGACACACCAAGCTAATTCTAATTTTAAATTATAATTCAACTAGCAGCACCTCACGGTTTCACCCGCGTAATTTCCGTTTCCGTGGGAATTCCGGGATAAAATATTGCCTATGTGCTATTCCAGACATGCTCTATCTCTGTGCCAAATTTCATCCATATCCGTTCAGTAGTTTTCGCGTGAAAGCGTAACAAACATCCATCCATTACATACTTACAAACTTTCGCGTTTATATTATGAGTAGGATATTTCTATTAGTCTGGTGTGTGGAAGTAAAGTTTCAAGATTATCATTTCGCTAGAGACACGCTTCATTTCAATTTAAGCAAAATATTTTTACTTAGTTGGTATAATTTGTCATTCATATAGCCAAATTAAAGCGCCTGTTATTATATCTAGAGACCAACTTCTCATCTTTGTAGTGTAATAAACGAACTTTTATAATTCTTCGCCTACGCATAATCAGAGATGATAATACCTACCTCCACTAATAATAGTAGCAGGATCACCAACATTATAAACCATTAGTTACTTTTTATACTTCTACACGTCACTTATCGTGCCGCTTATTAGAACTTCTCGTGATCTACGGATCCCCGTAGCAGATCGCTGGAAAACGATGAAAACGTAGGGTAGGTAATACCTACCCTATGTTAGGTATATACATATATACCTAACCTACGTTTTACGTTTAGTTAAATAATCATTACCTTTATTATTCAACTATTACTTATTTACAGATGACGCCATTAGAATCATCAGTGCGGGCGGTTTCTACATTAACCATCAAAGGATAAACAAAATAGACGAAGTGATAACACAATCCGCACACATTCTGCCGAATCTAGTCTCTCTGCTTCGTGTCGGCAAACGAAACCATTATATTGTGAAATGGCAGACATAAAGTTATGAGGAAAATAAATTTATTTTAGTTATATACGCCTTTTTTATGATTTTCTCGTTTTAAAGCTTTTTGCTAAGTAATGAATGTTCTGAGATCATTAGCCTTGCTATTAACTAAGTGCCTCAATGTTTTGTACATTTTATAAATGATTTTGGTAGAGGTTGCTCATGGAAAAATAAAATAGCAACTTCTGTTTGGGACATTATAATTACTTACAACAGAAGCTTGTATTGTATACTTTAGTATAATAAAATGCATATCACATAAAACGTTATAAATACTACATAACATACTTAAGCCTAAAATAATATTTACTGAAATAGCATTGCTAAAAACGCACTGTCAAGTACAATTATAAAATATGGCTACTTAATTAATTGTTGTAATTAAGATATTTGTGCTTCCACTCTAGCCAGATAACTTGGCCGATTATTTGATGTGATTTTTTCCCTAATATCACACATTTTAATTGCAATACGTAAATTGTACATTTAAATTTAATAGGCTAAATTACGATTCTAATCAGTGACGAATAATGAAAGCGAAATTGACGAAGTGTCTTTTTATAGCGTGTACAGCTTTTATCTCTCATAGTTAAAGCGAAAGCATTATATCCTTAGTGTGGTACCTAATAATGATATTTATCACAAAATACCTTAGTAGCAAACATTTTATAAAAAAATAAATACATAATACTTGTTTGATGCAAATAAATGTTTGATTATTGTCTGTTGCACTAACCGATTTGGGTGACCAGCAAAAAAGTATGCGCCTTTTCTTTAACTTCATTAATGTTTTCTGAAGCGTGATCCAGCAAATCGGTTAGTGTATCAGGCGTGTTACATAGCCGATCAGTCTCGTTACGGTATCAAATCGCGATGCGGGCGGTTAAATGAGTTGATTTAGGCCTGACCGGGCTCCACTAGCCGCCACCATAGAGCCCTGTATACCTCCACTGGATCATTAATTGACCATGTCTCTTGATATGATAGTTTACTAAGGTCTAAAAAATCACCAATGGACTTTGAATAAGCAACGGTATTTGTGACGATATATCGCCGCAAATAAAAGGTGAACTTCAAGGCACATTCAGGACACAACCTTCATGTCGCATCGAAGTCGAATCAACCCAATTACTTTACAATAAGGTATTAATTTCATTCCACTTGATATTTGCGAGCAGTATAGCAATCGGTTGTTACAATACTTTCTGATCGTGGTGTGATCAGTAGAGACTAGAGGTCGGTGCTTTCGTGTTGAGCGAGCGGCGCGTTGGCGACGGGCGGCGGCGGCGCCGGCACCATGGGCCGCGGCGGGCGCGCGGGCTGCGGCCGCGGCGACAGAGGCACCTCCGTGATGCTTCCCTCCGACTGCGACAACTGACGACTGGCCATCGTCAAGCCCTTTGGCTCGTCGAGCTCAGCATCCTTGCCCCCCGAACTATGCGTCCGTTGAACGGTCACTCTCGAAGCGTCATCGTTATCTCCCGCAGGACCGACCTGTATCACGGTCGGATGGTGTTTGTCAACCGTGTAGATGTGAGTGCGCTCTAGCACTGTGGGCGAGGGCTCGCTGCCGTCGGACCCTCGGGGCCCGCGGAAGCTCTGGGGGCGGAGCGTCGCGGGCCGCTCGGGCACCGCCGGCTTGTTCCTCAGCTGGACTTCGATCGTCTCGGGCTCGGTCGCCGGGAGGATGGTTCGAGGCGCCGCGACGGGTCTGGGCGGCGGCTGCCCGGTCGGTTTAGTTGACGTCTGTGACCGCTGCACCGCGGCTTTCTCTGTAGGGATGGCGCCCAGCGACGCGGGCCCGTCTCCGTGCACGTTCATCCTCCCGACGACGCCGCTCGTCGCGCTCACGTTTTTCACCACGAGCGTAGCGTCCTTGTCGCCTTTGAGAGCTTCAAGTTTTTCCTTCTCCAATTCGAGACTTTGCCGACGCGTTTCTGTAAGGTTGTCGCGACTGCCCATGCCCATACGCGCAATTTCTTCCTTCAAAGCCTTGCTCTGTCTGTAGGTCGATCTGTTTATAGTCTGCACCCCCGTGATCACTTTTCCAGTATCGGATAGGACAGGCCTGGGCGGTTTGGCAGGCTTCTCGTTCTCTTTAGCCGTGTCGTTCGAGGTTTGCGTGTGGTTTTCGACCTTCTTGTTTTTGTCTGGGGTGAAGTTGGGAGGCACGGGGGCCAGGGGCTTGTTCTTCCGCCTCAGTATTGGTTTGGGACTGCCGTGGGGTGGACTAGATTGGTCGGACAGGGAACTGTTCGATTGAGCCTTCTTCATATCGTTTTCTAGGAGTATGAGGCTAGTGTCGTGACTGTTACTCCGAGAATGTCGGCCGGCGTTGTCGAGTTTGTTCATTGCTTGGTGATTATAGTCGAACATGGACCTGCTCATGCTATTGTGCTCTCCATTTGACTGCTCTTGACTCATCGCGGCCGTTAACGGGTATCCCTGGGTAAAGCTGGGAGAAAATCCGTAATCGGATATCAAATCCTCTTTGGTAAAAGATTGGAAGAAGTTCACTTCATCTGCGAAAAACCAATCAGCATGCTTGATGAGTAGCTCTACGATGCAGTTGACCGCTGTTGTGATGTTCATGTCGAAGGTGCTTTCGTCAGCTGCCCACAGTAAATTAGGTGCGATGACTATAGCCAGATTCGACGGTGTCATTTTGTTTGTACTTTGATTTTGGGTCAAAGTAGACAAAAACTTTATTAGGTATCTAAGGTTTTGGTAATTAGCATCGGGGAGCAGGTGTATTGCCTCCCAGATAGCGTTCAGTCTGAGTTGTTCCGTGGGACAGCGCGAGGCGTTTACGAAGTTCTCGTACAATCTGAACGTAAGGAGCGGCTCTGGCAGCTCTCGCAGGTAGCATTTGAGCACGGATGCCACTACGTGCACATCTTTGTAATCTTTAGTTACGTTAGATACGTTAAAGAGACCTGCGTCCAGTGACAGTTTCATTCTTCGGACTTTGGATGAACCTGAAGCAAAAAACAAAATAGTTATAATTATTGCACCATCAATGAATGTAATAGTTTTATCAAAGAGGAATTTAGTTATATTACTTGGATAACACTATTATTGAGTTAAGTTTTTTTATTTATGTTACAAGTCTTTACTTTATGCTACTATGGGTTGGTTGAATAAAAGATGGTTGTGCGATATACTGAGTCTATTCATACACAGAAACACGGGTACAAGAAATTACATAAACGATAAATCTATAACCCTTAATATGAGTTTTCTGAGTGAGGTTGCTGGCGTGACTGAGGCTCAGACTACCTAGACAGAGCGCTGTCAACAATGATTTTGAAGCCGGTTTCGTAAACATGTGTGCTCGTACTGAGTGTTGTCGTGCAGGTGTACTTTCGCATGAAATGTGATTCCATCCTGCTTTTTATGTCGCGAGATTGGTTTGAACACCCTTTCAAAACATAATTCGGCATTTTGTCCCTCTAAATCTCGTAATAATTTTGCGTGACACTCGGCGCGACGGCTTAGCTGGACTAACAAGGTAAGGCGTAATTTCGTCATATAGTGTGTGTAAGTGTGTTTGTACACGCCAAGGCTTAATTTTACCTGCCTCAATGCGGGTTTCGTTGGGGCTCCGTCTAGATAGTTCTATAGCGTGATTTACTGAATTAGCGAAACGCATTTGCGCGGCGCAAATTGCGCCGCTAAATCGTGTCACCAGCACCACAAGTTGTACTAGAAAGTTTCTTTGTTTTTATATACATTTTAGAAAAATTATATAACCTATATAAAGCAATACAGTACCCAATGTACCCTTAACACTCGGTCTGTGCCTGCATTAAACTTACCACCAGCAATCCTAAATAATCCCTCCTCATTCAACGCCATCTCATGGAGCGTACACACGCACAGCTCTATCGGGAACGCGATGGTGCGGCTCACACTTCTCAGGTGTTCTTCCAGCGGATATCCGAAGACTGGCTTCACTGCGCTATCATCTGAATCAACGGAAATAGTGGTAAAAATATAAGTATGTAAGTTAGTTCCTTTCCTCCTTCACGCCAATACTTCTGAACGGATCAAGCTGAAATTTCGCTCTAATGTAGACTATTACATACATAAGCATAGGTATGTTTGATGGGCGTTTTTGAAAATACCAAAAATACATCCATCCAACATACGCTTATGTACCTATGAGTATTCATTGCATAAATTTCTTATGAATTGATCCTTAGTCTAACCTAAGGTGACAGTTTTGTTTATTAGACAGTTCCCCTGGGTTCCAGAGATAAACGCATACGATGTCTAGGGCAGAAACTGGTGTGTTATTAATATTTTCAAGCCATTTTTGTTTGGAATTAATTCAAGCATGCATGACTGTTATAATTGTTATGTATACAACAATAACATAAGGATATTATGGTTTAGTGATAATAACATGCCTAGTCGTACATAATAATACTTTCGAGTTTTTGTTCAGAAGCGGTTAAGGCGTCGTCGTACGAAAAGGCAATATCGTTACCCTGTCGGTTTGAAACTAACCTAATCAATGGTAGCGATTCAAAGCAGCTGCGGGGCGGCGCGGTGCGGTTAAGTTCAGTCATAACAACCCATAAAGTTAGAAAAGTGACCACTGTAGATATACCTACATTACCTACCTTAGACAACAAGTTTTTCATCTTGTTTGCATGCCGACACCAGTTCCATATCATTCAGTATTGAAGAATGTCAGAATAGCATGCAACGTCGTCGTTAATGTAACAGTACCTATGTTCAAATAAGGTAAAGTTGCTCTGAATTTTGGTAGGCTTTGAACAAAATCCCGTTGCACAACGGTTCTGCTGTTATGCAGCCAAGAAGGTTTGTGCTTAGAATCATTGATTATTATATCTATTACAACAGAACAAATGTATAATACGACCTGCATATTTTTTTTACGTCAAATAAAAAATAACTTTCTATGAAAGTACTGTCTCAGTTATCTAGTACCCATAACACAAGTTCTGCTTAGCTTGGGTCTACACAATTCATACAGGGACAATTTCAGAATAATTTAATTATTCCGCTATTTGTAACTTGTCTTAATATCTGTCTGCAGTTAGCTCAATTGTTTCAATAGTTTGAATTTGTTTCTATTCCTTGATTGTAATTTCGGTATTAATAAATATTATTACGAACTTTAATACGACGTAATAAGCTATGAGGTAAACACCCACTGAAAGACTGACCAACCGAAGATGTAGCTGTACATTATACAGTCATAGTTTTACATCACATATAAATGAATTGATTATGTTTGCAATGCTCAATGGTGTGACATTATACATCCAAGCTTTAAAAATATGTCTTACGACGCATAATCCTAAGATCTAACTTTGCATGCTATCAGAATGGTCATTGAATGTATTCGGTTGATTGAGCTGTTAATTGGAGCAGCAATTAATCTCGCGTATCTGCTTTGCAATGAATAGCAGACGGTAGGTATACCAATCTATGAGTGCGTTAAATGGATCATTAATCGAATGATGAATGAAATTAAGGAACTCAACACTTATTTAGCAAGATTTAATGACCTGTTAGTTTATGAATTCTGCAGAGTGGAGGGGAGAGGCATGATAGAGAAAAGATTAATATTTTTCAATCTTTATTTAGATACTAGCTGGTACCCGCGACTTCGTCTGCGCATGATTAGTATTTCGAGTACTCGCGATTTTACTTGCGTAATTCCCTTTTCCGTGGGATTGTCGGGATAAAATAAGCATGTGTTATTCCAGCTTATAATCTATCTCTGTGCCAAATTTCATCCAGATGCGTTCAGCAGTTATTGCGTGAAAGAGTAACAAACATCCATCCATCTATCAATCTATCCATTCATACTTACAAACTTTCGCGTCTATCAGTTCAATTCAGTTTGGTTCCCCTAGGCTATGCGGGTTTTCAAAAAATTCTCACAGCATCTGAACGACGCGTACACACGCGTCGTTCAGATGCTGTGAGAAATTTTTGAAATCCCGTATAGCCTAGGGGAACCAATCTGAATTCCGGGATAAAATGTATCCCATGTCCAATCGTCCCGAGTTCCATTCGAATTCATTGACTTCCGTCGTGATGCGTGGTTAAAGAATTCTTCTTTCACCATCTCTCCCAGGGGAACCTTACCGAATTCCGGGATAAAAAGTATCCCATGTCCTTCCTTGTAGTATGAACACAAATCGTCCCGAGTTTCATTCCAACTCATTCAGCAGTTTCGGCGTGATGCGCGGTAAAGGAATTTTACTTTCATACCCTCTCCCATGAGAACCTTACTGAATACCGGGATAAAAAGTATCCTATGTCCTTCCTCGTAGTATGACCTATAATCATGCCGAGTTTCATTTAAATCCATCAAGTAGTTTCGGCGTGATGCGCGTTTACGATACAGACAGACAGACAGACAGACAGACAGACAGACAGACAGACAGACAGACATGAATGAAAAAAATTACAGTTTTGGCTTGAGTATCGATAATAGAGTGCCCTCCAAAAAAAATTTTCAAAATATCTTCAATGTACAGAATTGGACCTGTTACAGTTTTATTATAAGTATAGATAGTCGCCTGGTTACGAAACTCGTCGAATAAACAAAAATAACAGATTAAAAAGATTAAAGTATATTAGGATTATGCATATAGGAATGAATCAGTCATCTGTTTGTTAAATTGTTCAAAATATTAAATCTAGTATGTCATTTATGGTTATTTACAGGAAGCTAAGCCTAAAATTTTGTGATAATGTTTGTCAGTCACAGATATATGGTTTTTGTCTCATCCTAATCAAACACAATGACGCAATCATCCATCAAAAGTACATGGAATTTGTTTGAATGACATACAAATGAAATTGATCATGTTTGATCACATGCTTGTGAAAATTTTCGATTATTATGTCGCGTAATCGCCTTCCCATACCTACTTATTAATTCACCACAGGAGCTCAAGGAATACTTGGATACATTCATTTAAAATATTGATCATAAGAAATGATCAAAGCATTATAACAGACAATATAGGTAAAACAAGCAAGGATATCAGTCAGCAAGTCATAATTAATTACTTTTACTTGCTTGTTTATTGATTGATCAAAATCTTAATCAGAAACTGGTTTCTTTAGACAGCTGACCATTGGCAGTGATGAGTTATACTTACTTATAAACCTTTCCAACTCAGGAACAGTGTCATGTAAGAAATGCAATGCGGACTCATGATAAGCCCGTTGCAACTTCAGATATTGCAGAAAATTGTGGGCTAACTGAGCTTCTTTTTTGACTAGTGCAAACATCTCCCCAGCTAACACATCTCTCGCTGCTTCTACTTTGTTTCCAGCCTCTTCTAATTCTTCCCGTGCTGCTGTTAGCTTGGCAGGGTTCTCTTCTTTTTGTCTTTCTAAAATATGCTGAAAGGTATACCCAAATTACAATTGGTCTAATTTTGTTTTATTCTTACAAGTGACCCACCCCGCCCTGGCTTTGCACAGTTTTATTATATGTATAAGCCTTCCTCTTGAATCACTCTATCTATTAAAAAAAACCGCATCAAAATCCGTTGCATAGTTTTAAGGATTTAGCAGACAGGGACAGAGAAAGCAACTTTATTTGATACTATGTAGTGATGGAACCTTGGATGGCATCAGAGTCAAAACAATAACCTTAAGGCTCATATGCATTACAGTAAAAAATATAACAGATATGAACTCTGAATAACTTTTAGGGTATAAGAAAATCCTTGATCAAGATTTCTCAATATTAGTCACTTGTATTTGTTGTACCACTTGTATTGCATGTTTAGATAACATTATCTAAATAGATAAGGGCTACTCACATTGTATCTACTCAAAGCCGACTCCTTTTCACTAATAAGTCTGCTGAGCTGTTTCTTAGCTTTCATTATGGTAGGTAGTTCTTGCTCACTTATTGCTGTCAGCGGACCGACAACCAATTGTTCCACTTTTAATTCATGCTCAGCTATCTCATTTGCAAGGTACTTTTCTGTTTTACCTATAAGGATACCAAATATTGTTAAATGTGAGTATTTGAAGCTCTGCTTGAAGGATAATAACAGCCAATTGGAGGATAAGCTGATAGTAAACATTAATTTGTGTATTAGTTAGCTAGAATGTTTGACCAAATCATATGATGAAGCTTAAGCTGATAAGGTTATTTTTATCTATATATTATCTATGTGAACATAAAATATTTGATATTGACAATGAAAGGATTTCTGTTACTCAAATTGCAAAGTGATTCTTACCACATTCATATAAAATATACTTTAGAATACTATCATCATCATCAAAGTTGCTAGCTTCACACATAGCAAGACCAAGTGTGTATTCTGGTAATTTTTTCAGCCTCTTTTCTCTAGCTGCAGGATCTTGCCCCTGTGTACTTCCAGCTCCTGTTGTGATCTTTTTACTGACTAGTTGCAATGCATTCCTAAGATGCTCCACCTTCCTATCAGCAGTCTGCAATTCGTCATTGAATGTCTCTGCTTTGCCAGACCTGGACATAAATAGAATCAGGTTCAAATGTTTCTTTTGTACAACTTGACACCAGCAGACACAAGATAGCGCCTACATAGTAGGTGCCATATAACCAAGTTTATTGTACTTACTGTGGAACAGAGTTATCAACTCGACTGATAACTGTAGACACTTACCTTGAAAATGTCTGGTCGGCAAGCTGTTTCACCCTGTAAAATTGTTTCTTCATGTTGTCTGTGAGGATCGTTCTCTTTAGATTATTTCTAAACTACAAGGTCATTGGACTCAGTCGCAAATACAACAAAGTTTTCAGATTGTAATGTCAGTACGTCAATGAGATCATCCTCAACAATAATGAATGATGCACCATTCTGCTCCAACTTTAACGCATTGTTATTCATAAGGCACTACATTTCACACATGCAGATCACACACAAAAATACAGCTTAAACTTATGAACTTTGCAATTTCTAAATGAAAAATCAAAACATAAAAATAAATACAACTTCGCGATCTCAAAATTAAATAACCATCGACAAAGACAATAGCAGCAGTGAGTATAGAGTTGAGCAGGGTGACCGATTTAAAAATGGCGAATCTGCCAGATTCTGGCAAAAAACCTCATCTCAGATCAGAAAATGCCAAAATATGGGGGAATTATAAATACGTATAATGAGGTATTTTAATGGGATTTTAATTTAAAATTTCAAAACACTTTATTCAGTAGGAATCATTAGTTTTGAATTTATGCGTAGGTATGTAAGCTTTGGATAGTGTCGGGGACCTTATTGTAGAAGCTTATACATCGGCTGATGATGAAAGATTTGGAAACTTTGAGGAGTGACTAGCGTGACTTGACAGTTTGTTCTTATTTCTAGTATTGAAGATAGGGTTTTGTTAAACTGGTGTTTTTCACAGTTTTTCTATGAATCTTTAAAATCTGCCACATTTTTAATTCGTCAGCATTTTCTGCCAGAGTCAAAATTTGGGAGCCAAATCTGCCCAAATGGCAAAAATCTGCCACAAATGGTCACCCTGGAGTTGAGTAGACCATGCCATAGATAGCAAGATAGTTTATGGCTGGGCTGACCAGAGACATGAAAATGCGGTCCCGCACTGTACCAGCCTAGTATTATGCCAGAAACATACTTGCGTGTCGCAGTGTGTCGGGGCGCGCCAGAAGCATATCGGTTTCATACATTTAGTATGGTTAGGGACATACTTGTATGGCGTGTCGTGGCGCGCCACGGTCTATCGTGTCGCAGACTGCTAGCCACCGATTGCGCCAGAGCGGTGGTGGGGGTTATGTCGCGACAGGCAAATGTGTTTCTATACTGGCGCGTGGCTCGTGGCGCGAAAACTTTTTAATTTAGTAATACCATGTTGACATAGTCAAGTTTGCTATTTCATAATTTTAATTATGTGTTCACATTTTGATAATAATTAGGTTCATCATCATCATCATCATCAACCTATATTAATCCACTGCTGGACATAGGCCTCCCCCAATGAACGCCATAGCGCCCTGTCTTCAGCTTCAGCAGTCTTCAGCAATTCGTCATCCCACCTGGCCGGAGGGCGTCCTACGCTACGTTTACCGAGTCGCGGTCTCCACTCAAGAACACGTTTACCCCAACGGTTGTCGGCAATAATTAGGTTGAAGTACTATAATAATTAGGTGAGCACCTACTTCCCTAATAAATGGTATTTTGAGCTTTTTTTTTTGTTTTATTTAAGATAATAATATAAGGACGATCAATATTAGCGAAAAAAAATAAGAAGATAAGTGGGAAAAACCCAATTCACGAATACAGTTTTACATTTTAGGTACTACTAAAATTACCTACCTACCTTAAAATAGGCTTAGTTTCGTAAGCAAGTGAATATTCGGCAATTAGAGCCTGGCGACATTTATTAGGTACTGGTCACCAGGCCTAATTTGTCGAAACAAAATATGTAGATGCATATTATTAAATTATACAATTTCCAACGTTTAAACATGTAAGCACCAGCAGTTAAACAGAATTATTCAAATAGATCTACTAAGTATAACCGTGTAAAAGGCAGTTACGAAATTGTCATTCTCCTAAGCTTCCACGAAAAAGTGTGTATGTGCCACATAGAGCATTTTATGAGGTTATAAGCACCACGTAAAAATATGTAAGTGTAATAAAATCTAAACCAGTATAGATTCAAATAAAAAAAGTATCCATCATAAACTAGATCTACAGTAAGAGCATCTCACCAATTTTCACAGAAATATCTCAAAAAGGGCTCCAGATATAAGCATTTGAACATTTTCAAATCTTTAAAACGCTCTCCTGTAAAATTTGTGTTTTGCAGATACACAATTATACGTAGGGAGTGTCGATATATACATAATTGTTCGCAAACTTCATCGATATATCTAACTGCCTGTCTATAAAGTTAGAAGTTAACCGGGAGTGCGGGGAGGGGTAAACCCCGCGCGGTGATCGCTCGTCAAATAGCCGCGCAAACACCATTGTATTAGTAGGTTGGCAAGAAATCTTAGCGCAAAAACAAAAATAAACTAAAGTATTCAATTATTTCATCATAGACTATGTGATCTGTATTAATCTGAATATAAGTTTTAGAGATTTGGCTACATTTGTGGTCAAAATTCTCTACAGATACAGATAAATCTGTATATATGGCAACACTGGGCCATGATACCTCGTGTCGCGACACGATAGTGTGCACACTCACCGCCGCGACAGTAAGCATTGCGACACGCTGGGACACGTAAATATGTTTCCGGCCTTACACTACACGTTATTCAGGGCCCGGTAGTTGGTAGGGCGATAAGGGAGACAGTTCCCTGACGCAGAGCCTTATCCAAGAAGAACTAGAACTAGAAAATGACACTGACATGTAAGTTGACTTGACTTCTTTGTGGATGGCAACGTGTACATGTGAAGTTTAACCATCTCTTGGGATGAGAGTTGTCTATGGTCATGGATGGCTATGGCATGATGGGATTACACTTGCATGAAGTTGCATGGATTACCGGACAATGGTATAAATAAAACAATATCACAAAAAAACTACCTTGCATTCAATTTTAGTATTTAACTCTAAAAAATATAGGGCTCCGGTGACGGCGAGCCTAAATATTATAACAATAATATCTTTGACCCAGCAGAACTACCAGGAAAACGCTCAGTGAAGGACTAGATTCGGACTGGAGGAAGAATCTAAAATTGGGATGTTGGTCAAAGGTGTTGGTAAATATTGTGGATCAAAGCTGCAGAGCCATGCCTGTGGCCACTATTGGCCTGTGTGCGGAGCCGTACAGTACAGTAGAAGAAGTTGAAGTGTTGTAAATAAAAATACTTTCAGTGCTTTTCTCTAGGTAACAACAAACAAATACTACGGAGGCTAGTGGAAAATTGCAAAAAAGGCATAACGAGAATATCATAAATTTATAAATATCCAAATCGTGGCGATAACGAACGGCTGGGCCGCAAGATTCTGTAATCCCACGACCACCGACCGAAATCTGTTTACACTTTTCAAAGAGTGATTGTGAGTGGTGGGAGTATAAATGTTATCAACGCAAGAGAGCGTAAAATAAATATTTCCTGCTGCAGTGCGTCGTCGGTCCCCCGAGTTATAAGTCGTGCTCGTTCAAAATAATACAGATTTACTATTAATCCGCAGACGCAAAAAAAATCAACACAATGGAGCGAAAGTTTATGAACGTTATCCTTTTGGGATTTGGATTTATGTTCGTTTTCACTGCTTTTCAAACGATGGGAAATATTGAGGTAAGTTGAATATTTTTATAAATATCTTTTGAAAGAGACAACACAGTCACACTGATTCAATATATTCCAGTTCTCTACCCTTGCCATTTTTTGGAAACTTGATATTACATAGTAATCAACCAACTTACGTTGTTCACACTACATACATACACAACACATCACCAATGCAGAACAAATGAATTTTGAAATTGATGGCTGAGAGTGGTCAACACATCACACTCTCTTTTCCACTCGATTTTCTGTTATTTAATAGATCAAACCCTAAAAATCTAATGATCTTATAAAAGTTTTGCAAGTTTGTACCAAACCCCTGCAATAAGCTATTTGACTAATTTTTTAAAGGCTTTTATAATATTCTTACATAATATGCATAGCAAATTACCATAAATACCTGAGAGATGATATATCATATCATATCGAAGTTTAAATTTAAAGTTAATTTGTTAATTTTCAAAACCCTATAATCTCTTCATCTCCAGTTTCTGTCAAAACTTGTCAGATTCCTTAACTTCTGCAGATTATGGTATGCTATGATTGTTTTTTTAACACCATCTATTAATGTTTTTTCATTTTTTCTCAGACTGTAAAAATTATACTGGCAAGTAAAAAAAACTTTAAAGATGCCATACTTACTTTGAACTATGATAGGTAAATGTTAATTAAATATTTCACATACCTACCTTAGCAAAACAGTATTTCCATAAGTTCCATGTGAAATTCAAAGTAACAATTTTTCAAAATTGTGTCTGTTGGTTATCTTTCTTGGGTTAACATTTTAAAACCTTTCTTCTTCCGTGATATTAACAATGAAATACCCACTTATAATTTTTCCCTGCAGTAGTTTTACATTACATCTCTATTGTTTTGTTGTGAGTTATCCACATCTGTTTTTATTATACATGATAAAGACACCATATTTATTTTTGTTAGTGTAAGTAACAATAGCTCCTACTCATAAAATACCTACTCTTTGAAGGTACTTTTCAATGTGAATGTAGCGTTTGTCTTATATTATCCAATTTTATGGCAAAATTGAACAAAAGTAATTCTTTTGGTTGTGAGTTTGTAATATTGTTTGTGTGTGATGATAAATAACATTGAGTGGAGACCGCGACTCGGTAAACGCAGTGTAGGACGCCCTCCGGGCAGGTGGGATGACGATCTGCGAAAGACTGCTGGCAGATGCTGGATGCGTCAAGTTGAAGATAGGGCGCTATGGCGCTCATTGGGGGAGGCCTATGTCCAGCAGTGGACTAATATAGGTTGTTGATGATGATGATGATAAATAACATGCATAATTGTAAAAAAAATAAGTGGTAAAATCAACAAATGATTTGACACAAGCGATATATTCAAGAGACTGTCTCTTGAATATTACGCTTGTTTAGCCCGAGCTTTTAAAAACTTTATTTTTATGACAAAGAGAGCTGTTGAAGAGCTTTCATTTTCTCTTTATTGAAAATAAATTGTACTTTGTGACAATATTTTCGGGACATGATGTGCTTTTTTGGATAAAGGTCTGGCTACGCATAAAATTTATTTCTTTGTAATACTATGATGAACCTGTTCTTATTTATATGCACATATTATTGCTAAAGATAAAACAACAAACATATTTTAAGTAGAATATGCGATCCGTGATTAATAATATAATTTACGAGTATTTCGTAAGAAACCGTGTCGTTGATAAAATATCCATAAATTGTTTTATTTACTGCTGTGTCGCGACTGCGATTTATTGTGTCTTACCTACATTGCATTGACCGTAACCAGTTATTCGCGAAGTAACCAACACTTGCGTAATACAAATAGAATTAAGAGCATCGTCCGAGATAAACAAAAATACCTATAGCTGCCTACATAACTTATGTAATGTGAGTTTATGTGCTTTAATATTAGGCGCTTAGGTACTATCTTGCAATAGTTGCATCATAGACGGAACATTGTCTTTGCTAACGCATCCGCTTCTTTTCGAAGTTGAATTTAGCACATTTTGTCCATCATCACTAGACAAAACCAGATCTAAAGCGTCTTAAAGCTAACTCATTTATTACTCATACATATACTAGCTGTAGTAAAATTTGGCGCATCTCTCCATCAACCCTAGAAAAAAACCAGATTTATAAGCGTCATTACATTACTCGTACCTTTATACGCCGCATGAGCACAAGGAAATCAGAAATCAATATCTTTATTTCTTTAGGCTTACAAAATAAGCACTTAGACAAGTCAAATTTAAGCTACATAATTATCTTCAGTTTAATTTTCAGTTCGCCTCACTTTTTTGTCCACTAGTGGAAGAGGCACACCTGGTGACGACGTCAATTTACATTTCACTTATGTTAAAAGTATATATAGGTAGATTAGTTAGTATCAAAAACAGTTTTTTAAAACAACTAAGCAACACAAAACAAAGAAATGAATACTTAGATCTGCTGTCAATGGAGATCGTCAAAAGTCAAGTTAAAGAAATAAATAAAATACATTTTTCGTGCTACTGTAAAAGGGCATTCTGAAAATTAAGATTCATAATAAATAATAAATTATTACAGAGAGAAGGTATTATAAGGTCAACGTCTGAGACTTATAAAACGTCGTCGTATCCTGGGTTTTTTTAGAATCAGCATAATAATATCAAATAAAAATTGGAAAATTAAAAATGGCCCTACAGGGCGAGACCAGCCTGACGTTCATCATCCATCATGCCCTACGACAGGGTTAAACTTAATCAGGTTGCAGATATACCTAACTAGCGACCCGCCCCGGCTTGGCACGGTTTTATAATACGTATAAAACTTCCTCTTGAATAACTCTATCTATAAAAAAAAACCGCATCAAAATCCGTCCCGTAGTTTTTAACATTTCAACGGGACATAGATAGATAGATAGATAATACTTTATTTCAAAGCCTTATTTAAACATTCATTCCTTAATTAAACTAATCCTAAAGAGAGGCAATGGAATTGGCGGCCTTATCGCTTAAAGCGATTTCTTCCAGGCAACCAAGGTGTAGGGAGAAAATCATAGGATGGCGGTGCTTATTTTAAATATATACAAACTAATTATCCTAATACACAATAACTAAGATTAATATACTAATACATACCTAGCTAACATTTTATTATCCTAATACACTTATACCAAAAAAAAAATAATAATAATAAACTAATACATAGCAACATACCTAATAACATTACCTACTGAAAAATTTAAAGGACACGCTTACAACCTAATTTGACGTGATACCTAGATAGTGATTATACACTTTTCTTTTGAAAGAGTGTTGTGATGTAGCCTTTTTTATATCAACTGGTAGCTCATTCCAAAGTCGGACAGCTTGAGCCGTAAATGATGCACTATAGAATGATGTTCGCTGAACAGGAGCCACCAGAAAAAGAGTATCAGATGACCTGAGAGAAAGACCGTGCGAAGAGTGAAGAAACTGAAATCTCTCTTTGAGATATGAAGGGGAAAAAGGATTAAACAGAATAGAATAAAGGAGAGAAAGAAAATGTAGGTGACGGCGCTTGCGAATGGGAAGCCACTTGAGTTTGGCTCGGTAGGTAGACACATGGTCGTACTTCCGGAGACCAAAGATGAACCTGATGCAAACGTTTTGGAGGCGCTCTAGTTTATTTAACTGATCCTCCGTGAGGTCCAAGTAACAGGAGTCCGCGTAATCTAGGATTGGGAGAAGAAGGGAATTTGCAAGTGCGATTTTAGTAGCTGTGGGGAGAAAGTTACGCAATCTTCTTAGGGAAGCAGCAGAGGCAAACAGCTTGCGACTGGTAGTCTCCATCTGCGCCCCCCAAGAGAGAGTGCGGTCAAATATAACCCCCAGATTTTTTATAGTTTCGCTAAAAGGGATCGCTACACCATCAAAAACCACTTGCGGAATTGTCGACCAGTCAAGATTACTGATAGTTCTAGAGCTGCCAATTACGATAGTCTGGGTTTTAGAGGGATTGATCTTTAGACCATAACGCTTGCTCCATTCAGTTATTTAACGTAAATTTCTATTGGTAGTCTCAACAGCGCTGGAAATATTACTGAGTGGAGCCTAATATATATAATAATATATATAATATCTATACTTATAATAAAACTGTAACAGGTCCAATTCTGTACATTGAAGATATTTTGAAAATTTGTTTTGGAGTGCACTCTATTTTCGATACTCAAGCCAAAAATGTAATTTTTTTCATTCATGTCTGTCTGTCTGTCTGTCTGTCTGTCTGTCTGTCTGTATCGTAAACGCGCATCACGCCGAAACTACTTGATGGATTGAAATGAAACTCGGCATGATTATAGGTCATACTACGAGGAAGGACATAGGATACTTTTTATCCCAGAATCCAGTAAGGTTCTCATGGGAGAGGGTATGAAAGTAAAATTCCTTTACCGCGCATCACGCCCAAACTGCTGAATGAGTTGGAATGAAACTCGGGACGATTTGAGTTCATACTACAAGGAAGGACATGGGATACTTTTTATCCTGGAATTCGGTAAGGTTCCCCTGGGAGAGAGGGTGAAAGAAAATTTCTTTAACCACGCATCACGACGGAAGTGAATGAATTCGAATGGAACTCGGAACGATTGGACATGGGATACATTTTATCCCGGAATTCAGTTTGGTTCCCCTGGGCTATACGGGTTTTCAAAAATTTCTCACAGCATTTGAACGACGCGCGCGCGTCGTTCAGATGCTGTGAGAAATTTTTGAAAACCCGTATAGCCCAGGGGAACCAAACTGAATTGAACTGATAAACGCGAAAGATTGTAAGTATGAATGGATAGATGGATGGATGTTTGTTACTCTTTCACGCAAAAACTGCTGAACGGATCTGGATGAAATGGCACAGAGATAGATTATAAGCTGGAATAAGAAATAGGCTTTATTTTATCTCGAAAATCCAACGGGAAAGGGAATTACGCAAGTAAAATCGCGAGTACTCCAAATACTAATCATGCGCAGACGAAGTCGCGGGTACCAGCTAGTATAATATAATAATATATAGCACATAATGACATAGGGACAGAAAAAACGACTTTATTTTATACTATGTAGTGATAGTGATAACCTACTCTAAACGTAAACCAAACTACGTTAATTATTTTTCGGTTGTTATGACAAGTTAGCAAGACCTAAAGGTTATCCACTGAGTACCTAGCCTAGGATAATTTAATGAACGTACATTTTCCTAATCTCTGTTAACGCTGCGCTGTGTGACATTTAACTTGCGTTCTATCGACATTTGTCGATAAACTCAAGGATCCGCTACATTTGGGTCAGGCAGATCTACCGTCGAGATATTTGGCCTCAAGGGACTTTTTTCAATGGCATTTGTCGAGATCTCTGATAATGATAAGAGTTTAATCAATGATTTCAAAATTGTAGACTTGTTTAATTGATAGTACATATTTTGATTTGGTTACTTCGATTGCGTACTTAGTTTACATTATTTTACAGACTATTCAATCACAACATAGTCAATAGAAAAATAACATTCAATCGAACTAAAATTATAAATGTGAAATTTTAGATGGATGTTTGATACCTCTTCACGACAAGCTGTTAGTTTTTAGTACTAGTAATGTTTATCAGTACTATAGTAATAGTAGTAATTACTGTAGAATTGAAGGAAAAATAATTAATAAATTAACTACAGACTGTAAATACTGTTTATGTTATGTAACATGATCACGAATAATAAATTCTGCTTTTAAAACAATTGAATAAGTTAAGTGAATGAGCTACTATCATTTTACATAGGTAAATCTTTTTTCGTTTATCTTAATTAAATTTGAAACACATCTTCAGTATTATATGTATGTAAGTAAGCGGGTTAACTGTGAACCTAGGCAAGCACTCACGCTCACATCTAGAACCTCACTCACCCTGAAAATGTAACTCTTTAGATAAAACGTTAGGGTTCTTCCAATACAAACTTGGTTCGTAGTTAACCCGCTTATAAACATACAGACATAGGTAAACATGATTAATCTGTCATATTTCGAAAATTTTAATAGTAATAGTGTTTTTTTACCATTTGAGTTAGTATTCGCGTTAAAATTTGATATTATCTGCTCTATAATCCGAGTATCTGCCTTATCAAGTAAGGCTCTTCAAACGAGTAGTTTACCTACTGAATGAATAGTGTGGAATATGACAATTAATTTGTGTCGCCGTGTCACACAAACAAGACTTTCTGAAAAGATTCAGTACTCGTAAAATTAGTACGTTCGTTTGTGCCCAGCCTTAGACAGTGCAGAATGGGTTTCCATCTTATGTAATCTTACTAATTTGCTTATTTTGTAGCTCACATTGGCTCCTAACAAGTCTACCTAAATACATTTACTTACGTAAACCTCGTCACAGAATCTTGACCGAGAATCCTTTTAGAGAAGACGGTAAATCCTCAATTCTGATATAATTATCATAAATAATGTACCTACCACACATATATTATTTTTGGGCTGCATCGTTATCATGCAAAAGTGGAAAGTGTCATCCTTTTGGCAAACTTATTGTAAAACCTTTATCCAAAACTGTGCTTGGACATCCTAAAATGTTTACTGCGTTTTCGAAAGTCAGTGAAATATTATTTTATTATTATGAGGCTGTTAAATCCTTAAGAGATTTTACGAATTCGATTGGGTCATAACGTCCCATCTTATGTCAAAAAGGTGTTGTTTATCTCATCTCATATGTACAATAATGTACTTGTGTACATGTAGGTACTTTCATACTTACTGCAACCTACTGCATTAATAAAATATACAGGGAGCTCTATCGATTGGTAATCCCACATTATTTCCATGAATCCAGAAATGGTAATTGAACTAATTCTCAGGATATCTGGGAATCTGATAGGCTGGTGAACAATCGATGGAGCTCTCTGTACGTATTAAGCCATTCCTTGATAGCATAGCTTATGAGTACTGTGGAATCTTTCTACTATCTATCTTTTCACTGTAATCCGACCATCTTCTACGCACAAATCAATAACATGAGGTCGCTACCTTGATCTTAGAATTCCAGATAACGAAAACTGTTCCAAGGTCTGACCTTGACTATTATCTAATCGTTTGGTGGTCCGCAGAAAACGATACTGGACAGCATCAACCAAGATGACAGCACGTTTACGGGCGATGGGTACACTTCCCTGGCCATCATCTATGCGACGCTGGCTATCTGTAACTGGATGGCGCCATCTGTTATAAGCATTACTGGGCCCAGAGGGGCTATGGTTATAGGAGCTCTCACCTACCTGTAAGTACATATTAAGAAATATAAATAAACTAGCGATCCGCCCTGGCTTTGCACGGTTTTATCATACGTATAAACCTTCCTTGAATCACTCTATCTATTAAAAAAACGCATCAAAATCCGTTGCGTAGTGAAATAGGGACAGAAAAACGACTTTGTTTTATACTATGTAGTGATAATACTGGACTATTCACGCAGCATCATCTAGTCCCAAGCTAAGCAGAGCTAGTGTTAGGGGTACTAGATGACTGATATACTTAATACAATACATTACATAGATTTTATATTATACATAGAAAACACCCAGAACTCCGGATCAAATATATGCACATCGTACAAACATTTGCCCCAAGGTGGGAATCGAACCCGCAACCTCCTGCGTCGCAGGCGGACCTTTGCCCGCCGCGCCACATTGGTCGACTTAGTAAAATACTAATAGTAAATGTAGAGTAGGTGATTTTCCTACTATTCAACGAAACGGCTAGCCAACCGTGATGTGATCTTCTGATATTTAGGTTTACAATTTACTAAGAGAAATTTTGTGGCCGCTGGAATACTCATATCATATCAAGTCATATCATATTCTAAAAAATATATTTATATCCTATCTGCAAACCGCGTAGATATAATATCAAAACCTGCCGAAAGCATAAGAATAAATAAAAACAGAGCCGAAAGTCATGGAAATGGCACAGCTCCGTGATTGAAATAAAACATATTTTAGTTAAGCATGTTACTTATTTTTACCTCAGATAAGTTAGATCTAGCAGTCGTAGGGTAAAAAGAACCTCTCATGATGTTATTTTCTTAATACAATTTAAGAAAATTAGAATCTTCCCTCGGTGACAGATAGAGCTATTTAGGTACTAGACGCATTTATAATATTAAATGTTTTTAAATAAGGACATAAAACAATAAATTGTACTTCACATATCGTAAGATAATGTCAGAGCAATTTGCAATAGCTTGGTAGACGCTTATCGTATCATCTCAAGAGGATTGCATCGTAACCACCTATCGCCAGCCCGCTGTGATAGTTATTGTCATAGGGTGTACCGCAGTTTTAGGGTGACAAAACTAAATCGAGCTGTGCTGCGCTGTACTGCGCTGTGCTATGTTTGGTCAATAGAAACAGCGTAGCCTCACACAGCGCAGCACAGCATGGTTAGTTTGTAACCTCATTAAAACATTAGACGAGCGAGTTGACCAAACATAGCACTGCGCAGTACAGCACAGCACAGCTCGATTTAGATTTGTCACCCTTATGCTTCGAAATCGTTATTTGTCTCAAAATCTGTGAATGTTACTACTTACTACCCTGATATCTAATTGGGGAAACGTTACTTCGAATTTTTATCTTGGATTGTCTGTTTTAAAAACACGATTAGTGAAACTTTTCTCGATATTTTTTTTTTTAATTAAACGTGTAACACAAATAAACATGCACACATTTTGCTTTTTATCTCAAAAATAGCACGGTATGTAATTTAGTTAGGTTTCTATTTTGTCAAGATATGTAAAAGTTCGTCGAAAGTCGCGATTGTATGTTTTATTAACTTGTTAGGTTAAAATCAGTTCCGGTGCTAAATTACGTTATTGTCTGCGCTTCTCACTCACGAGAAAATCATATCTCTATCTAAACCAGAAACCCTTTAAAGCCCGCCTCGATGACTTCATCTTAGGTTTACAACGAGAGAAAATACTTTCACTCTCAGCTTATGGCACTACGTAGCTATATAGGAAGTACCGTACAATACCGGCTTGAATGCGACTCGACAACATACCACTTGTAATATTACCTCAGTATTTCATCGTAACAGTATGAACTAACTTCTGCCCGCTGCTTCGTACGCCTTTGGATTACCCAGCAGTATCTAGTTATAATTTATTTAAAAGTAACCTTTCGAAATCACTAGGCTAGAAATAAATCTATGCATAATATTAGCCCGATGCGTTGTGTAGTTTTGGCATGAATGGATTTTAATTAAAAACTTATTAAAAACGTGTTTAGTTCGATGGAATTTTAAATATTACCTACATTGAAACGACGAGTTATTCTAGCTGGATGGACATAGCTTAAAGTAAGTAATTCGGGCACAACGTGACTTTACTGTTTAGAATACTATAAATAAAAATATACAAATAATGCTGGACAGTTCACAAACCCCAAACACAAATGTTAGCTTGTGTTGTGACTACTATGTAACTAATATACCTACTTACCCTACTTAATACATTATACTATGTACAAAGGAAGGTAAGTATTTTTGATTATAATAAATAGAAAACATCCAGAACACCCTGCAGATCGTAAAACCATTTATCCCGATACGGGAATTGGAACTCGCAACTTCCTGCGTCAAGCGAACCTTCGCCCGCTGCGTCATCAAACTCGTCAAACTAATTATTATTATTATTTTTTTTTTATTTGCGCAAGGTGGCTATCGTAGCACTGCGGCCAAAGAGGCCTATTGTGTTCGCCACTTAGTGTGTTCACCCCTGAAGATGCGGCGTTCATAATTCGCCACTTACCCTTGCAGCTGCTAGGAACTGTAGGATTTTCTTCGGGGTGATTTCTTTTAGCTCTTCTGGGCTCAGTAGGTGTTTGCCCAGATGAATGCTACGTTTTTGCATTAGTGCTCCACACATACCTAGCAGATGAAGAGGCGTTTCCACCGCCTCCTCGCAGAATCTGCATGATTGTGAGTCACTTAGCCCTAGATTGAACATGTGCTTGTTAAGGCAACAGTGTCCAGTAAGGGCTCTTGTCATAATGCGAAGGTTGTTTCTGCTTAGCGCTAGGATTCGGTTGGTGTACCGTTTATCGAAGGCTTTAATCAGTGATTTTGAATGGTTCATACCTGAGGAATTCTTCCAGAGCTTGGTCGATTCCTCGTAGCAGAGATTCAGGAGGTTTCTGTGTGCCAGACTCTTAGGTATGCCACAGATCGGTTCTGGGCCCAACTGAGTTCCCTTGGCCCCGGAACGCGCGAGTTCGTCGGCACACTCATTGCCGTTGATTCCCGCATGCCCCGGTACCCATCTGAGGACAACTCTGTTGTTTGAGCCCAGAGCGTTCAGACGTGACAGACAGTCCTCGACTAGCTTGGACGTGATAACCTTCGAATCCAAAGCTAGGAGGGCAGCCTGGCTGTCAGAGTTAATGTAGATTGTTTGGTTGGTGTAGCGCTTTTGCAGATTTATATCAGCACATTCTAGGATGGCATATATTTCTGCTTGGAAGATGGAGGCGTAATTACCCAGGTTTGTGCTGCTGCTAAACTTTGGTCGCTCTCCATATACTCCACAGCCTACGTACAACCCCATTTTGGAACCATCAGTATACCAGTTAAGGCATCCATCCTTGCAGGGTAGTTGGCTGTTCAACCAGTCTTCCCTGGAAGGCAGTTCCACTTTGAAGTGTTTTTCAAACACATGTCTGGGGAGCATGACATCAGATGTCATGCTCATGATCGGGGATTCCATCACTGAGTCTTGCAGAGATCTCAGTTTCTGGGAGAGCCAATTCTTTCTCCCCATGGTACTGGCCCTATACATGCTGGTCATTGCCTCCTTATATATGTAAACATGTAGAGGAGGCAGTCCCAGCAATGCATTTAGTGCGAGTCCAGGGGATGTTGACATTGCTCCCGTGGCCATAAGGCAGGCAGTTCTTTGTAGACTGCCTAGTTTATTTATTGCGGTCGACTGAGTGGCCTTGTCGTACCATACCATGGAGGCGTATGTTATGATCGGCCTCACAATGGCAGTGTACAGCCACAGGGCTATTTTGGGGTTGACGCCCCAGTTTTTACCCATAAGTTTTCCGCTAGCTCCTAGTGCCATCTTTGCTTTATGCAAGATGTTGGCTAGGTGAGTGTTCCACGTTAGTTTTTGGTCGATGGTGACGCCCAAGTATTTAACTTCTGTGGAAAATGTTGTGATTTTACCGCTTAAAGTAGGCTTCACAAGCTTGTCTAGCCTTCGCTTGTTTGTGAATGGTATAATCACAGTTTTGTCAGCATTGACTGAGAGTTCGTTTTTGCCGCACCAGTCGCTGACTGTGTTGAGAGCTCGCTGCATGATGGTAGATATAGTAGACTGGCAGAATCCTCTCACGATAATCACAAGGTCATCTGCGTAACCTTGTGCATCGATGCGAAGGTCCGCCAGTCGACACAGGAGCTGGTCCACTGCTAGGGTCCATAAAATAGGCGATAGTACTCCACCTTGGGGGCAACCCCTAACAGTGGACACCTCAATGGTTGATTGGTGAAGGGCTAGTTTTGCGATCCTGTGTGTGAGCATATTCTCAATCCATCTGGTGGTGGTCGGGTCGACATTCTTGTTTGTCAACCCGTTCACCAGCAGAGACACAGGGGAGTTGTCAAAAGCTCCTTCAATGTCAAGGAATGCACAGAGTGCGATTTCCTTGTCCTCCATAGCCTTCTCCACTCTGTCAATGAGACTGCTGAGTGCTGTCTCTGTGGATTTGCCCTTGCAGTAGGCATGTTGGCTGTGGTGGATGGGAGATGTGACTAGCGCCACATCTCTGATGTATCTGTCTACCACCTTCTCCATGGTCTTAAGAAGAAATGAAGTTAGGCTTATTGGTCTGAAGGACTTTGGCTGGCTGTAGTCCTTCTTTCCAGCCTTGGGTATGAAGATAACTTTGACGTTGGTCCATGGTTCTGGAACAGTTCCCCAGGCGAGACTCGCCCTGAAGATTTTGACCAGATAAGGAGTGAGGACATCTACTCCCTGCTGTAATAAAACAGGGAGTATGCCATCCTCACCACAAGCTTTGTTAGTCTTAAGAGAGTTGACGGCCCATCTTACCTGGTTCGGTCTTATAATTCTAGCCGCCCTGTTCCAGTCCTCGTTTCGAGGCTTGTAAGGGCGGGCAGGTGACGGCAGGTCCGAATTTATTAGCCGCGAACCAGGGAAGTGGGTCGAAGCCAGCAACTCTAGGGTTTCCTTTTCATTTGTTGTGAAGGAACCGTCTCCCTTTTTGAGGAGGCCTATGTCATTAGTTTTGGCTTTAGAGAGCAGTTTATGAAGTCAAACTAATTACTCACACTTTTATTTTTTTATGTTCAAAACGTGTAAGTGCCATAAATTTATTTCCAAGAAGTAGGTAATGTATAACCTGAATATTGTTTTTGCTATGTATTTAGAACCAAGAAAATTTACCTATCATAAATTTAAGTTTTATTTAATTTAAGATCTACATTATTATCTACGTGGTACCTACTACCATCCTTCGCAAATGAACTATATAAACTACTAGATAGGGACAGAGAGAGCGACTTTGTTTTATAATTATTATGTAGTGCTTCGATTTACCTATTTTCTTTTGTCTAAAATGTTTTCGTGGTTCTACATACCAACTTTTGTAAAGTATTTATTTAGAGCTTGTACAAAACACGTAAAAGAACTATTGGTGAAGCAAGTCCGTTACCGAGCTACGTGATTTGAATTTCAATGTAAAGCACATTCTCTTTGTTGATTAGAATGGTTTAATGCTGAATGCTTTCATACAAACGATTATACTATGTTCGCAACAGATATGTAGGTACTTGAGCTCTATACGCGGAGAAAACTCCGGGTTTCATAAAATTAATCAACTTATTCTGGTTACTCAAGTCGTTTTTCATCTATTTAATCATCTCTAACTAAATAATAAGGTGTGCGTTTTTCGAAAATTAAAATTCTAGAATTACGATTTAGGTTTTAGACAGAAGTTTTTAAAGGTAAACAAACAAGCTGCTGCAAAAAAAATCTCACCCAGTAACATTATTTTGTGGTGGTAATTTAAAATACTTGTTTAATTAACGTAGGTATTATCGAACAAGTTTCTTGAGTTACAATAAACTTTCAGTTGACACGTGACGTGAAACATGAAACACGCTTGTATGAAAATGGCTTTGAACATTAGCTTTCTAAAAAAATATAAGCGGTTTATTACATTGTGGTATAATATGCTAAATGTCGCATTTCATAATCAAATTTTGAACGGTAATAGGTTTTATTTTGAATGTGGTACCCAACATTCAATTGTATGAACGCCTCCAAGGTTGTATGTAGCAGATAGTTTAGGAGCAGGTGATATTTGAAATTTATTTATTCCTAAATTGATTTGATCTTGTATGATTTTATAGAAAGTTGAAGGTCAATACTTGGTCCTACGTGTATATTTGTGGTTTTTATGTTCAAATTTAAAACGTTTTTGTTATTGTATTGTATTGTATTTATTTATTTCAGATATTCAAATAATCCATGTTATGCCCTACGATTAAAAACATACTACAGTCGAACCATTTTACTAAGTCGGTAAAAAAAAATAAAGATTTTGTGCTCAAACTTTATTGTTCTGCTATTTTTAATTAATATCGATGCAAAGTGTCAGTTAAGTGGACAGCTAACCTTTAGATTGGGTATTCAATTTACTAGGTTATCATTTAATAATTGTCATATCAATTAACACTGTTACCTGGTTCTCTTTTATAATTATATTATTATGACATCACTATTAATAACGAGTTCAATTTAAGGAAATGTTTC
Source organism: Eupithecia centaureata (assembly GCA_944547425.1). NCBI lineage: Eukaryota > Metazoa > Arthropoda > Insecta > Lepidoptera > Geometridae > Eupithecia > Eupithecia centaureata. The sequence goes on along the minus strand of OX155684.1, from coordinate 10,784,125 downwards.
CTTTTGCATACGGTCTTAAAGAAATACCTAGTTCAAGATAAGACAAGTTGATGAGTTATGGCGATTTTGAGGTTTAAAGCATTAACTGCTATTCCTCTCCACTGTCTAAGTGCTTATTTTGTAAGCCTAAATAAATAAAGATATTGATTTACTGTCCACAGAGACTTCTGGATCATGCCCATATGCATTGTCAATGATACTTACAAGTACTTTAATCCGGCATCACCCGGTAACAGACCGTTGATGATGTAGAAATATAAATGAATAGTGCTGGACAATACACACAGCCCAAGCTAAACAGAGCTTGTATTATGGGTACAGGATGACTGACATACTAAATATAGTACCATTACATAGATAGATATTTTTTTATTATACATAGAAAACACCCAGAACCCCAGAATATAATCAGTAAATATCATTCTTTGCGTTTCTTTACTTCACTACATGTATAAAACAAAGTCGCTTTCTCTGTCCCTATGTCCTTATGTCCCTTTGAATACTTAAATCTTTAAAACTACGCAACGGATTTTGATGTGTTTTTTTTTAATAGATAGAGTAATTCAAGAGGAAGGTTTATATACTTATAATAAAACCGTGCGAAGCCGGGGCGGGTCGCTAGTTGTAGTATAATTAAAGTAAAGAAAGGCATGTAATGATGCTTTAATGCTCAAGCCCGGAGAAACTAATCTACTTTTGTTTATCCGTTAGTACATAGTAATCGATAATGTTTACAAATGGATAACATTGCAGATAACCTAGCGTCTGCCTAGCTCCTCTTGACCTAGAAATGTTTATTTATTTACTTAGCAAACTGGTTTCAATAACTTTAATACATTTTATTGATTTTGACTATATTCGGCTAGGTAGGTCACAAGCGTGGGTGTTTATTTTATAGGTGCTTCGTTAAAATGGATTTGGATTCGTATTTTGCAATAGATTCAGCTATAGTCTTTTCATCAATTGCTTATTTATGTCAGAGTTTTCATATCGAGCTAATTTACTGGCCATTTATAATCGAGGATATCCAAATGTTTACTGGAGCATTGCATTATTATGGTAACATTGGTAAGACAACGCTTTATTAACAATGCAGCAACGTAACGCAATATGCAAGCGGCGATTTAGGAGTAAGAAATTTTCTTCATCACTACATAGTATAAAAAAAGTCGCTTTCTATGTCTCTATGTACGCCTAAATCTTTAAAACTACGCAACGGATTTTGATGCGGATTTTTTAAGAGATAGTGTGATTCAAGAGGAATACGTATAATAAAACCGTGCGAAGTCGGGGCGGGTCGCTAGTTTCATTTATTGTAGGTAAGAAGTAAGATGACATTTTTATTTGCAGATTCTTCATAATAACCTTCCTGTTCCCTCGCACATGGCTGCTGTACGTAGCGAGCGTGCTGATCGGCGCGGGCGCAGCCGCCATCTGGACCGGCCAGGGCAACTACCTTACCATGAACAGCGACGCCGACACCATATCACGGAACTCGGGGGTTTTCTGGGCTATGTTGCAATGCAGGTGACTTACAAGTTCTTAAATATATGAAGTAACTGATAGGCTGTCCTTACTAACTTCTACTCTCCTAAAAACCTAACAAGGTAAACTTTAAGAAATTAAATAACATCGCAAAAATGTTCGATTTCGGTGGTATTTGAACCCGCGACCCTCCCTCAGTACGGGATGCGCTACCATCATCATCATCAGCATATGAGTCCACTGCTGGACATAGGCCTCCCCTAATGAGCGCCATAGCGCCCTGTCTTCAGCTTGACGCATTAAGCATCTGCTAGCAGTCTTTCGCAGATCGTCATCCCACCTGGCCGGAGAGCGTCCTACACTACGTTTGCCAAGTCGCGATCTCCACACAAAAACACGTTTACCCCAACGGTTGTCGGTTCTTCGCGAGATATGGCCGGCCCACTGCTACTTCAGCTTGCTAATTCTTTGAGCTATGTCGATAACTTTGGTTCTCTGTCGGATGTATTCATTACATACATACCGAGCATAGCTCTTTCCATAGCTCGCTGAGCGACTTTGAACTGGTGGACGACCGATGCGCTACCAACTGCGCCACAAAACCAAGTGACCACCCCATTGAAAATCTTTGCGACGTTCTACGGAGCTTTAGTTACTCCGTAGAAGGTAGCAAAGATTTGTTAGCTTCTTTACCTTAAAAAGATTGAAGTGAAAAAATAATAAAAATATATTTAAGTAATATGGTTATTAAGTATATCAGTCATCTAGTATCCATAACACAAGCTCTGCTTAGTTTGGAGCTAGAATCTAGCCCCAAGCTAAGCAGAGCTTGAGTTATTGTGTTACTAGATGATGATGTGTGGATTGACCATTATTCGTTACAATCTCGGTTCATATTGAGTAATTCGGCCGACATGATCACAAAAGTCTAATAAGCTTCAATAGACCAATAAAACTTCATAAAATCACACCAAATCGCTTTCAAAGTGATTGTCTGCGGAAATATTTCCCGTCAATCCGACAAAATGGAAGATCGTGGTAGTATCTTGCAGCCTTCATGTAACCGTAGAAAGTTCTATTTGGATTGGTTCATTAAAATAACTGGTACTTGCTGAGCTACATGGCTGCCCTTGCTCTTTAATGAGTTTCCTATGTGTACAATGACATTTATTTATAATATTTTTATTACTAGCTGCACCCCGCGGCTTCATCGGCGTGTAAATTTATGAAAAGTTAGCCTTTGTTTTATTCCAGGCCTAGAACTGCGTCTATTTAAATTTCAGCCTGATCCGTTCAGTACTTTTGGCGTGAAAAGGTCATCAATCTATCCTTCCAAACTTCTTAAAATGTATAATATTTGTTGATTAGGTTCGCTGACCTCTAGTCTAACGTATCTTTGACTGCGTAGATTTAAAATAAATGTATAATAAGATAATGACGAATATAAAGTAAGACAGAGGTTATCAATTTATCATACATTTCTGTTTATTTCGCTTAACTCTTCACCTTGTAACTCAAAATCTAAGTATCTAACACTTTTCCTTTACGTTCACATTTATTGCAAACTCATAAACTCGTAAATTTCCAAGGATATAAACTTGTACCACAAAAATTTCAAAATCTAAGTTAGTCAAGTATATTTTCCTTTACAGCATGTTCTTCGGAAACCTATTCGTATTCATAAAGTTCCAAGGGAAGACTCACATCGACGCGGAAACGCGTAACGTCGTGTTCGGCGCGCTGACCGGCGTGTGCGCAGTGGGCATCGTGTTCCTAGTGCTGCTGCGGCCGATCCGACGGACGCCGGCCATTGATGACACTGCCAAGGTGAATTGGACTCTATTCATCTTCTAGTTAGTTATATACTGTCATAATGTACCAAGGATACAGTCAACGTCGTGTTCGGCGCGCTGACCGGCGTGTGCGCAGTGGGCATCGTGTTCCTAGTGCTGCTGCGGCCGATCCGACGGACGCCGGCCATTGATGACACTGCCAAGGTGAATTGGACTCTATTCATCTAACATTAGTTACATACTGTCGTAAAGTACCTACCAAGTAAACACGCACGTCGAAGAGAAAACACGCTCGTCAACGTCGTTTTTAACGCGCTAACCGGCGGCGTAGTCTGCCTGTAGTCTTTCCCGGCATGTAAACTCACCTGACCGGAAGACGTCCTATACCACGTTATCCGAATCGCGGTCCATTCCAGACCACGTTTACCCCAGCTGTTGTCAATTCTTCGCGAGATATGGCCGCTCGCTATTGCTTATTCTTTGACCTATTCCAAAACGTAAGTTCTTAAGAAATTATTTAAACTTAAATACATCATTTAATATTCATTTTCCCACCAGGTGGAAACGATCACAGACGCGGAAGGACCAATGGAGGCGTTCAAGGGAGCATTGAAACTATTCTGCACTCGAGACATGCTTCTACTTAGCATTACCTTTATTTACACCGGTGAGACACACCTCCGTTATACTAGATATGCGATATTATACTCTAACACTAACAACGGAAGATACAAAATCCTGTAATTATTGCTAGACTGTTTGTACACAGTTCAATGTTTTCAAACGATATACGACGCAGTTGATTTTAAACTTTAAGAATGCCCTGATAGGGCATAAAATCATACTTTGTTCTGTTGTGATAGCTTACTTTTACACGAGCTGAATTATAATGAGTAAGCAAGGTGAATGGAGTTTGTTTGGTTTCGCAAATTCCTCTTCTTTGTAATACCAGAGGTAAATATACAAGGAATTTGAGCTATTTGGCTGAGCTATTTACACTCGGTGGCTTGTTTGGAATTTATAAAAAACGTGAGATAGATTAATGAAATCTAGATGGATTATTACAAGCGTTACAGATGGTAGATTTTATGATCGTTTAATTTATTACCTACGGATAGTTACGGCTGTTAAGAAGGCGACCAGCAGTGGGCGGATACGGGCTTTAGATTAGAAACTCGGTAGCTAGCTTCAATGTATTCAGGGACGAAGATCACACAAGAAATTCACACAACGACGGCGATTTCGTATCACAAATTTGTTAACTACGGCGGGACAGAATAGAAATTCTTTAGAACTGTGGAAAAAAACTCAGCTCTTATTTTCGACCTTTTAATGTATAAAAAAGATAATTGGCCGATTTGACCTATGGAAATAAACGGCACACTGGCACTTTACTTTTTAGTTATGATTGATTATATTATAGGTATCTTGTAGATATAAATTTCACTCAGACATTTTAAAAAATAAATATTTAAAGAGATTTAAGAAAAAAGAAGAAGAGAGAGTAAACAAAAATTAAGATAAAAAAGACTCTGTTTAGATATATGTTTAGAGATCCCTCTAGGCTTATATTGGCCCACAAAAACTGCACTGTTTGGGAAAAAAATCTCTAACATGACTGTAGAAGTATACACCAAAATTCCAAAAGACAAGAGAACTGCTTACACATAAATTTAAGAAAAAAAACTATAAAACTATAGATGGCTCGTAGAAAAATTTATTTACGACATAAAAAAAAAACATTATCCCTAGTTATATGTTAAATATTGTACGTCCATAATTAATGGATATTAACTGTTATCCACCTAGCTTGTAAGATCTTTTTGTACACAGTTTCTACACTACAATAAATTTCATTTAATTCTGTTACCTAATTCCAGGCGTGGAGCTATCATTCTTCAGCGGAGTATACAGCCCTAGCATCGGATTCACGCTCGGAATGGGGGAGAATGCGAAGCAACTCGTCGGATTGTCCGGCGTCTTTATCGGATTGGGAGAAGTGCTCGGTAAGTTGACTCGTACGAATCATATAGGTACGGAGATATTTTATCAGAATTGCCATAAGTACAGCGTGGTTATGCAGCCAGTGTCTTGGGGATGCTTCCGACTGGTATTGACATGGATTATTTGAGCTACCTTGAGACTGTTTGCAACCTAGATTGCAATACTAGATTTTTTTTCTATTCCTTGATTGCCGAGCCATAAAATTAGACATCTCTGGATTTCTGATGAGAAAACATTTGAAATATATGCCTTGGATAATGTAATGTTCAACTTTATCAATGACCATAAAAACTTGTAAGTGTATATAGAATCAATCATTTATTTAGCGAAGCCATGAAAGAAGATAAATCTGGAATTTTTGAAAGGATACAATTTGAATTACTTGTATCAATCATTTATTCAGCCAAGCCAATATTTCTGATAGGATTAATGCTTAGGTTAATGTCATATCCAACTTTATCCATCCATGACCTATAAAAATGAAGTACCTACTTATATCAGTTAATCAGATCTATTTGTTTATAATAAGTAGGTAGGTACACAAACATCTTGTGTTGTGTAAATGAGTAGCTATTAGAAAATGCATTCTTGGGTGGCTTATCGATCTAATCAAATGTTATTGACCTGGTTTATAATTAACTAGGCTGATCAATCAAACACCTAAGTAGCATTTATTTAAATCTTGATTGCAACAAGTTAACGGTTATTTTCTATCTGCGAGCTAAAACAAATGTGTTACAGAGAGTTGATGGTATAACACTAGTTTTTGAAATACATATTATTAATTATAATAGATATATGTATAGAAGATTTTTTTGTATAGTTCGTAAATTAATAATCAAGTTAACACTTTAACTGCCCATGATTTATAAGCAGCATTCCTTGGGTATTAAATGCAAAGTGTAGTTAATTTATTGAACTATGTTAGGTTGTTATCTTAATAACCTACTCTGAAATCAATCGGCTAAGCTGATTCTATTTTAAATGAACGCTAAATGATCTGTCAATCCATTATCACACTAAAATAATATATGAGAAAGGATGAATGTTTGTTACCTCTTCACGCCAAAGCTACTTTCATAATTTTTCATGCGGGTGAAACCGCGGGGCGCACCTTATCATTATATAGTATAGAACAAAGTCGCTACCCGCTGTCTGTCTGTCCCTGTGCATGTTTAAAAGTACGGATTTTGATGCAGTTTTTTTTGTACATTGATTCAAAAGGAAAGTTTATATGTACAAACCTGTGTGTGTATAAACCCGTGCGTAGCCGGGGCGGGTCGCTAGTTTAGAATGTATAAAAAAATATTTAATCGGATCCATAGTTAGTAAATATAATCATAAAGAACTTATAATGACGACCGATGTGGCGCGGTGGGCGAAGGTCCGCCTGCGACGCAGGAGGTTGCGGGTTCGATTCCCGCCTCGGATCAAATTTGTGTACGATCTGCAGAAGTTTGTTCCGTTGGTCTGGGTGTGTTCTATGTATAATAAAAAATATCTATCTATGTAATGTATTGTATTAAGTATATCAGTCATCTAGTACCCATAACACAAGCTCTGCTTAGCTTGGGGCTAGATGATGTTGTGTGGACTGTCCGGAATTATTTATTTATTATTATTATAGTATTTAACCCATAGGTTCCCAGTGTAAAAACTCATTATGCTTTAAAAAGCGTTATTAATGAATCAAATAAAACATTAATCTTTCGTTATTTTAGCTTTATTTAGATAATAAGTGTACCTCTTGTTTTATAGTTCTACAAGATTTTGAATAAAAAAATTATTTTATTTATTTCCCAGGTGGAGCCCTGTTCGGAATCCTCGGCAACAAGACCACTCGCTGGGGCCGCGATCCCATCGTTATAATGGGCTACCTCATCCACCTCACATCTTTCTTCCTTATCTTCATAAACCTGCCCAACGTGGCTCCATTCGGGGACACCACCGAGACGTCTTACATAACGCCGTCCGCCTACCTCGCTATGTTATGCTCGTTCCTGCTCGGGTTTGGAGATGCCTGCTTCAATACGCAGATATATTCTATTCTAGGAGGGAATTACTCCGATAATAGTACCTCTGCGTTTGCTCTGTTCAAGTTTACTCAGGTAAGTTTGTTTTTATTTTGTTTCAACGGTTTTTATAATCAGAGTTGGTTTAATATAATCATTGTAATGATCTCAGTGACGCGGCAGATCCGCCAAAGCAGGAGGTTGCGGGTTTTGCAAACATTTGCCATCAAGGCAAATGTTTGTTCTATCTGCAGATATTTGTCCCGGGTATTTTCTATATATAGTAAAAAATTCCAAACAGTAACTATCTAATACCCATTAGACAATCCAATCTATCATCAATCAATCAATCAATCCTTATGCAATCTGCTATGGTAAACTATGGTATATGGCCGTCTGGTACCGGATAGAATTGCACCAAACCAACTCTCCCTGCGGATGTCGTAAGATGCGACTAAGGGATATACGCCCGGGGGCGACAATTATTCTACCGAACTCCAACCCGCAAGGGGACCCCCCTTATGATAAAAGCCAATAAGGCGCTCTTCAGGAGAAGCCTGTTCTCAGTAGTATATACCTACCTATACTGCTGAGCACAGGCTCAATATAGTTAGACTTAACAGCAATATAGATAGACTGTAGTTATACATGATCCAAAAGTTGCCTATAAGAGATCACTTTTAGCGATCAGGCCGTCAGTTGTGCAACTGTTTTTGTATGATGCAATCTACATTTTTGGCCTACATCCAGCAGTGGACTAATATAGGCTGAATATAGGCTGATGATGATGAAGATGAATCTAAAAACTAATATAGGCTGATGATGATGAAGATGAATCTAAATTTTGTACCTATCAATCCTAAAGTACCATTATTATATAATAGGCAATAGTTACTTTTATATTCAAAATAAGTAAATCGTAGTATATTGATAAGTCTAGGATATTATTATAAGTACCTAAATAAAATAGCAAAAAATCATTGTCGCTAGCCGAAGCAGAGTCTACATACTAGTTTATTCTTAGTTAGAGCGAGGAGTTCATGTCACACTACACATAGGTTTTATAAGTAGTCTAATCTAGCCTAGTTTCTTAATTAATACTACAGTACTTACATTACATTAGATAAGCTACTACTTTGTAAAAACCTACTTTTGCAAATAAAGTTATTATTTTTATTTCCGCAGTCAATGGCAGCTGCAGCGTGCTTCTTCTATTCATCGAAAGCTCTCCTCTCAGTGCAGCTGATAATCCTAGGGGTGCTGGGAACACTGGGCACAGCCACCTTCTGCCGCGTGGAGTGGGCCGGCAAGGCCCGAGCGCGCGCCGCCGCCCTCGCGGCTATCGACGACAAGTCACCAGCCTCACACTCATTGGCCGATAACTTCCATTACGATTGATGGTAGATGTGCATCATTTGGACGAAAATCAGGGTTGATATTGAGATATAGGAAAGGGACAGTTTCGATTGATGTAATTGTGATTGAAATTGTTTGTGATGAAATTGAAAGCGTATTCTGGACCGTCCATTGGTAATTGATATCTGATAAAATGAAAAAAAAAGTCCTGTACATTCCAAAAGTACTATAGTTAGTATACTTCTCTAGAGCTTTTAGGAAAATTTTGGCAGAAGATTGATTCAAAATGAAGCTGTTCATAGCTTTTGTAAGAGATATTTTAAATAATCGAATTTATTTTTGTTTTAATAGTTTTACAGGGTCGAACATGTGTCCTATCCCAACTAAATGGGATGTTCCTCATAAGACACCCAAGTATATAGTTCAATTACCATAAAAAATATTCAAATCTGAGGATAGATCCCACTTTGGCTTTTGATGTTTGGATGCTGTTGATATATTTACTATTGTTGTTCAGGTTTTGTTATTCCAAAAATAACTAGATGCTTGTGTAAATATCATAAATAAATGCATTTATGATTATATATATAAGATTTATAGATATTGGAAAGATTGACTATTTGTAATTAATTTATAATATGAGATGCATTCCCTATATTTTTGTATTTATGTAGCTGTAAGGTTATTTACTTAATATAGGATTAAACTTTTAAGATAACTCTTAATCAGCTTTAAGCTCAATTTGCAAACCACTGTAACTAACTAGTCATAAATTGCTTTGTTAAAATATAATTTGCTTCGAAATATTGTTACAGAGATGAGTTTAGTAGTATTAAGTACTAATATTTTATAAAGGATAGTAAAAACTTTAAAACTGTTAGAATTCTGTTTTATTTTGAGAGATTAAACTGCCTCACTGGTACAAGCCTTTTTTTTGGTGTGTGTTGTACTTTGTATTAGAATAGAACAATCTAAACTTACTAAGAGGGGGCTTGATTTTAAGACAATGATAACAGAAAAATATAACAGGAAAGTTTTTTACAATAACTGGGAATAATACTAAGGAACCCAAAGCAAAATCAAGAATAATATATAAAAAATATATATATACAACTTATGATGTTGTAGAGGTAAACCCACTTGCTATACATATAATAAAATCCAACTGTAGTAAGATGATAAAACATAATTAAAACAATACCTCCAAAATAATTATTGGTAGAACTCTAAATTCAAAGCTAAACAGTGGAGAGAACAAGTAGTGCTTTGGAAAAAACATGTCAATTCCATTATATAGTCTTGGGATAAAATCCAATCAGTTTCAATTATATTCAATTAAACAAGCTGTGTAAACTCTTCAAATTCAAAATACCTGCAGCAATAAGGAAAAGGTGAGCATCAAAACAGCTTAATGATTTTGATCTCTCATCTCTACTTGTCTCTGTCGTTCTTAGCTATATTTTGTAGGCTTAGTCATTGAGCAATAAAAAATCTGAACAATCAACAGCATCATCTAGCCCCAATCGAAGCAGATCTTGTGTTATGAAATGTTGAGTGCTTTAGCATGATTCTACCATACATAAATAAAACTAATTAATTACATACTATCACACCACCACAACATCAATTATTGCTTTATTAAAATTTAATCCACATCTTCTAGACACAGCATTATATATTCACAGAGCTTGCCCCTACTTACATAATGAACAATAACAACTTTATCATAAATATCTATCTACATTATAGGGTAAATACAGTAACCTACTTTTTTTCATCAATATCCGAATTACCTAATTTAAAGTCTATGGGTTTATCGTAACCCATTATTTTAGCATAATGAAGTGGCTCGCTGAAGAACCTTGCCTCTATGAACAGAGGTGTGCCTTTTACTTTCATAGTAGTGAACATTCCTGGGAGTTCAGGCACCTCCACATCTTCTGGTTTGAATTCATGCTGAAAACAAATTGACAAGTATAAAAAAACAAGATACAATCTGTACATATTTCGCTAAAAGTGAGAAGAGCTCAATATTATGAGAGAATGTATTTTTTTCTGAGCTAATTTGAAACACTTCGGCATTATCATTTGCTTTGCAGACTGATTTATCACTATGTACTGAAGAAAAATTAAACAAAAAAAATACCTTATAGGTACACTATGAGTCTTACTAAGATACTTACTATTCTTTTCGCCATAAAGAAATTAATAGTTGTTGCTTTGTATGTGGATGTTTTAGGGTTATACACAATGTCTGTAACATACTTTTTTGTGATAAAATGTAATAATAGTGGTGTCACAAATGTGAAGAACCCTACAACTGAGCAAAGTGCAACTATAAGAGAAGTACTGCCTATTGTTGCTGCTTCTCTTATGATGATGGGTTGTGCGATCAATCCGGCTACACTTGAACTCAATGAGAACACTTTTACACTTTTAATCTGAGGTGTGAGGGGTCCCTTATAGATTATTTCTGCATCGGTATCAGGAATTTCTCTGAGTTTAACAGCATAGTTTCTGTAAGGTAACATATTCCAGGGATTGCTTTGTAATTGTGAGTTTAGTTGCCGAAGAGCAGTATTTAGATTCTTATGGGATCGGAAGCCCGCACCACTCATGCACAAACGAAGCATTGTTCACTTGTTTTGTTATTCAGTAACTCATAGAGAAATACTAGCTTAAAGCTCTGGTAAAAATATTTTGTGAACAAAAATGAGAAATGATCTTTTTGGTTAGTAGTGTTGTGATTGTGCGTTGCTGTGTGAGTGGGTTTCCAGCTCACTAAACAAAGGAAGGAGACTCATTCATTTGAGAACAAAAGACACAGTAGGTACATAGTTTACTGTGTATTATCTGTGACTAGAGGAATAAAAATATTGAAATTATGCTTGAACCTTTGAGAGGATGTACGAACAGATTTGTTTAAAAATATTTTCCTCAGTGATCTTCACAAATTAGTTATTTAGAATATAAATGGAGGTGATAATGAGTATTTGTTCCGTTTTAAAAAAAATAATGATTTCTTTTGCAGTACAAGTCTTTTGTCAATAGACTAGGTACATAATTTTCCTCGAAGATCACGCCTTTCCCCAGGGTCAAAGACGCTCTTGTTTTTACAGAACATGGGACGCCACTTCTACGATTTTTTCTTTAGGTTTCTTTACGATTTTTGATCTAGCTCAACTATGCACAAGTAGTTTACTTCACTCAGACTGAAGTAAAATACCTAAAATATTGGAGAGTCTTATCTTAAACAGTTACAGCCTGTCCAGATAGGGCGCTTTACGCGCGTAAAGCGCTGGACTCTCGACTCGCGCGTGCTACGCGCGAGTCGAAATACTCGGGCGAACAGTGGAGCGCGCGTAAAACGCCGCATCTGGACGCAATATAAATTGAAACGCGCGAGGGCACTCGCGCGTAAAGCGCGCGTAAAGCGCCCTATCTGGACAGGCTGTTACGATTGCGGCGCGGTAGGCGGCGGCGCGGCGGCGGCGGCGGCAGTGACAGGGATTTGAGACCGCTTGCTTTCAAAGGTAAACAAAGTTGCTTGATTTCAGTCTAAAATAATTAGTTGGCACCACTGACTCTAAAATTTTGTGACATTGACATTCAAGTACAGTACAGATCGCATCGTTCGTAGACGAACAAAGTCAACCTTCATAGTACCTACTTTTTTTGTAGTATCCTGTTGAAGACCTGTATGGTGTGTGTGTGTTATGTTTTGAGCAAAGTTTGAGTTCATTCTTTTTGTCTTACAAAAACGTTAAATAGATAGATAGCCGTATCAATTCTAGATTAATACATACATAGCCTTCGATTAAAATTATTTAGAATCATAATTTATTTAGATAATCTAAAGTAGGTAGGTACTTACATCCATTGAAATAAAATGTTAACGTTAAATAATTATAAACTAAAAGTTTAATAGCTAGTTACAAAATTAAACCCTATTGCATTATGTGAAGCAATAAATTACCTATATCTAAAAATATTTATAAAGGTACTTAAGTAGGTACAAAAATCAACTATTCAGTCTCCTCAGATTGGTTTGTCGGACAGTTATCGACATCGTAACAGACGCCGGTGGTGGTATCCAGAGCCAGTCCGTCCGGGCAGTCGCAGCGGGAGAAGCCACAGACTGTCCCTACCAGCGTCTCATCAGGGTTGTCACAAGTCTTTTGTGAGCTCCAGTAGGTTTTGCTGCAGTCGCTCTTGGTTACCACCATCCAATCAGGGCATTGTTTTACACCTGGAATAATGAAACAGAAGATAAGTATAGCAACGAAAATACGCTATCCGAGGTTACCTATTTGAGCCGTTTGGAAACCCTTGGTCCTTGTGGTCCTGGGGCGCTCTATTTATAAAGATATTACTAAACTCCTCATAGAGTCACCTGGTGACCGGAATGCTGGTTTCTATTTCGGTCACTGAATTAGCATTGCCATTCAATTTGTCAATGCTGCCAGCATTATGGGTAGCTACTCCATATGGTGAATGCTTCGGTTTTTAAGAGTTAGGTACCTAGTCATTTTAAATCACTACATAGTATAAAATAAAGTCGCTTTCTCTATCCCTATGTCCCTATGTCATTATGTCCCTTTGAACGCTTAAAATCTTTAAAACTACGCAACGGATTTTGATGCGGTTTTTTTTATAGATAGAGTGATTCAAGAAGAAGGTTTATAAGTATAATAAAACCATGCGAAGCCGGGGCGGGTCGCTAGTATATATTAATATTTAATTAGAATTTATATGGTAGGTAAGTGGTATTTACCTAAATTAAGACAATGAATAATTTATTTGATTATATGACGTTATTTTTTTTTATTTTAGGCCTGATTCGTCTCATAGTTAGCTGGGTAAATATTTCCACTCGGTGCTGTCACGTGCGATCCCGCCAATCTCGGAGGAAAACTCAAGATTTCATTATTTTTTAATTAATTATCTTGGAATTCAGAACCATTAAAAAGTACCTAACTATGCCATTTTTAATTAAATCGACGGCAGAAAGCGGAAATGTCGTATCTCGAAAATTGGCCTAAATGACTTATAACTTTATTGTTGATAAGCAAAAAAAGCCGCGTCGAATGGTCTATGTCTCGTCCTTCTACGATGAAAAATTTTAATGATACGCCCTCGATTTTTTCCAAGTTTTTACACTACTCACACGACTAATTGCTGTAAATAGAGAAAAAATCGCAACTTTTAAAACTAAAATAGATACGACAATACGTCCGGTATACAAAATAGTTACGACATTATTTTTCTATTACGGACATTGATTTAAAAGAGATACAGCATTTCAGCCGCCTCAAAATTTTACGTTGCCAAAGATACACCAATATGCTCAGGACTGGTGTATGTTTATCGAACAGTTACTACATTTCAAACATAATCATATAATAGCGAAAATCTTACTTACAACATAGGAATAGAGTATTATTTTGTGTAAAGTTATCATTTACGCTATTCTAGCCAGACACACCCCCTTCTCCCACCCCGACGTGTTCCTTGAGTATGACAATCCAACCGCGCGGCAGTAATGCGTAAGCGCTGAATAATAGAAAACGTGTTTGTTATTGACTATAATATTCTTTGAAAAAGTTTGTTTAAGTGCTGGTTTTGTGTTTAAAAATAAAATAAGACCTCAAGACTTTAGGTGAGTACTTATATATTAAAATGTAACCTAAGTATTTTTAGTTACATGAGTCTTCATTGAAAGTTTGTTTATTTAAGCATACTAGGTACCTACTATGGTGTAAATGCTAGAATAGTATCTAGCTAATAAGTAAACAAAGTCAAATTACCTACGGTGACATCTCGGTGACAATGCAATATTATGGTAACAACGGGCTGATCTGATGATGGAATCAGGGTCTGTTCATCAGAACTCCTCAGTAAATAACAGTAAATCATCCGTGTTTGTGCTCATTTAAATAAGTCCAACTTTTCCCCCCTAATATTATGATAACAGCGAGCTGATCTGATGATGGAATCAGGGTCTGTTCATCAGAACTCCTCAGTAAATAACAGTAGATCATCCGTGTTTGTGCTCATTTAAATAAGTCCATCTTTTCCCCCCTAATATTATGATAACAGCGAGCTGATCTGATGATGGAATCAGGGGTCTATTCATCAGAACTCCTCAGCAAATTACAGTAGATCATCCGTGTTCGTGCTCATTTAAATAAGTCCATCTTTACCCGTAATATTATGATAACAGCGAGCTGATCTGATGATGGAATCAGGGGTCCGTTCAGCAGAAATCCTCAGTAAATTACAATAGATCATCCGTGTTTGGGCTCCTCTTCTCGCGGGTGTCGTAAGAGGTGACTAAGGGATATCCACCGGGGAGCGGGCAGCAGCGCATCCCGTAGAACAATTCTACCACTAAACTGCAATCCCAACCCGCATGCCCAGCGTGGGGATTAAGGGCATTACCCCCAATGACATAAAAGCCTTTAAGCGCTTATCAGGGGGAGGCCTGCGTCCAGCAGTGGACCGTTATAGGCTGTTGAGGTGAGGTGAGGTGAGCTGATCTGATGATAAAGTCAGAGTCTGTTGAGCACAACTCCTCAGCAAATTACAGTAGATCATCCGTTTTTGGGCTCATTTGAATTAGCTTATATTTACCCAGTGAAAGCTTGTATTGAAAAATATTTTTCAACACAAAACTTATTAGTATATCTACTATCTGCAAACATTAGGTAAAGAAAGTGAGTGATGTTTTGATAACTTACCATAAGATTAGACTAGTTCTAAAGTAGGTATTTGATAGGTAGACGCTTATTTATTTATTAGTATTAGGTAAATAGGTTATCTATAAATTAATTTAAGTATTCCTTTTTTTTCAGATTAGACCGGTACGATGTTGAAAGATTAATTTGCATCAAAAGTGCCTTATACCTAAAGAAATGGTAAATTGCTTCTAGGCGACTCACTAGTCACTTATAAAGGTACGGTAAGTTAACTTACTAATAGATCGATAGTAGATAGTTCAAACTTTATTGCACACCAAAAAGATCTAACTTTACTATGTCTCTACAAATATTATAAATATAAAAGTATGATGTATGTTACGTTTTCATGTCAACACGACTGAACCGATTTTGATGTATTTGAGCATAGAAATAGATCAGATCTTGGAGACGACCAAAGGCTACTTTTTACCATGGGACAATATAATAGAAAAGTCAAGTTTAGGCTGAAGTTAAAATAAAAGCAGATGCTTTTTATGTGAACTTTTGATTCGTCACTTAAGACGTGCTTGTTGAGTTTGAGTATTCGGGCGTGATAGTTGAAACTAATTATGAAGAGAAAGTCTATACTTCCTCTTCATAGTCAGTCTGCTATGATTATTATTCAATTCAGTGTTTTTGATTATTATTTAATTAGCTTTAAGCAACTTTTTTGTGTCATTACATTCTGAAAAATACAATAAAAGCATTAAGTAAAAGATAAAGCATTTTATTTTATAACATCTATAATTCAAACTGTACTTAAACCATTTCATTTTTATAAACTAATTTCGTTAAAATCTCATACAGCAAAATGTCCATGCTTCGTATAGTTCATATTTGAGATACAGCAGATCCGTAGCATGAAAATTTGTATCTATTTCAAGTGGTCATATATTTCACCTTGGAGATACATCATTTCCGCTGCTCGATTATGAAACATCAATTGCTGTAACTAGTAAAAAATCAATGAAACAGTAACTCTATGACATTCTCATGCACTGTATCAAATAACGTTTGGATTGATACAAATATGTTCCAAATTTCAACTATCTATCTTTATTAGATTATGAGTTATGATTTTTTGAAATAGTTTTTTGGCTCTGGTGTGAAATTGGATATTTCGAGATACGACAAAATCGCTTTCTTCCGTCGAAATGTTTCTGAGTGGGTATGTAACTATCTTTGAGAATAAGTTATTCGTAAAAATAAAGTTAAAATGGCATGTTTCCTCTTTTTTTTAACGTAATGGTAGTTAATCTTATATAATATAACTAACGACCCGCCCCGGCTTCGCACGGTTTTATTATACGTACTATAAACCTTCCTCTTGAATCACTCTATCTAATAAAAAAACCGCATCAAAATGCGTTGCGTAGTTTTAAAGATTTAAGCATTCAAGGGACATAGGGATTTATGGACATAGGGACAGACAGAGAAAGCGACTTTATTTTATACTATGTAGTGATAGTGATAGGTAATAGTTTTTATGCTATAGTAGCACTTAAATTTAGGACATTAGACATTTTCTACAGAGATAGATACCCTATAACTGCTCCGTGGGGTCCGACTTACATAGGTATAATTATTCTGTTTCAGACAAAGCGGATGGATACTTACACGTGTCGTTATGCCATAAGCATTTATCTTTCGCGATCAATGGACTTGCGTTCACCGCGTACACAATACTAAACTGAATAAATATGATTATAAATAATACACTGCTCATATTCATTTTTACTTAAGCAAAGATATTTAATATACCAATAGAAGTGGATGCATTGGTGGTCCACCACCGAATGATTTTAGAAACAGAAGTAGCTGTATCAGATCTTTGAATTTATACGTTAGGCCAAATTGAAACAATGATGTTTTAGATCGAGTGTAGACATATTTTTATAACATAAGCATTGTCGTTTGTGCACGATTTTAGATGAGTGATGACTTTAACCGCGACTCCAGTTCAACAACAGATGGTTAAATTTTAAACAGCAGTTTGGACGTTTTTCAAACATTAATCTACAAAGTTAAGACGTTTTTCAAACATAAAACTATAAAGCGACGAAGCTGCTTAATTGTCTGATATTTTGGTGAACATACCAAAGTATACTTTTATGAAGCAACTAGAATCTGCCCGCGGCTTGGCATGCTATGTTTCTATGGAAATGTTTCAATGCTATTTCTGTCCCATGGGAACTGATGTATGGGAAGAAAAGTAGCTTACTTTTCATTCCAGATCTAGCTGAATTCCAGACCGATCCGTTCAGTAGAAACATCGAAACACACAAACTTTCACATTACCTACTTGTATTAGTAAGGACATTACTACCTAAACATTGGTTAGCAAAGCAACATATACACCACATACAGTTGTTTATAATTTAGTTATTATTGATATATTAAGTTTACCCAAATGTGTGACACCGCGCAGAGGCTGTGGACACTGGACAAACCTTCTCTGGTTTTATTATTAAGAATATTTTTCAGATTTTTTTTGCTAAATAAACAAATACAATACAATAGAATACACACACCCATCATAACATTATCATTGATTTGACAAGATATTATTAATGACACACACAAACACTACCTACATTCTTTGTTAGCTCCATGCAACCTATAAGTTTAATAAACAAAAGAAAATTAAAATTGCTTGCTACTTTATTTTGTAATGAACGTTGCATACAAAAAAACTGCTACGAAAATTCTATATTTTCATAGAAAAGACTTAAACGCGCGTATTCGTAGCGGTGCGCTACGAATACGTCTACGATGTTATTTTAGTTTGGAGTTCGGCATATTAATTTTATTGTAAGAGCCATCAAAAAGCACGACATATTATGATACAGGATGTGTGTTGCATGGACCGACAGGATTTTTTTGCGTAATTGGGGGTCATAGTTTTCCCCGATAGACCTCTTCCTTCATACGAGTTTTCGTTTTACTATGACTTTTTTCATGTAATCGCCGAAGCTTTTTTGTTTTTGGTAATATACAAAGAAATAACTTGTGCTTTATTCCACAACTAGCTGCTAGTCTTTATTTATTTTAATACTCTATCCTACAATATGATACTACAAAGTTGATTAAAAAGAAATTGTATTTGTTCGCCAAGGAAGATTAAAAACACTTTTTATTAGTAAAGTTATTTTATTTTTAGTGAATACAAATCACTTCAAAAAAATCAACTTACCATTTGAAAAAATGAAAAATGCAATGCGAAGAAGAAAAAGGCCGTATAACATTTATCTAAGACAAAGGGTCTTCGCCATATCGGTCTTCTTTCTACAGGGGTAAACTAGCAACATCCCACAAAAAAACAAATAAACTTTTGTTATATAATTTTGGATGAAGTCAGATTCAAAATAGAACAAAAGGAATTAACAGAAATGTTTCGCGCTAAGATAAGGTATGTCATCCCTAAACAAGCAAGGCAATGGGCACAAAGCGAGTTTATCGGAGCTCAAACACTGCCTATTGATTCAGTTTATCTTGGCGCAAACAAACGACTCTTGGATAAGATGGCCATTTCGAAGTTTCTAGAAAAAAAAATCTGATAATAGAATAGGTATGCGAGCTCAATACGTCTCTCTTGAACTGAGTTTAATTCCTGGTTTAAGAATTTGGTGAAAGCGAGTCGATCTTAAATTCAAATTCTTTTTACAAACAATATTTTGATAAGTTGGTAAGTCTGAAAAAAAACATTTTAAATACAAATCTAGCTAAAACTATGTAGTGAAGTAGCCCAGTGTGGTACGATATTTAGGAAAAATATTATTCTGTGATGGTAGAGTAGGTATCAGGTAGAGTACGTAGGTACTTTGAAGCGCGATGGTAATGAAAAAACTAAAATATCGCCAAATCATGACAGCCAAAAAACTAAAAGGGAATCAAATGTACCTACCTAAGCAATTAAGTGTTTTCACCAATAATATCCACTTTACCCTCCCACAATATCTTGCAGTTTTTGTGCAGTTTACCTACCTGCCCAATCGACCATGAACGTGCTATGAATGGCTTTTAAAATCCTGTCTCTAATAGCTATTATTAAACAAATAATCAATCATATTTAATAATATTGTCTTAGTTTGTGCTTTATTTTATTATATTAGGGAGAAGAAAGTTATAAAAATTAACAAACTGATTTGTAGAAATAATAACATAGGCAGATAAGTATCTGACCTGAGTAGGTGCTTATTTTTTTACTCTTAAGTAAGTTGATGTTGAATAGTGTAGGTACCTACACTATTCAACATCAAGTTACTTAAGAGTACTTGGGTATTTTACAGATAGGTAGATACATAAATATAATAAATAATAAATAAATAAATAATTCCAGACAATCCACACAGCATCATCTAGCCCCAAGCTAAGCAGAGCTTGTGTTATGGGTACTAGATGACTGATATACTTAATACAATACATTACATAGATAGATATTTTTTTATTATACATAGATAGTAATTTTATCAATAAATTAGGTAAATCTTATTTAAGGCTTTATTCATAGGTTCATAAACCGAATACATAAATAATCGAAGTTGAAAATCCTCAGTGATCCAAGTTCTACCCCTACTATATTATAATGTCTGTCAGTCTGTTTGTCTGTTATGCTTTAACGTATAAACTACTTAACCAATTTAAATGAATTTTGTTACAGAGATAGCCAGATCCTGAGAAATAGCTACTTTTACTAAAATAACAAATAAACGGACAAAGGAAAATATAATGAGAAACGAAGTCATAATATAATAAGACAAATGATGTTAACTACTGGAGAATTGACTGTTGGTAATTTTTTAGAACGCCTTCGATAAAATTTTGATAATAAAATGCAAAAATTTTTTTTCTTAGATTGTACTTTTTTCTATGTCTTTTCCAGTTGTCAAATAAATCTGGCCAATGGGAAAAATAATTCCCGTTGGCCAGACTAGTCTGACGACCAATCTGACCACTGGGAAACACACTGCGAAAAAAGGGTTGTAACTGTTGTAAGGTGCTGAAATAGGGGATCAAAGATTTGCTGGAAGTTTTGTTATTTTAGCAACCAGAAGCTGGAAAATACACTCAAAGTTTATAAAGAAATACCCTTAAAATAAAAGTAGGAGATGAAAGTTTGTATGGAAATATGTAAGGTTTATGTGAAAGTCCAAAGTCACTATTCCACGCGGACGAAGTCGCGGGCACAGCTAGTAACACATAAATAATTAATTAAAAAATGGCACTTCTTATCTTAATAAACATAGTAAACGCCTTGAGGACAAAATCAGTATGGAACAAAAAACCTTGTGTACGATTAACCTTTCCCGCCAATTTAAAAGTTAATACAAAGCTTTTTTACGCCTTCGTTAGTTTCAGCTTTATTCTACGCTCTCAGAGTTTATTTTACCATGTCTTGCGGCAGTAGCTACGTCCTTTCGGAAATAAAATAGAACGAACAACTCTCTCGCTTTAACAACAGCGTTTTGGCTTTATTCTCTTTCACTTCGCTTCGAGATTGGTGTTTCGGTTCGGATACTCTGTCTCCCTCGTCACTTCAGTCGAGTACTAACGCTGTTGGAAAGCCGTCGCGTACATACTCGGCCATTACGCGATTTGTTTACATTTTGTAAACATTGTTGTTATACGAATGAAAGGACTTGAATATTATATCTTGTGATGTGATTACAAAGTGGCTTTGGTAAATTCTGCTGGATTTTATCGTCAATATGTGGATTTTTGGTGTGATCTGGACAATTTTTGGAGTTTGTTTTGCGGAGGCGGTGGTTGGTGACCAGTGCGACTGGACCGGCAGGTATGTAGATGTCGAAAGTTCTATTATTCTTCGTGGCATACTTTTTTGACAGCTATTTCGTTCGAACATTAGGAAACAAAAAGCTATTGATATAAGTACCTACTTTTATACATATAGCTATAGGTCATCTAGTTAGGTACCTACCAACATATACGTGTAGCTGTAGGCATATAGAAAACACGTCTGAATACCTACATTATTTGAATATTTACAATAACTAAAAATCGACTTGCTTTATTTTCTTTGAAACTTACAGGAATTTTCGACACATTAAACTTTCAAATTAGGTAGTTATGTATGTTTACTGAACAAGAAACCTTTATCTTGTTAGGTTGTTACTTTTCGAGTTGGAGCACATTCCAACTTTTTTAATCCTTTTTTCTAGCTAGATAATCTATTTTGTAGTAGGTACCTAATAGGTACATAAGCCCTTTTACGAGTAAAATAAATGTTTTGGCACAATTTCATCCAACCCGCTATTTAGTCTATTTAATGTAGACATTAGTTACCTATCCTACCTCCCTAGGTAGGAACATTAAGAACTTTAGAGGCACCATGAATGAATATACCACCTAGCTGGTCCTCTTGGCCGAATGAAACCAATTGATTCTACTCTAAGAATACCTACTTACATTATTATATATAATAAATAAGGTATCAAAGAATGTCTGCTAGTCTGCAAATTCGAGAACATATTTCTGCATCTCTCAGATCGCGTTATAACGATCCTAGCCGGAGGCTGAATTCAGAGGATCGAGCCAACCATCATCGGAGCGATTACTAAAACATCGTCTTCTAAAAAGCTGTAAACGCTTTATTACAGCCGGAATAAAACAATTGCAAAACGTGACAAACCTCGACGTGATTACAAAAATAAATTGAAACTTTAATGACGGCTAAAAGTGGCGTCTTGGCATTTACAAAATTACGGTCACCATATAACGGTCGTAAAGTTTAAAGAAAGCTATAATAAGCTGCTATTTCCATAATATTCCATGATTGCGTGCTTAAAATTGTTAGCATCCAATTCATACTAAGATTTAGCATTCTATGAATTCCTTGATTAGTATTGTGTGTTCCTAATTGAACATTTGAATAATGCCGCATCGTTCTGAAAACTTACATTCCGATAGCTTCATTGACCAATTTAAAATAATATCATTCAAATTACTTGTATTAGCATTTTTGTGTTTTGAATTTGTATTTTATGGGAATTGAACTGGATCAGAATCAATTATTGTCGCACCTTAAAATACTTTGGCGTTAATGAAATAATTAAAAATCACAAGATAATTTGGAACCTGAATAGACATTTACATAATAGCCATAAATAACATAAATGGTGGGTACTCATTAGTATTACTACTACTTGACTATCTTAAATGCTAATTTACTTGACACCTTGAACTTTGTTATCATCTTCCACGCACACACTAATACCATAACTAGGTATTATCTATCTATCTATATCTACTACTAGATGTACTACGACGACTAGACGACCGATGTGGCGCGGCGGGCGAAGGTCCGCCTGCGACGAAGGAGGTTGCGGGCTCGATTCTCGCCTTGGGACAAATGATCTACAAATATTTGTTCTGGGGTTCTGGCTGTTTTCTATTTATAATAAAAAATATCTATGAGTTAGGTACTACCTGCGCCCCACGGCTTCACCTGCGTGACAATTGATGAAAAGTAGCCTGTTTTTTTGCCTCATAATGAATGAAAAATTCTTTTAAAAAAGATTATCTTTTTGTGATCAATGAATATTTTTTTTAAGAACAAGCATAAAAAAATGTAATGTATGTAAGTTAATATGTAGCAGGCATGCGCCCGCGCATTCTTATCTATCGACCTATGAAATAATTTATTCATGGTATCCAAATAAGAATGCGCTTTGTATTTGGGTGATTCTACGAAAACTCGTTTTTTGTCTGACTTCGGTGGCACATTTTTTTTGTTGAAATTGCACATCATGATAGTTTATTCTAAATAAAGATTTAATTTTGAATTTTTTGGTAGTGAAGGGAACTTTATTGGCTTTATGGTTACGGAGTTATTCAATTTTAAAAATATGGTGTCCACGGAAATCAGAATTTATATCACCAAAATCAAATATGGGTTGGTTTATCGATAAAAATATGTGTTTTCGGTAGTAAGTAGATTATTAAGCTACTTAAAACTAAGGACCAATTATTTGACGTTTGTAGTTTTAATCAGTTTTTACAAAAACACCTTTAAATCATTACTGTAAATACAAGTAACTTTTTACAAAAATCACACTAACAATGTTTATCTTTGTATTAAAAATATTATAATTATTCATTTTGTATTTATTATAAACTTTTATCCTAAAAAACATCATAAAAACTGTAAAAAAATATTATTGAGATGTTAATGAACCCGCAAAATCCACGGAAATCACACCACGGAAATCAAAAAAAATAACAAAACCTTAGAAATTTTCTTAATTTGCTGGTTTATTTTACATTGAAATATGCAGTCGAAATTAGGAACACAAAAGGCATGAATTATCATCATTAATAAAACAATAGGATTAGCATAAACAAATTTATAGTCAACATGGTAATCAGAATTTCTAGATACCAAGCCACGGAAAGTGATTACGTACCGAAATAACAGAGTGACGTAAAGACATACACCTTTGTTGTACACACCACTGATGGGGCGTGACTGATAGTTTCTCTCAATCTAACAACTATTTACGCAGATATTAAAGTACAGTATTTATGAATAATTTAGTGCGCACCAGGGAAATCAGAGCTAAACGACGGACGCGAAGTTATCTCGTTGTAACTTGTCAACTAAAGCTTAGTTTTGCGTAGTAATAGCGTTAAATAAGCAAGTAACTATCTGGGTTATTGTGAACCTATGTAAATTAGTACCAGAGTTTTTAGGAAATGATATAAAAATTTATTAACACCGGAACATGAGGTTCGGACGCACCACGGAAGTCATAATTTCCAAGGATTTTATTTATTTTTACTTATTTAAAATAAGAATATTAAAAAACTAAAAAAGGCCTCCCCTATTATTTTTGTCTAATCTACTATCATAAAAAAAATCAAAGGGCTAGGGATACTTTTTGTATGATTTTTCGAGCCGGACATGTATTTTTGAAGCCCGGGAGAATCACCCATTTACGGTAGGTAATATAAGGTCTTAAAATATACATTGACTATAGAAATAAAATAATATATTAATAGAATCCCTCGCTAATGCTATCAATAACTTACCTAACCGTAAAATAAAAAAGGTAATCGTCATATCGTCCGGCGGAAACATATCCATAGGGTTCTAAATCAACAGGAGGGTCTTCGCAGGGGTTGGCGTGGGAAAGCTCCCTGGAAAGCGTTCTCGGCAGCCCCCACTCGGACACGTGACCTGTCGAGGGGTTAAAATTATAATAAAAGAAAACTTTATCTATTAGTCTTTGAGTCAGTCCTGTATTTGAACAAAATTAAAATACTCAATATTTTATTGCATACTAGTGTTACAAAGACCTTAAAATAATAGAGGTCCAACAGGAAACCTGCAAGGGCACAGCAATCTTATTATATCTTAAATCTAGAAGTTGGTCTTATATGTAGGTAGGTATGTACTTTACAATCAAAAGGTAAAAACATAAAATAAACTAAACATGGAGAAAAAACAAGTACCTATTCACAAAAAACATTTACAAACATCAATAAATAAACAAAAAAAAATAAAAAAAATCTTAAGGGCTAAATTAATTCCAGGGCGCGGCGCTCATTAGGGGAGGCCTATGTCCAGCTGTGGACTAATATGGGCTGGTCATGATGATGATGATGATGAAATCTTAAATAACGTTACCTTTATAAAGAACGAAAATTCCAATCAAGGAATGGAAAAAAAAGGGACAAGACCGCTAATTGCAGCATAACTACTGTACTTACCTAGTTAATTCGTTTTTATAACTTACTGACGACCCGCCTCGGCTTCGCAATGGTGTACGTTAGATATAAGCGCCGATAGCCAATCCCACGGCGGCGGCGTGACTTGAAAATTTGGACGGCGGCGGCGGCGGCGCGCCGCGGCGCGTCCTCCGAGAAATGAGAATTTTGTCAGGGAGAAAATAAAGAGCCAAAATCACAATAAAAAGCCTTATATAATTAGAAGAATCAACGTTTTTGTTTATTTTTATGACGTTAACAATATTATATGTGTTCCAAAAACAAATTTTAAAAAAACCACAACATTTGATAAACTTTTTAACAAAAATAGCAATATGAAAGACACAGCAAAACTAATCTAATTACTAATCTGAGTTGTGTAACTATGTTTACTACATAACAACAAGATACAATTAAGTACTTACAATTAAGATTAGGAACATAATAATAGTACAATTCGAATCAGTCTTGAAGAGTAAAATATTTTAAGCAAAAAAGCCCTCACGTCTTTCTTACAACTAATTATCAATCAGTCACTACAAGGTCAGTAGGTCATATTTCTAAAGTTATAGAATAAGTCCCAATAAAAGAATCACTACATAGTATAAAATAAAGTCGCTTTTTCTGTCCCTATGTGACGACGGATTTTGATGCGGTTTGTTTTTAATAGATAGAGTGATTCAAGAGGAAGGTTTATACGTATAATAAAACCGTGCGAAGCCGGGGCGGGTCGCTAGTAATAAATATATCTCCAAAAATAATATCGTTCACTCCTCAACAGATTCTCTGCAAAAGACATAATTATCGTGGATAAACAAAATCCTATTCAATCTCAATGGATTTAATCGTGAACGTTTCGCCGTTATCACGAGTCCAGCTGTAGAGAAAACACGTTTGCTGGGCGTGCTGGTAGCTGGGACGTTCAAAATTGAACGTGCAAGAGAATATACCGATGGCATACAAGTTTTTCGGTCTTTCCAGTACAAAAGAACGTCACCACCGTAAGCCTCCAGATCTTCAGGACGTGCTGTGCTGAAATACTTTCAGCATTCATTCTCCACCGCAGCCTCACCGTCGTCGTCGCTTTGAACGGCACTATGTTTTCGGGCCAAATCCAAAAGAAAATTTGAAGAACTGTGGTCAGAACTTGGTCCAGCGGTAGTGGAATCCACAGTTTGGTTTTTAGGAATGTCATCTGCTGTCAAACGTCTTCTGATTAATGATGATAAGAATGAGACAAAAAAAAATCGCGGTGAGCTACGACGGCGCGTCGTTTGTTCCATTCGGCGACGACGCGCTGCCTTGCACTCGCGGCGACGACGGCGCGCCGGCGCGGCGCTCATATCTAGTGTACGTATATCACATTATAAACCTTCCTCTTGAATCACTGTATCTATTAAAAACCGAATCAAAATCCGTAGGGACATAGGGACAGAGAAAGCGACTTTATTTATATTATGTAGTGTTACATTAATTTACATTTACACAGACAGGAGAACAAATTGACTTTATTGTTGATAATAATCATAGAAGGGTGTGCAGTTATGGTATATTTGCTTTTGTAAAGGGTAGATAACCTAGCGCAATAGGACACAATCACTTATCGAGTTTTGACGTTGTTTTGCTAAGTATTTCCTGAGGAAACCATTAAGAACACAATGACAGGCGTACTTTAACTGGGGTTGGGTCAGGTGGCCAGTCTACGATAATAATAGCCGATAAGACTTAACAAACTGAACTTTATCGTGACGACCTTTATGGAGCAGCGGGTCCTTAGAACAGGAGGGTTCGATTCCCGCCTCTGGACAAATGTTTGTACGATATGCAGATATTTGTTGAGGGTGTTCTGGGTGTTTTTTATGTATAAAAATGTCTATCTATGTAGTTAAATGCATTTAGTTTATCAGTTATTTAGTATCTATAAAAAAAGCTCTGTTTAGCTTGGGTCTAGATGATGCTGTGTGGATTGTTCAGCATTAGTTATCACTACATAGTATAAAATAAAGTCGCTTTCTCTGTCCCTATGTCATTATGTCCCTTTGAACGCTTAAATCTTTAAAACTACGCAACAGATTTTGATGTGTTTTTTTTTAAATAGATAGAGTGATTCAAGAGGAAGGTTTATATGTATAATAAAGCCGTGCGAAGCCGGGGCGGGTCGCTACTATAGTATAAATATGGACTCTACTATCACAAACTTAAATCGAACACATATCAACATAACATTTACACGTCTACCTATATACAAATATGAATTAAAATGTAGTAAAATAATCCACGGCAAGCTCCAACAATTCTTGTAATGGATAAAACAGCTTTTTATGTAACGCACAAAAATGTGAACGTTTTACATTTTATGTTATTTACTCTCATTCCTTAAATGGATCTTATCAAAGCTTTTATACATGCCATAGGTCCATACAATCGTTTAGTCTGTTGTCAACTCTAGGCCACTACAATTTAATTCAACCTAGTGTCTACGAGTTTGCCAGAGGGGTCTAAAGAATAACGCAGGAAGTCTCCAATTCGGTATTTTGAGACAAATCAACTACTTACCTAGGTACTTTAGTTTCGACTGCATCATTGTAGGGAGTTAGTAAATTAAAATAATACTTGACAATCCACACAGCATCATCTAGCCTCAAGATAAGCAGAGATTGTATATGTTGTGTATATGAACATGTCGTGTATATGTACAAGATGACTTATATAGGTATACATATTAAGATAAGATAAAATCTTTTATTTTCAACAAAACTAACACAGATACACTACACTTATATTCTAGTACCGACATGCTGAGGAGGTAATTCATATAATACAATAAATTAGTTACAGTTCAGTGAAAAAATCTAAGTCTATGGGTACACTGTAGGTACACCTGTTATTTCGGACGAAAATAAATGAGGAAGATATTTTTTCCTACTAACTTGATGAAGTTCAGAACTTCAATAAATTTCAGAACTTAATTTCTTGGAGGCGGAAGCTAATCTTAATATTATTCATATTTCAATTAATCTTTCGACAGATCCCGAGGGGGCTATATAAGGAAACTAAGATATTATTTTCACAAGTGTTTTCTACAACTGAAAACATTACATTGAGCCTATTTTTAATATAGCGTTAATACTCATATAAAAAATCGTTTATTTCCGTTATTATATACATTCGTATTCGAAAATTGATTGTACTAATTCTTATACAAACATACGCCACCCAAATAAAGCTATCAACTTTTCCTGAAATCTGTTGAAACAAGTCGTAAAGTGTGAATGTCAGTGATTCCGAGGCACTTTGTCAATCAAGGCGCATATCGTGCGAACGCGTTATAATGGAGGAGGATATTATAATAAACAGATCTCCCCTCGCTCCCTCCCTAATAAATATCAATAGCGCGCTTGTTAGGGTCCTTTCCATACAAACGTGGTTTTAAATTTGTCCGGAGTTGTGTCACCACGCCATGCGCCATGCCATGTCATGCCTCCAAACTTTTAATGAGTTCGTTTTGGCTGTTGTAGCGCTCAATAAAATTATCCAAACTGACAAGGATTTGTAGTTTTTGTCTTTGTCAGCAGCTTAAGTCAATCACAGTGTTCACTAATTCACGGGTATTTATCGGGTTATTTACGTATTTTGCCGATGTTTTGGAACGCGACAATTAAAAATTTATTATGTAATGTTCTGATCGCATAATTTATAAAAAAAACTGTCTTTCATGAATTGTTTGATTTGACTTTCTTTACTGTAAGTATGGATTCTTGTCGGAATTGCTTGCTGTCAATACCTACATAAAATATAATTTAATTATAAGAATTGTTCTAGTTTACTAGACATATAATTTTTTCCAGCAATCATAACTAGTTATAGACAATCAAGTCTATAATCCTTACAAAATAATTACCGATTTAACCTTCAGTTATGTACCGAGTTTGTACAAAAAGAGTACCAACAAATAAGCCCTTACCAACTTGAATACTCGACAATGCCCTAGTGATGCTGGTGCATTGACTCCATTTGCTTTTTTGCAGCCCCGTCTCGATGATACCTTGTTCATGAGTAATCCCACTTTCTCGCGTATGCGATTATCTAGTTTTTACGTCGTCAACCATCTGCTAAGGCATTATCTGTAAGCCAGTGTACTTATCATTCATTGTAAGCATTGAATTTTTAAATACGTTGTTGTTTGGATGTTTATTACCTCTGTACGCCGAAACTGCTATACCGATTGGGCTCATAATATTAGCATCGATTAAGGTCTATACTTTGATTATAATATAATAATGCTGGGTATTTAGGAAGATACTTTTGATTCCGGGAAATGCGTGTTATGCCCTGGCAAGAAACTAGTAAGAAAAAAAAGTCGTAACTCTGATTGTAATTTCTAGGTACTGGTGTAAACTGGATTTAAAATTATAAGGGAATGTTAAAGTTGCATAAAATCTGGCCTAATGCAATAATAAAATCTGTCGTCTGGTTTTATGACGTCAGCAATGAATTATCTAATTACACAGCCCGACGCAAGTGCATGTGAACAACGGATGTGCGTAATAACAACTGTGAAATAAGGATAAAACCAAAGGACCCTTAATCAAACAGGATACACTTCCTAAGAGAAATGTGTGTGACTTATGATTGTTATGCCATAAGACGTCCAGCCAGACACTGGACAAAGCGGAGTCTTAGGTATATCTTAATTCTTCAAATCTTAATTCATCTATAACTTCTAAATTAATGTTTTTACTTTTAACAATGGAAGGTGCCTTCTACTTTACCACTAAAGAGGAAGTAATGTGCCAAATTTAACAAACAATCTAACGATTAAAAACATTGCGGTTTTACTTCCTGTGTGACCGATTGAGCATTACTTGCGGATGTTATTATCTGCGGTCACGATAAAACATCAGATGGCTTGCGTTCGGTTCCCATATGCCACTAGAGTCCAGACCTACAGGTCAGGCAGTAACACTAGATGTAGACGATACACGTGATTCCAGGCCAACGGAAGTTACGCGCATTTTGAGACCATGTTAATAATCAGTTCACAGGCACTGAGGTGAGCTTGTGTCACAAATCTTAATAAGGCCGACATTAGAAAAATCACTACATAGTATAAAACAAAGTCGCTTTTTCTGTCCCTATGTCCCTATGACCTTATGTCCCTTTGAATGCTTAAATCTTTAAAACTACGCAACGGATTTTGATGCAGTTTTTTTTTAATAGATAGAGAAATTCAAGAGGAAGGTATATATACTTATAATACAACCGTGCGAAGCCGGGGCGGTCGCTAGTAAGGTATACATTATATAAGGTAGGTATATTTGGCTCTTATAATAAGGTAATTTTGTATACAATTTCATAGAAAGGGTTAGTTACTAAGATAAGTATATTATATATATTTTAAGCAAGTTTAGCTGAGATCGAATATTTATCCTTTCTTTCATTTATTGCGTTTTCATATTTTTTACTGTCGTGTTTTCACTTGATAAGAAGTATCACCAAATAAATAACGTTGAGTATATTATATACAAGTTTATAACCCCTGTTGTCCACTCAGATTTTTTTAGAGGTTTTAGATTAATTAACAAATCAGCTAGGCTGCCCTCTTAAGTACAAGTAAGTAGGTAGATAAGGTTTGATTCAAAACCCTATTGGTAATATGCTCCCAAAGAACTTGATTAAAGAGAATTGTCTAATGCCTTACTCATGGTAGGTACCTAGAGGTATATACCTCTAGACCAATTTTCCTTCAGAAAGGATACAGTTTGCTAAATAGGTATTCCACGAAATATCTGTTAATATCTAGCAGCTTGGAAGAACATCTGTTTATCAACATTTCAAGGACTCGATAGATTCCCATCAGCATACGTTCAAGATCATTAGGAATTTAGGAGATCTGGGACCGAACAGGCGGCGGGGCATTTCACATGCCTTGTGGGAACACACAGTTCACCACGCTCAGAGAAAACATCACATGTTGACTGACGATGAAATCACGGTTATTTTTGTGTGCTCGATTGTTTTTATTCGCTCGCCAATAAGGAAGTTTCCAAATTTTTTATTTAAATGTAGAAAAATAATACTATACTTGCAATAAAGCCCAGTGAAATTTTTTTTCAATTATCTTCATAAATGACGAAGTTATGATACTTTTCCCGTCCGGTTTAAAAGTTCTCGGCGCGCGGCCGCTCAACAACGTCATGACGTCACAACTTCCGCGAGACGCTCGAGTAGAGTAGTAATCGATGCGCGGTCACCTCAGACGGTTGTTGCTTTTGGCTAAATCAAGACCGAATGGATATTATCGTTGTAGAATCTGTGCAGGACAACATCTACATAGTTTTAAGATTGCTAGTAATTTTCTGAAGGTCTGGTTATCAGGTTTTAGAGTTCGAAATCGTTCGTCGTTTTCAGTTATCATCATAGAATAGTGTTGGTACTTGTCTCCAACAAAAATAGGCCATAGGTTATCTTTATATACTGGCCATAGATCGTTATCCTACCTGGCCGGAGGGTGTCCTACACTACGTTTGCCCAGTCGCGGTCTCCACCCAAGAACACGTTTATCGCAACTATCTAATAGATTATCTTATAGTTGATAGAAAACAATATATGTACCTACCTACTTTTGTGTAGATAAGGTTTATTTTGTATACAGTCGAACATTCTAGAGCTTTCGGGAATGTGCAGAAAGCTCTGGAAAGTTCTGGAATATACGAGATCAAATACAAATTATCTATTACAGTAAACGTAAACTAATTAACATAGCTTGGGTTTGGAACCCTATTTAAATAAAGAGATACCTATGTGTGTTAGAGGGTTCCGCTCTTCCATAATATATAGTTACAATAATATTGGAAGGTGCGTATTTGAAAGATTAAATTAAAACATTTAATATTGTTTGCAAAAGTTGGTTAGCATTTGATTGTTTAGATAAGTGTGCGCCTGTGTGTTTGTGGCGTGTGTGTATAAGTATATGTGTGTGTTTGTGTTTTGTGCATGTTAGTGTTTTGAGTTGTGTGTGTGTTATGTGCATGTGTGAGTACCTTACCGAGTGTGTTGAGTTGGTTTATATGTGACGAAGATCATTCGAGAACATAGTAGAAACTTCTGGAAGCCTATAGAACAATCTCTAAGTCTGTATAATGATATCAATAAATCCTCTTCACTAGTCCTCTAAAATCCCAACATTATGATTTTGATGTAAATATGTAACTTTAGGAAAATATGCTCTTGTAATTCCGATCACTGCTTATTAATGTTCATGACTTTGAAGTATATCATATCAAGGTTCTCGATCGAATCGAAAAGAAAGAAAGAGACAATGGGAATGACAGAGAGATTTACCTTTCGGAAAATCGTGGAAACATAAGACAAGGACAGCTGACGGTGTGGCTGGCGTTTGAATGAAAGGGACAGAGTTATTTCTCTAGAAATTTGTCGATTTTCAACTAAGTTTTGTAATGTTACGAGGTACCTATTGGAGATATAAAAGGCCGAACATGTCCGACGATTATTCATTCAATGTTTGGAATGGATTAAGTATAGATTAATTCTTTGGAAACGAACAAGTGAAAAAAAAATAGTGGACTAATAGAAATATAAATTCAGTATTGCAGTAGGTATGGAAATATAATAGCTGTTCTCACAGAACAATCTTCAAATTCTACGTCATCTTCATATATAGGACTTTCTAGTGACGTCGCATAGAATCATTATGGAAACCGTGCAAGTTGATGCTACACTACAGTATATAATATTGTGTCGTGCCCAAGTGCACAAGTACCTACAACTATTAGTGCACCCGATAAACATTATTTTATGGTGCCTAAAAAATAAGATTGGTGCAAAGTTATTAAAAGAAAGAAATCTCTTTCAAATAAAATAAACACTAGATGCGCCCCGCGGCTTCGCCCACGAACCAGAGATTTTTGACATACAAATTCCAGAAAGTTATTGCACACCCCCTAGTTATTGTTATTGAGTAAAAATAAAAAATACGTGTTAAATTATTCATTCCAGAGATAAGTTGTACCGAGTTTTGAGAGAATCGAACCAAGGAATAATTATTTTCCATACAAACTTTACCACCCCATTTAACCCCTTCAGAGATTATTTTTTCTAAATTTTACTATCCTATATGTTATTTTAAGTCCCAATCGATTTACATACCAAATTTCATCTAAATAACTTAAGTAGTTACGGAGATTATCGATAACAAACATTCACACAGACTTTCCCATTTATTCTAATAGTAAGATATTAAGATATTAACCCGTGAAGTGTTTACTGCACACCCGGGTGTTCATTAGTCTGAAACCCCCGCGTGCTTAGTGAACACACGGGTGTGCATAAGACTTTGGTCCCATTCGTTGCTTGTTTTTATCAAGACCGGATTATCTTAACGCCTATTGGCTGCACCAATGTCAAGCTTCATTCAATAAGGAACGAAATATAGTCAATAGAGAGACTTTGAGACAGGAAATTGATAATTATCGAGTGAAATTACCAAACATTGCGTGGACGGGTCTGCTGGCAGCCATCTTTTATAAATTGCGTAACAAGAGAAGTGATAAGAGTTTTGTGAAAATGAATTCAAGAAGGAACCGTTGAGTAATCTATTAAGATTTTTATGTGTATTTACTGGGAAAATACTGTAGATTATGTGTTAAGTTATAGAATCACAAATAGTGTTAAAAATTTAATGAAAAAAAGTAACTAACTTTTGCGGCGGTCGCGCGCAATGGCTGCTGTGTTTTGTTTTTGTTAGAATGAATTCAAGAAGGAACCGGTGAGTAATATGTTAAGATTTTTATGTGTATTTACTGGGAAAATACTGTTGATTATGTGTAAAGTTATAGAATCACAAATAGTGGTAAAATTTTAATGAAAAAAAGTAACTAACTTTTGCGGCGGTCGCGCGCAATGGCTGCCGTGTTTTGTTTTTGTTTGTAAACTGGTTTGTGATGTAATTATTATGTTAGACAGTGATCTAGATACATATAATTATGCATAAATACCTATGCTACAGAGTTAAATTGTTAGTTTCCGTAAAAATCTATTGTGAAGTGGAAAAATAATGCAAATGTGTCACGATTTTGACTCGAAATCATAAACTTGGAAAGAAATTCAATAATTTCGGTATCATGTAAGTTTTTTGAAACTATTTAGAGGGCATTAGCTATAAGGAAATTTTACAACGAAAACAATGATGTATAATTTACAACATATAATTATAACATAATCCCGTAAAATTGATTTTTGTCATGACGTCACGTAAAACTTATTGCTGGTTTTTTGATTGCTGGTACTTGCGTGCATTATAGGCATTATTAAAGGTCAGGGGTCAGCACAGCACGGGTTAATAAGGTTACTTAATACTTTATATAGACACCCACACCACACACCGCGTTCCATGTACCTACTTACTTACTGTGAGCGACAAACGACGAAACAGCCGAAAAACGCTTTCCGCCCCTACTGTACCGTTGACTCGCCGGGAATTGTGACGTCACAGGCGAAATGCCTCGCACTTATTTCAAAATACGTTTGGGGTTCAGTAAAATTGGAATAACTTTGTCATTTTTCAAGTTTTTTAAATAATTCTTTCACCATATATATTGTAATTTATATGCCCTTCAATTCATGTAAGTAGTTTTTATTTTTGAAAAATTGGAAACTTCCTTATTGGGGGCAATCAACGACACGTGTTCCGTTCGAGACGCTTGCCTTTAGCCATTGAGTTCGTTAAGTTTATAGATCGAGTCTAGGAAATACAAATATCACAATGGTAGCTAAAACGGTTGCTAGCTGTGCATTCCCAAAGTCTGTTTTTGTGTAGTCTGTTTTGCTGTGCATTCCCAAAGTCTGTTTTTGTTTTGTCTGTTGACTACCGGAATCTGCAGAAGTTAGTTGCAGCCTGCGAAGCGGGTTCGATTCCCGCCTCGAGACAAATATTATAAGTATTTCAGTCATCTAATATCTATCTACTAACACTAGCTTAGCTAAGCTTGGGGCTAGATGATGCTGTGTGGTAAGCTGTGTGGATTGTCCTGCATTTTTTATTTCGTCTTGATGAAAGATGCCATAAGCCCATAACGTAAGCTACGTTCCCATGATCTATGAGTACCTCTGAGAGTACCAAGAAATATTTTTATGCTCTCGAGTCCCAATTACAAGATAATGTGCTGTTGCCTGTTACCGACTAGAAGGGTAATCCAATGCCTCTGCCATGTGTCCACTTACACTATCTCTTTGTCGTAAACCGTTCCTTAAAACAACGTTCACAAGTTTTCGGTTGATTGTTGTAACGATTATGACCTAGTTCGGTGCTGCTATTGCAACAGCGTTGTTGAGCTTTATTTGAATTTATACCGCAGGCAGCAATGAATCTACGCGACTGTTCTGAGGTTTGTTAGCACGGGTAGTGGATTCCGAGAACATAGGAGCTAATTGTTTCACTTCATCGAACACAGGGTTCCTTGAATGAAGTGCACTAACTAATTAGCGGTGGATAGTAGGTCGCTATTGTATGGCGGCGCCGCGCGGTTCCGATAAAGGTTCCCTTTATGTCTTTCTGTTTATTTTTTCAATTCTATCCCAGAGTTCCTTCCACGCTAATTACGATGTGATAATTTATAACGCAATCGGTGCCGGCTAATCAATATCTCTGTTTTATGATCTCTTTGGGTTTTAATTAGGGGTTTTATGAATGTTTTGTTCATCAAATATTATTTTTTCATAGATAAGTAATAGATTATAGAATGTCTGTTACGGCGCCAAGTAGTAGGTATGTTTTCAAAATGAATATTTATCGTAGAAACAATGCAAATGGGTGTTTCAAACTGCTATGATCTATTGTTGTCTTCTAATCGATCTTCTAATTTAACACAGTGTCATACGAATCCTTCCCAGAAACTATCACCGTGTATCGAAGCCAAAAATACAAAGATCGGGATGATCTTTCCTCTTGAATAATGCATGACCGTGCTGGTCCATTATTACGAAGGCGCGGGCCGTTTCGCCGCACGAGCCGCATTCTAATGCGCCACAATTTGGTCGACACCATGTCAAATTACAATATTTCATTCGATTGTGTTTCCGAAAGGTATTCCCGAGATCTATGATTTGTGTTGGCATTGTCTTCAATTCCTTCCGATTGCGACACATGCTAAGAATATCTTATTGTGTTTTAGTCGTTATCGTTTTTCGATAGTGTTTCAAACGAGTTTCCCTGGGTGCGATCGAAAAGCGTTCCTATTATAGAAATGTAATCTGTTAATATGATTTAAAAATGTAAATTAAATGAAGCTTAACCGCTAATGAGGCGCACGGGTCCCCGTAACCCGAGCCAACCCGAGCCCCGACATGCGCCGCGCTGGACCTCAAGCTCCGGATACTATTTGGTCCGTCAAGCCTGTTGTGCTCATCCATCCATCATAATATTTGGCAGGAAGTAAGCATATACCAAATAATTACCGACTGAGTAAATCCAAGACAAGAAAAAGGAGTTCTTATTCAAATAAGGCACAATAAATCACTACTGTTGAATATGTACATAAGGATTTCTGTAGCTTGGCCGTTTTGGACAGCATCGCTTATCGGGGGAAAAGAACAGCGGCGAGCGACCGATTATAATATAAAAAGAGGTTCTCAGTCGTTCCATAACCGATTGCAAATGGCGAGCCGCAGGCCGCAAGCCATTTATAGCGACGCAATCTCTGCTAAAAAATAATCATGCAAAGATTTTCCTCTGCGAGCCATTACTGTCTATCGGTTCCGATACTAAAACGGAGGGAGATAGGATGCCTCAACAATGACACAAAAAACGGATCAGACGCCGCCGATGCGGTCCCTCTCCGAAATGCCTGAGCGTTCGACTCTTTTTATTTCCACCGAATTTAGGTGAAATTGTCGCTGCATGTTCTCGATAATTCGAATTTATCGATTATGTTTGACTGACCAGACTTTTACTTTTTATTTTAATACTACAACATAGTTTGATCTGTACCTATGGCGTCCTGCGTCGCGACACAAGAATGCCATAAAATGCCCCCGGGTCTCATATTATAACTCGTTTTGTTTACTTACACCATAGCAGTGGCTTGGAGTCCATAACCGAGTCGACACCACAATGGCTGCCTTACGGGTTCACTGCGACGTTTGTTAAAGATTCCGCCCGATAAAAGCTAAATTGGCATAACAGTATTTCAGCTTAATAAGGTACCTTTACGTCGTTGACAATCGCTATATTCCGTGGATTCTGTTTATCTCTGCTCACCAACTCAATAATCTCTTCATCCTTATAAGACTTTATGTCAGTAATTTTATAGAACTTTTCTTCTTTTTATCTTCATGTTAAGTTATTTAATTCCAACCGAGTGGGCATATGTCACGCTTGAAAATGCCCTGTGGAAACTTAATACGTGAACGCAAAACGACATTCGATACGTTCGACGGATCGAGGTGACGGATTTTGAGGCAAAGTTCCATAAAAGGCCCATAAATGAGCCTTCATAAAAGTTTTTGTATAAGAAGAATATATGAGTAACTTTACCTTTATGCGTTAAAAGTTATGAGCTGTAATAATGCTTTAGAAATAACTATCAGTTATCCTATCTTTTAAGATTGGTTTACGGGCCATGGATCGAACGTATGATGACGTTATTTAATATTACTATACAGTGTGATTTGAAGTGCTTCTTTTTGACATTTAATACCTGTGTTTGATTTATTTCACAACATTATACTTTGGGACTATTTATGTACTACGGTTCCCCCGACGGCTAAATTATTATTAAATTATGTATCATTATTATTTTTGATCTGGTTTCTCGCTTATCAACATCATCAAGTATCCTGTTTGATTTAATCCATACAAAATCATCCTGTACAAAGTGCTACAACCGGACTGGCTCAGGATTTATGAGTGGTCCGGTAAGCGGCTTAGCAGCTACCACAATAAGAGAACCACGATCGAGGCTTTTCACACCTCGCTGTTTGGCCTTCGTGTTAGCTTCGACGCCTCTTGTGTGCCTACCCCTAAAGTTCGCACCTCGTACATAACACCCATCCATTAGGTGAAGGTTTATCCTTACCTTCTTCGGCATTATTTTTTATGTTTCTCTGGAAATTGTCTGTTTTATGGCATTACCAGTATGAGATGCACGGCGGCATCTACGAAGACATTTTGCATACAGCTGTAAAACAATACCAACATAATGAAACGTTTATATCATGGTTGCAATCATCACGTACATTGTAGGTACTTAACATTAAAATGAGCAGAGATATCAAAAGCATCTTTTATTAAGGGATAAAGTTTACTAACTTATCAATTTAATTGCTCATGATTCTAACATCAGAAACAAATCATTATTTTAATACTTCCGGTATTGTTTAATAAGATACGTAAAACCAAGCTAGCAGAAGAGATAAGTGGATCCGAAAATTAGTTTAATTCCTTCAAAACTTCACAAACAAATCATTATTTTGATGAAGTTAGTATTGTTCGATAGCGATATAGGTACATTACATATACATAGGTACTTTAATACTTGAAATAAGAATAAACTCGCTTTCCCACAACCAGATGCATCTTTCAAAGGACAATGTATATAGGTACACTTCGACAACGAAACAACAAATGGGTTGCAAAACATCAGTAGGTACATAAATTCATATAAATTGATAGATATTGATAAACTACTCTTTCTACAAAATACCAATTTAAAAAGAGGATAAAAAAGCTTGTGACGAGTTTTGCTCCAACTCGCAAACCAATGCTTAATTTCATAAAGATATAAGTGAACAAAAGGGAAATAAAGTTGAGTTTGATTTTGAGTTCAAATAGGTACGTAAAAACAGGTCGCAGAGAGAGACTTTTTCGATATCCATATTATCCATCAATAAGACGGTCCACAGTGAGTGTACGTCCGTCGAAAGGATATACCTAAAGCACTTTGAGTTTGATTTTGAGTTCAATTACGTAAAAACAGGTCGCAGAGAGAGAAGTGACCTTTTCGACAACCATCAATAAGACGGTCCACAGTGAGTGTACGTCCGTCGAAAGGATATACCTAAAGCACTTTGAGTTTGATTTTGAGTTGAATTACGTATAAAGGTCGCAGAGAGAGAAGTGACCTTTTCGACATCCATCAATAAGACGGTCCACAATGAGTGTACGTCCGTCGAAAGGATATACCTAAAGCACTTTGAGTTTGATTTTGAGTTGAATTACGTAAAACAGGTCGCACAGAGAGAAGTGACCTTTTCGACATCCATCAATAAGACGGTCTACAATGAGTAGGAACGTCCTGCGTGACTAGAGATCGTGTTACTCGAGCACCATTATCTAAGTGAAAGTTCTTTACGATGCCTTTGCGTGTTACGAAAACGCTTTGCGACAGTTTGCTTGTCTGGGATATGATATAACATATTGTACCTTGTGCCAATAGTTTGGATAGAGATAAATTAGGTACCTAATGGTATATTAGGTAACTATTATTATCCACACAGAATCATCTGCCCCAAGCTAAGCAAAGCTTGTGTAGGTATATACTTACTTAAAAATTATTATAATTATTTATGTTGTGTTGTGTTACGTAGATACTTAAATTTTTTTCTTTCTTTAAATCTTTTAGAAATTTGCATTGTAGATTTTTGACAATGCTCTTAGGGTCTAATTAATTTAATTAATTAATTAGTCTCTTATTAATTTCTAGAGTAAAACGGCTTAGTAGGAATAGGTTAGGTTTGGTTCTTTCTTTGTCCATAAATTTTGTTACATCACGATAAAGCATATTTTCCATTAGCAGGTTGCCATCCTTGCATAAGCAGAACTTTTGAAATTCAATAAGTTTACAGCATGATTGCTCATCATTCAACTTTTAATGTGCAAGAATGCAATTAAATATAGGTAGTTTCTACTTTATTGCAAACAATAGAATTATCTCTTCTATGCAAAAAAGCACCTTGGCTTACTAATGTTTTAGTCATAACCGGTAAACTATTTATAATTGCGTTTTGACAGTTAGGTATCTTGATTAGCTATTGTATATTTTACCAATAAAAACAGTAAATATTATTGATGACAAAAAGGTGTAATATACAAAAACCACAAGACACTTATAGATTTGTGAATGAACTAGTAGCTAATTTGTGAACAATGCAGACAATTTCATGGGACG
The DNA here is from genome assembly GCA_944547425.1 of Eupithecia centaureata. NCBI lineage: Eukaryota > Metazoa > Arthropoda > Insecta > Lepidoptera > Geometridae > Eupithecia > Eupithecia centaureata. The sequence goes on along the minus strand of OX155684.1, from coordinate 10,743,824 downwards.
ACTCACGGACATCCTACACTTACATTGTAAATGTGAAAGTTTGGATGGATGGATGTTTTTCCTCTTTCACTCCAAATGACGAAATTCAGCCTGAAATAAAACATAGGCAATTTTGTACCAATTTTCAAGGTCTACAAGCTCAGTTTGTCAGTTGTCTTTAAAATAACCAAATAATCATCAACATAAGTCTAAATTAAGGGAGAAATCGAATGTAAAACAGTTAAAAATCAAAACATCTTTCATCTCGGTAATGATCATCCTTGACTACAAGATATACCTAATGTCTATATTGTATCCTTTATAATTGCGCCTCTTCAACTTTTGTCACGAAGACAGGAGATAATCAAAATTGCATTACGCTTCGTCACGGGTCCTCTCTGCAAGCCGCGGTATAAAAAGAGGGCATTCATTGCAAATGGACACCTTCATATCACGTCCCTTGATTGATGGGACAATTTATTGAAGACGATACAATGTTGTGTGTGTAGAAAAACATCTTTGTATGGTTGTTTACGTGTTTACTTTCTTGATGAGTTTGTTTGCAGGAATGTTTGTATCTGCAATCTTGCAATCTTTGACGTAAGATTTGTACGAATTGGATTACTCTGTTTTTGTGCAATTGTCTAAAACGTAGGTAATATATAGGTAATATCTACTGGGTTCTAAAATACAAGATCTTTTTATTAATTAGAGGATTTACAAAAAGGAAGGGACCTAAATACAAAACACTATCATTCGAGTTTATCGTATTATTTATCTTGTCTTACAAACTGTACCAAACGGTGGTTTATTTTATATTATACTAGCGACCCGCCCCCGCCTTACACGGGTTTTTTATAAGTATATAGGTAAACCTTCCGCTTGAATCTATTAAAAAAAACCGCATCAAAATCCGTTGCGTAGTTTTAAAGATTTAAGCATTCAAATGGACATAAGGACATAGGGACAGAAAAAGCGACTTTGTTTTGATACTATGTAGTGATTCCATACAAAAAACGCGGGACGAGTTGCACAATGAAAACATTATTTATTTTGAATATTTTGCAACTCGTCCAAAATGAGCAGTAGGCATGTAGGACGAGTTGACTCATAGGTTCGAAACAATTTTTGATTTTGTCAGCTTATAATCAACATTTCATTAGTCTTTCGCTCATTTTCACGATTTTCGCTGCACATGCGCAATTATGCGCCGTCGAAGTTTTTGTTACTGTTTTGAGTTGGTACTTTGCTTGTTTCCTGAAAACAACCCGCGTGTTTCCTATTATTGTTTCCAATATCAGTTTCCGTACGTTGGTTAAAAAAAATGTCTTCGCCAATACCAAAATATATTTGAATCTAGAACCGATACGGCGTAGGTACACTAACGATAGCTATTTGAAAATATTTAACCGAATATCAATATCATTGTCTTTCATACCTTCGCCTAAACGATACCGTACGATATAATGTTTGAAAACGACGAATTAACAGCAACACTCCCGTGTTATGATAATCTCAACGTTGTACTGACTTGCACTGCACCTGCATTTAACAAAGGAACATTGAATCTTTGTAGTTAAATAATGTATAGGTAGGTATCTAACGCGTAGGCGGCACGGTCAGCTTCTAACTCGTTATGTAAACACCGTGGACCACTGCTGGCATGAGCTAAACACACTTTCGAAGGCACCTACCTATCTACAACAGTTGTGTTGTGTTAGGTGTCATTTGTAATACGGAATGCGTGACTGGGGTGGTGAGGAACGTGTTTCATCGGTAAATATGAACTGGTATTGACACTGGTGTCAGGATCTTTGAATATCCTAGGAAGTATATGCCTGCTTTTGTTGTACATAGTGTAAGGAATTACCTAGAGTTATTTTTTATAAATATATGTTTAAGTAATTTAAATTTCATTTTAGTCTATCATCATCATGATCAACCTCAGTCGACTGCTTGACATAGGCCTCCCCTAATGAGCACCATAGCGCCCTGTCTTCAGCTTTAATATAAGAAAAATATACTAGACTAAAATAAAATTTAATCGGAATCATTGTAAAACATGTACCTAATTGACTAAAAAAAGTAACTAGGTTTATGTCTTCTATACAGGGTTTTAGGTGTTTAAGATTTAAATTTTCACAGATACATGATTTCCGGAGAGGGCAAGATAGATTTGCCGTAGAGTCCAAAAAGCCTTCGAATTCATTTTAAAGTTCGGATAAGTGTCAAGTCAAAATGCAATGTTTGCATAGGACAAAAGCGAAGGCGCCCGAAACATTTTATTTGCACTTACCACACGAAGGGACAAAATAACAATATTATGGACAACTATTGTCCTTTCTAGACCTTTTTAGAAGAAATATACTAAGACAACTTCGTGTATTTTCACTTTGTAAAGTTAAATCAGATAAATCAATAAATTTCATTTGTTTTTATTACAATTTTACACAAATGATCGCTCCCGTTGTACTATAAATGTTTATATCATGTTAATTGTGGTTAAGGGAATGCAAAACGGAAAAACCAAAATAATTGAATGCCATCAAGCTATAAATTTTAATATCAGCCCGTAAAAGACTTTGTGGAATTCGAAAACCTGTTTCCCTACATTGTCAACGGTTTTCATAATTTTAACAATTCAACGAACAACGAAGATTAATGTATTGTATCAATAAAAGGAATCGCATGTTTTGGTCAACCTTGGAGGGGACGCGTCATCTCGCCTAATTTATGTTCTCGGCCCATGTGCATGGCCCCTCACTAATTGGCTCCAGCTACCCAACTTCATATTTTAAATGCTACTTATTTGAATAAAAATTCGATTGGCAACACAAGCAATTTACTTTTTATACCTTTTGGTTCTGATTGAACTTGCAGACGTATCTTCGGGGCATCATTTTATGCCGCGCTAAATGACTGTAATATTTTGTGCCATACGATATAAAAATGTTTAATGTCGCCGGTGAAAAATATTTAATGGCTTTGGAATAGCGGCGTTTGATTTCAACTTTTATGGTGAGCAATTAATGCGAGAGGCTGAGCTTGGTTTGTGTGGTCAAGCTCACAAATAAAAGAGTAAACCTAATTACAGAAATACTACAGAAATACTCTTTCCTTTGCGCAGTAGATATTCATATTTGCTGTGGAAGGGCTTTGAGATGTCAACAGCCCCTAGGCTCACGCATAGGACACCGACTTAGACGTATACATACAGTCATTATGCTGCTTGCTTAAAATGTATTTTAAGTCTTTACCTACCGTGTATCAACACGGTAGGTAAAGACTTAAAATACATTTTATGAGAATAAAAAACAAGATTTAACATAAATACCGATAAAAACAATGACTTAAAATATTTTCAACCAAGAAAAGAAAGTGACTGTGCTGTGACTGCTGTGAGTCACAGCAGCAAAAAGGTACTTCGATTCCGACGTTGTCCCTTCTAGTCTTGTCTAGTGGGTTGGGCACTAATCTCGATTCGTGGGTGTAGCCGGCAATGTAAACTTATTTTAATGAGGTCGATAAATCAAATGGAATAATGGAGGTGGGTTCCGGCGCGTGCCGCAAGGCCGGCCGACTCGAGGAGTCAGATTTCCCGAGTCTGAGGTTCACGCTCGCTCGACCCGCTTGCTCTATAAGGCGCGGCGAGTATTACGATTAACCCTTAATAGTTACCGGTTCCTATCACGGAGCGTTCGTCATTGCAGAACCGTTTACGCCATAACGTCGCGAGCACCGGACACCGCTAATACTTTATTCAAATCAACAACCAGTTAAAAATACCGCCACCAAATTTAGACAGAGCGGTGCCAATTTTGAATGACAGATTTGGCATCATGTTGCTTTTTGGTGTTCATTTACCTACTTACAGTTTTTGCAAGGTTGAGACATAAATTGGTTTCTTGCGATGCAGATATTCTAGGTATTGCTGTAACATAATACGTGTTTAGCAGTAGGATCGCATTTGCTGTGGCCGGAGGCGTTTTGTCCAAGTTGAGTCCACCGTTAAATAATAACGAGCGTGTACCAGGCCAGGGCTCCAGTGGGCTATAAATTGTTCGCTGCCGGCGGGCACGCGGCACGCAATCTCAATGCGGAAAATATGCTGGAGACTCGAGTCCTACAGAGCCGACATAGCTAAAGCAGTAGATATAGGACTAACTCAGGCGCAAGAGCACGGGTCGGACTGCCGCGGGCTACGCTCGGCCTAGCATTGTCTGAGCTCAATACTCTAACCACAGGCTTCGGTAGACAAGCTGTTTGCACAAGCAATATTGAAGCAAATGCAGATTTTACTTGCTGCTGTTTTGTAAAAAAATTATAAAGCACAACAGAAAGGAAATCGCTTCATACGAATAAGCACGGCTTACTCAATGGAAATGACTGCCCATTGAATCATGCCACTACAAAGGTTTCTTTGTTCACGTTAACGCATAAACATGGAAACGATGAAGTGACTTAATGAGACAATAAATTCTTAAAAAGCCATGTATCTGTACGTTCTTATTTAAATATAAAGCAGCTAAACAGCCTGATTTGGGCACGCATTTGACAAATCGTAACGAGCATACAAAGTGGAAGCCTTCCGGTTGGGCAATGAATATGCAAGTTTTGGCTTGTCAATTTGGCATGATTGTTTTGGAAACAAGCCATTCAACGACTCCTGTGAATGCCTTACAATGAGGTCTGGTCTGTGGCTCTTCCAGGTGAGCGATCATTACTTGCGCATTCCTTGAAACTGTTGCAACACACCGCCTGATTACTCTGCTTATTGATTCTGTAGATGGCCGCTGGTTTTTATCCGATTTATTATTGAAATTATAGTTGATCGTGGCCACAGTTTTTTTTGTCCATCATAAATTGTTACAGATGTGAAAATATCTTACACAAATTACATTTTTAAATTTATACCTCGCTCCTGGGGAGTATATAGAAATGTCAATGTTTGGCAAACTTTTGCGTTGACTGTAGGTACTTTATAACAATGTATGATTATTATTGTATGTTTCATTGTTGTAAGTAGGTACCTATTTAAATACATTTACATAACACATACAAACAATGTCTACATATAATTTATAAAAATAATAGCGAACATAAAAGAACATAAACCCGGAACGCGTTGAAGTCTTTTATATAGGACTTCCTAATATTTCTTTTCACACATTTATGGTAATTTATATATTTTTTTAATTTAAATTAAGATTTAGTTTGTACCAATCAACCCTATCAACATTAATGTATTGTTAGAAACACAATTGATGTCAATAAACAAAATAAAACAACACGTAACGATATTTCCGTAGCTTCACAGAAAAAGGGGCGCGCGTTTACGTCTTCTATACTGAAATTACAAAATCTCGTGGTTTCTAACCTAAACAACTGGCTGCTTCACACGGTCCACCAGACACATGGCAGACTCAACCAAACAATAAACTAGAAAATAAAGAAATAGGCCAGTGAAACTGTAAGTGAATGGAGTTAGTATGCAGAGCCAACCACATCAGTCTTTCTCACGGCTCCTTGTTATTCCTCCAACGCGCCGCGTGAGAAACCTTCTCATGCGGGTCTGCAAGACCTAATCTCCCAGTACATCTGGTATTTAGCATTCATGTTCCCATCAACGCTAGATAATCATCCCCACCGCACCAACAACCGATGTGATACATCCGCGAACATCAAATCTAATTTTTACGAGCCCTAGTTGCGAACTCATGTTTATTCATGAGTTCAATCAGTATTGCGATATTTCCGAGGATAATTTCAACATACTAGATCTGGATCAGTTAAGCAGAGTGTTTGCCGTAAATACACCTACTTTCCAACATTTACATAACGCGGTTGCGAGTCTAGTGCCGCTACAATCGTTTCTCTATCGTAATAAATTTGAAGGCTAAGGCACCGCCAATACCAGTTACATACGTTCCGAATACAATCTATAGTCTGATAGCTTTTATGTTACTTAATTGCCTCGAAAGTAACTACATAAATACATAATGGTTTTTAGATATTTATCTTTTTAATAGTGACAATTTAGACGATGATTATTATGGGTAATTTGTTATTTTAAATAGTGATTATTAATTTTAGAGATTTACGATAGTCTATAATTTGTGATTAGGAACAATTTTAGAGAGTTGTTATTAATTTTATGAGGTGATTACTGGCTTATCAATCATTAAGTTCTACCGGCTCTAGATGGAAATAATCAAGTAATCTTATTATAAGGTAGAGAACACATCAGATGGAAAGTACGCGCGTTATTTGTAACATCATTGACAGATGTATCAACACTGTCAACTTCTTTGACATTTGGGAACTAGGACGTTGTTGATCGACCATCAGAAAAGTCTAGTTTGTTAGACGATAAGCTCGTGTGAACAATCCTTATCACTGACATCTCATGATTTGAAGAGGATCGACCTGATTGGTATGGGAATCACATTCAGGTATCAATTCACATGACAGGTGCCATAGCTCATACATTATCCTAACCATACGTAACTTCAGTACGTGATACGATGGACTTGCTGATAACGATTGTGTATAAACTTTAGAGATCTCACACGCTTTGAGATTCAGTAGGTATTTAGAAATTAAAATAAGACTAATTCAAAACTTTGATCGAGACAACTGCATTTTTCTTTTAGTTATTGAAAGATGTTAACTAATGCGGAATAAAAATACAAATAAGTGGTATATTTGTATGTTAAAGTTGAATCTTAGATGGTAGCGCATTGCAGAAAAATCCTGCGCAATATTAAGCAGAGATCTTAATTCGATTATATACTCTAGCACTAGCTGATTACATTAACGCGATAAACCAATGAATAAGGATCGAGGTGAACGTTTCAATAGCTAGTTTGCAGCCATTTGAAAATAATTATCGTTATTTAAAATCGAAGGCTGTGTGAATCGAGTCCTTATCAAACTTTTACGACGGGCATTAAGGGATATGGATAGTACGATGATTCCCACGACTCGTGAAAGTTTCGATCATATGATTCCTTATCACTACGCTTCACATTCTAAACTCTTGTTTGCATAAAATCAAATTGATTATGCGGCGATCTCACGGTCAAGTGTGTTTGATTATGATAAACAGCCTACTTCTATGATTAACAACTACCAATAAAAATATTTACTTTCACATGCATGTTTTTTATACATTGTGAAGTAATCAATTGAAAACATCTTAAAAATAATTATCTATCGAAATGCAAAATTTCACAAACCATTTCCAGTAGCGGTGGAAACTACATATTATTGCGTTTGTCTAACAACGACAAATTATGAAAATTTCAAACTAAATTGATCCTTTAGCAAAAACCTTGTCAGCACAAGCACAGAATAGGCACAAGACACATGATTATATTCAGATCAGCCGTGTCTATAGGCTGGTATGCACTAGAGACAAAACGCAATGTCGCCGTTGGCCTCCATAATTACATGGTAACAGAATTGCACGTAATTGAGGTGGTTTCTTAGCTCGCTCTTCAGCTTTTGTGTTGATGTATTTTTGTCCTGATCATTATATTTCTAAGGTTTCAGTCTATTAAAAGTAATTTTAAAATTATGGTATTAGCTATAAACAAAGTTTTGAACATTAAAGATTTTTTTATATTTAGATGTATTTTAAAAACTCGGTGTAATTTTTTCCTTCTAATTTGCCCTTTTATTGGAGCTACATCGTAAGAATGGTTTTTGTTTTGCCTTTCAGAGAAAAAATGTACTTATACATATATAAATAAATAAATAAACTGGACAATTCACACAACATCATCTAGCCCCAAGCTTAGCATAGCTTGTGTTGCTAAATAGGTACTTAATACAATACATAACAATATCGTTCAAACAATAGTACAAGACGCGAATCGAACCCGCAACCTCACCGGACCTTCGCCCGCCGCGCCACAATGCTCGTCAATTTAAAGTACAAATTTAAATTTACCCTGTTGAAAACGGCATTGGTTTTTTCAAAGGTCAGCGTCAGTAGTTTTGAACGGGTATTATTTACAGTGTCTGTCAGCATTGGGCACATGTGCTGAGGCGCCGCGACGTCGACGTCGACGCAGGCGCATGTGCGCACTCAGCCTAATTCTCGACCAAAAATGCTGTCGTAAAAGAAATATTAATGTTTATGAACACGATTTATTACTCTGAATTTTGGTCTGTTGTTTGGCGTTGAGTGCCTATAAATGGAGCTTAAAATATAAAACTAAAATTGTGTTAACCAAACTTAACTCTTCTAAATATCTTTGAGCATCAGATAAATCAATTATTTTGTAGACGACCGATGTGGCGCGGCGGGTGAAAGTCCTCCTGAGGTTACGGGTTCGATTCCTACCATGGGACAAATGTTTACTTGTACAATGTGCCAATATGTGTTCTGGGGTTCTGGGAGTTTACTATGTATAATAAAAATCTATGTATTGTATTAAGTAGATCAATCATCTAGTATTTATAACACAAGTTCTACTTCACTCGGGACTAGATGATATCGTGTGGATTATCGAGCATTATTTATTTCATCTTTTGTAAACGCATAGACGTCTATTACATTAATTAGTAGGTAGGTAAGGAATTTTCTAGTTTTCCTTGATGCATCGGACGACCTAAATGGACTTATAGGGCTTAATGCCCTCGTTACGCAGGTGGCACGCTTATTTCAGATCGGTTATACTCTACTTATAGTAGTTAATATGTGGGTAGATACACAAGTGGGTTAGTCACGGCCTGTGGTATGTAATCTTTGTCATGCTTGTTTAGTTGGTTAGCAGTTCGACTCAGCACTCAGCACTGATAGGTTAAGAAGAATGTTTGTGGATGGATACTTGTATATACTTACTTACTGTATACAAACTATGTATAAAGTTTTCAAAAGTTCTGAAGAATCAGTTGTTTTACTTGCTACACATGTTGAATAGTTTTTTAATACGTTACTTTGGTTATTTTTGCGTGGGATTAAGTTATCCTCATGTATGTATACTTTTAAAATATATCGGAGCATTTATTTACTCATGTGGCTTTAAGCCGATTAGGTTTGAGATCATTTATTTCTCTTAAGAAAAAAAAAAGTAATTTTACTTACAGCATAAAACAGAAACTTATGATCATAAGTATTCATATTTTTTGGGCTTTGTGTTTATTTGTTCTAATCGCATAAGTTTAAACATATTTTTGTTGGGCTAATCGTAGAAGAGTAGAAAAAAATTACAAACATAGGTAGTCAGAAATAAATTAGTATCGCCAATATCAAGAAACAACTCCAATTCAGAACAATGGGCTGGTTGGCAGAAACATGAATAAGAATATGAAAGAAGGTTCTACAACAAGGCGATTCCAGTTATAGTGATCTTAAAACTAGACTCAAAGGTTTCCATCAGAGTTTTAGCTTTATAACCACTATCCTTGGCTCAAAGTTTTCTATGAAAGTTCTAACCGAAGAATTTCTTCTCATCTGACTTCAGTAGGATTTACTAGGTGCAGAGTAGCAATTACCTTCGTCCACGGTGACAGAGGGTCGCCCACGCGCTTTCCGCACGCTCCACCATTATACAATCAGAGGAATCAACACACCACGATACATCTATATACACGTGAGGAGCGAAAAGCAATTCTATCAGCTTGAATTATAGGCACAGATTCGATAAGTTATACGCTTAAATGCACGGAAGTGCAGCGTCGATGACTCGAATAGTAACTCGAATATCAACTCTAGTTGCTTGGATTGTTAGCTTGAAATGTTTGAGGGTGAATGGAAGTTGGATGATTTACAAGAGATTTCTTATGACTGTAGTGTACTGCATGCGTAGAATAAAGTCACCAATGGATATGATTTAAGACGATGCAAACGCCGCCGGCAAGCAGCTTTGCATTAGTCTCATGGTCAACGTCTACTTCAATAACACTATCAAACCATTGTCGATTTCCCTTGATATCATTTCCGGCTTTACAACTCAATTTATCATGGTTATCGTTTAAATTCACTATTGTTATTATAAGATTTAAATAATAAATCAAAGTTTATATGATTTAACGATTTAAAATCAAGATGTATTAGAAATTTAAGCCAAAAAGCCACTTAATCTACGAGGGTTCATTCACTTTCAGGTTTGTAGACTAAATACAAAAACATTCACATCGTATCCTTAGGAATAAATAGGTTCCAGATGTTGCTATGACATTGACACGAAAAAAGTGCCTTCCTAATAAATATCTAGGACTAGATCTTACGCTATTAGTTCCAGGTGAGTCATGTTCAACCCATGTGTTTCAAGTCGTGGTATGAAATTATTTAAAAAAAATATTTCCTTAAAGAAAATATAAATAATTCTGGACAATCCACACTACATCATTTAGCCCCAAGCCAAGCTGAGCTTTTGAATCAATGAAAGTTCACAAAAAAACACAAATGTGCATCATACGCGAGGAATCGTGAAAGTTTGAGTGCGACGTGACCCCAAAATCTTTATGGAAATTCGACGAATTTTATTTTCCTTTTATTCAGCTCGTCTCATAAATTGGTGTTCACGTTGTCGTTTATGGGCACGGAGATAATCCAAGTCTTATTGGTATGAACACAATGGAACGCACGTGTCGCCCGCAAGCACGGCCATTGTCCACCAACCATTGTTCTGAGGAAATCCTCTACAGCTTGACATTATTAAACTTCATTTTAGTACATTTTAATCGGTCGTTTTATTCCAAGCACGGATCGAGCAACTTAATTAAAGCTGGTTTATTGGGTATGTTTTGTCACTTCGTGTTTTATTACTTCATTCGCACGTCGGCTCGCACTAGGCTGATGTCTTGATGCTCGATAATGATAAATATATTAATAAACTTTCTTTCATCGTGGATACAATAAAAAATATAAAAAAATATTGACAAAATAAGACAAATATAGGTAGTTTCGGTTAGTAAATATGGGTAAGTAAGAGCATTTCAGTTGGAATAAGAGAAAGCCAACTTTGAATTTAAATAAACTCTCATCAAATGGCTCGACTATAAAATAATATCAATACAAACTTTCGCCAAAGTCACGTACTGGCTAAACGTTATCGATTAGATTCCTGGTTGCTTACAAACTGGTCAGTCGAAGTAGATCACGGAACCAAATACTGAGACATGGCTGCACTGAAGCAAAAGCACAATTTGTAAACAAAACAAGAACAAAAGACAAGACAAGACTCCTTTCGAAAACGAAACTAGCTCGAGCTGAGTTATCCTTTTTTATACAGTAAACGCTAGCGAATATTTGAATGTTGTCTACAGCCTTTAGGTTCTAAAATCTATTGGCCCTCAGTTCGAGACTGACCTAGAAACAAAAAACGGACCGTGCCTTTGTGAAGTCGTGTGCGCTTGTGCCTACAGTTAAAAGCTTTAGTGTGGGTGAGCTTGAAAGCCTATAAATCTTTCCCTTGCCTGTGTGGGTAACGTTTGACAAGAGCAAGAGCAACTCGATAGCGACACAATGCCTGGAGCGCGTTTCCATTCCTTATTGGAGCATAGAATGAAAGCTGTTTGGATAGTCGGAGCTTGAACAAAGGCTAAGCAAATGCTAATAAGATATTCGATATTTCTAAATGGAATCAGAACTGAATTATTATTATTTTGGGCATAGATAAAGGATAAAAGTATCGGCTTATTGAAATAAGCAAGTTTATGAATGACATGCTCAAAATTATGTTCTACTATAGTATTTTTCACCTAGGAAGCGTTCGGTGACGTTTCAGTTTGACAGTTATAGAAATGAGCTAAGTGTAATCGTAAAAATTTGATTCGATTTTTGTCTTGATTTAGTAACGAAAATCGATTATTCGTAATAGATTTTCATTAATTTTAAATGACTTTAACAAAGTAAAACATTAAATTAGGTCTATATAAATAAAAACAATAGTAAAAATCGCCATAACCTAGAAATAGGACGGTAATAATATCAGCAGATAGGTAGGTAATTGAAAATCAATAACAAATAATCAACATTAATCATAGGTATGTACTTCCGTGATAAAATTTTAAAATGATGATGTTGAAAGTTACGATTTTAATTTGCGAGAATCGATTTATAGATTTGCTGGAATAATATTTGTATGCCTCAACTCTATTACGTTCTGTTCTACGCAAAACAAATTGCCTCGGATTTCATAAAATTATTGATTTCTATTTTTTATTACTCGTGGAGGCTAAAATGAATTTATGTTTGGATCATTTGTGTGTCGTGCTATACTTTTATAGCTTAATTCATATGTTTGAAATGAAATAAAAATTGTTTGAATTTTCGAAATTTCAATTTGCCAAAATCCTAGTCAAACGAAATGAAACGCATTCCATCTGTCAGGGAACGCTTCCTACGTGAAAAAGACTATAGACTAATCAGAGTGCTAAGTAGAGCTTAATATTATTTCTGTTAAATTATTCGGAAGCACTCTTTTGCGCGGTGATAAAGTTCTATTTTGTTGTTAAAAACCTACGTAAAAATCACAAATTGATGAGAGATTGAATGAGGTTCATAATATTGTTTTAATGGTGTATAAAATCTGTGTGGGTCTGTAACTTTTCTTGTCTTTTTATTGTCCATTCTGAATGGTATATTATGGAGACAAGACAGCATTATGACAATGCGCCTTGGGCGTGGGCGAACTGTGCTTTCATTCCTGTCCCTAGGGCTGGCAACATAAACTTAATGTGACACTCTTGTATTAATATTAATGAGGAATCACAATAGAGAGGAAATGAGCGAATTAATACGGAATCATTAATAGGACGATTAAAATTGTAGAATAACAATAGAATGCACATGTGTTCAAAGCGGGATGTGATGTTGCAACTTGGGTTGAATTAACTATAGCTAAAGATGGAGAAGTTATTGCCTTATTTCCTAGACCTATAACTATGTAATCTAGGTCTTGCGAATTAAACAAGGTCTAATTTTTATGTCTAGAGATACATCTAAAGTATATTTTCTAGTTATAGGTGGTAAATGAAGTTTTCAAACAAACTATTTCAATAGTTGCTTTTGCATAAGTCTGCTTATCAGAAATTCACTAGCTCAATAAAATAGTGAAAACAAAAGAAGAAAGCCCTGTAGATGCCTGTATAATAGTCAAGCGACAAGATAAAGCTACGCACGCGACATTTTTATCTAAGAACTCCAAGTTTGGAATTAAGATTCCTAGAAAAACATCTATTTGTTATGTTGATGATGGTCGTCGAATGATAAGCTTTATGGGACTCGTTATCGCGCACTTTCTACAATACTATTATACACCAGAATGTGTATAATAGTGTAGTTTTTGGTAGGTAAACTAAAAGTAAGTTTAAGTACCAAGATTTATTTTATTGTGAAGAACAAACACATTCTTGAGTGAGAGAATTGTATCCTAATATTTTAATGCCACAAACAAAATAAGAATTCTAGCCGTTGCTTTTATTAGCATAACCTGATCGGCTATTATAGCTTTTAGAAATAATCCTAATAGATCGGTAATGTCCATTCGGAGTATTAACATGAATATGTTATTTGAAATTTATTGCATGGTAATAATATTATAAACACAATAATAAAAGTTTATTGTGCTTATTCTCTGAATTTTAACGCTATCGTCAGGGTGCTAAAGGTTTTGTTACACGCGTTTTACGATCAAACCGCAAATTGGCTTACGTGCCTCCATCAGCATCCTAGGTATTCGTGTCCAAACCCAAAATAAAATAAACTTTATCTTAATTGGGCTGGGCGCGTGACAGCATTTTAGCGATGATTCTTCAAATTCATTGGAAAGAGACAAATGTGTAGTTTCTTCAAGTGAGTGAATGAGTGGGAAGATGTGTCGAAGGGTGTCTACAAGGTACATTATCGGCTCTTAGCCTGCTATCGGACCGTCGTCGTCATTTGCCTCGTAATGGACGGGATTGCCTCAATTTGAATCTGCCGATAATAATCTTCATCTTTGGCTCGTTCTGTTCCTAATGGAACACGATTGCTCACGCTTTTTAGTTGTTTTTATCATAACAGTGATGTAGGTAATACTTAAGATTAAGTCTTACTTACTACACAGGGCTTATGAGAGAACCTTGTAGGTACTACAATCTATTCAAGCTCTACACCCATTTGCCAATTATAATACCTGATACATCTTAATGATCACCATTTGTTGTTTTATTGGTACAAATTGAACATTTTAGGATGTGACTAATTAGGCACTTCAAATTAAGTCCCAGCTTTTTTCTGAACTTAATTGATTAGTAAAGGAAGAGTCAGATTATCAGTTCGAGTCAAATAAAAAGAAAAAAATGAAGTGCAAAAAGTTGCCACCATGAAAACAAAATGCTACAACTCGTTACAGTTAACACCCTGTATTTTTTGCCTCAAATCTATGTTTGGAAACAAAAAATGTAAGGTTTTTATAAGGTACCGTTTTTGTGTGTTTGGTTTAGCGCACGTCAAAGTATTTTTACGTACGCGCCAGTAAGGTGCATGTAAAGACAACCTTTTTGGAAAGCAAGACCCTGATGTATGTAGGTATAACTTAGTACAAACAAGCATCTGTAACGCAATATAATTTTTCGAACGGCTCGATATACTATTCATTTATAAACAATAACTCAGAATGAAAAAACGCTAACAACTGTTCTATTCAGGGCAGAAACATGATCGCAACATTCATAAAAATTAACCATATCACAACTTAGATTATCATCTTCTAAGAAGCCAACAAAGTCAGGTAGATTAACCCTCTCAAGGTTGTTCACCCCTGCAAGGGTTGTCACGTGCATGGCACACCTACACATGAGTGAGCCCCACTTGTTCCTTGTTCCATTAGCCAGTAATTTAGTGCGCGAACATATTTCAACATCACCATTAGAGGGGATTAGGGGAGTGCTCGATCACAAGGATATGACGCGACTAAATTCCTACTATGTTATGGTGGAGCTTATAGTTCTCCTTCTCTGTGAATGTTGATTAATGTTCGTAAAAGTTTTTATAGACGGTGATTTAATAAGAAGAGAAAGGTTTACACAGCCAATAAAAACCCACACAGAACTAAATTGTGTTTAAAGAAATTATGAGCAGCCAAACCAGTTTCTAAGCTTTGTTATGGTCATTGTTTCTTATGACTAGGGATAATCGTGGCTTTCCATCAGCGGGGACTAGTCAAAGCTAGCTTATGGCGTACTTAAGTTTTACGTTGCGGTGCGTCAAGCGAGCTGG
The DNA here is from genome assembly GCA_944547425.1 of Eupithecia centaureata. Taxonomy (NCBI): domain Eukaryota; kingdom Metazoa; phylum Arthropoda; class Insecta; order Lepidoptera; family Geometridae; genus Eupithecia; species Eupithecia centaureata. The sequence continues at coordinate 10,728,628 of OX155684.1, read as the reverse complement.
CTCCAGATGAGACGACACTCGTCGCGAGCGCATGATAAAAGATGTCAGGCGCGGCCACACATACAATGCGTTTTAACATAAAAGCCTTTGCTTCGTTTTATTAGCTTTAGTCCCTGTAAAATCTCGACTGGCATCTTTTATGCGTCGTATATTTTAGCTTTATGTCGTGTGTTTTACCCTGTGGGCTGGCGTGGGCGCTACTCCAGAATCGCGGCCCACGTGCCTCCGATCGCAGATACAATTGTCTGCTCGAGGCTTGTTTATGATATCTCGAGCATTCTGAGATAGCAAAGAAAATGACACCTCCGTGCTGTAATCCAGTAAGGAGCGTTGATCATTATTGATTCGAGTTGCCATAACCGACAGAGAATCACAAGTAATGTTCGTAAAAACCGTTCATCCGAGCGTGTACTGAACAATCAAACGACCGATACGTACAAAAGTGGTTCCATAAAGGCGTATTGACTCGTGAGCGGTAGCAATTTGAGAATATTTTTAGTATTATTTTATCGAAGCCGGTTACAGAGTGTCGCAGCGGGTACTGAATACGAAATGAGCTTTCTTCTCTAATTAACGACCGCGGTAGTATCGGGAGCCAATCGGAGGCAATCAAACCGTCCAGATATGAAGACCATAACTTTGTCACGGTGCAATACTCATTAGAATCTCTGCATGCATTTCCAAACGACCAAGAACCTGTATTTGTATGAATGCTATCAAATTAAGTTTTTAAATGCTTGAATAAGACATAAAATCGACACAAATTAACAGTTCCGTTTCTTTATATTACAGTGGGCTATCATCAAACGCGCAGCGAGGTGTAACTCCGGTGTATCTTCGATGTAGAGAAGGCACGGTCTCGTGGCTCTACCCTCGAGGAGCCCTGCGGATCCTCTTCAGGCCACCTCTTCCAGCCGACGAAAGGGACTTCAAGGTCTGCATACGAGTGATCCGAAGGCCGGACCCGCCCGATCTATTCCATACTCTGCGGCTAAATGACTCAGGTAATGACAGAACTAATTGGTCTTGTCAAGGATATCTAATGATATATCTCTACGTCGTAATTATCTTAGTTACTCGTTAAAGCGCTCCAATTTTGTTTGGAATGTCTGAGAAATTATTTGTTTTGTTTTAGATGTCGCAGAAAGATTTCCTGCGCGTCTCTTCGTGGAGGGATCGAAGAGATTGCTGCCTCTGTACGCGCCGAACGACGGAGATCCACGGGAGCTGCGCTGCTTTCGAAGTAGGAGAGGACGGGCAGCGCTTTATGTGGAAGCTGAGCCCGAGACAGGAACCAGGAAGCGAGTGGCCACCTTCAAATATGAAGCGAAACCTCTGCAACGGAGGCACTACGACCCTGCCACGGCAGACTGCCGCCCCTGCTCCGAGTCGGAACTGGAGCTCGCCTTCTGCACAAGCGACCTCGGTAAGCTCATTACACCCGCCATTATACACCCGTTCGTAATAACTAAGCAGAAAACCAGAAGCGGCGTTCCTGAATGTTAATAGACCTGGAGCGGCCGCCCGCGCCGACCGCACGGCAATTTGTCGCCATAATCGAGATTCCTCGCGCCTGAAATTAAATAAACCTCATTTTACCGGAATAAACCTAATTATCTTCAGCAGCGTAAACACAAAGTATTCGCGCAGCGATTTGCCATTCCGAGAAGCTTTTATGCGAGTATTTCAAAATGGGCATTAAGTGTAAAAAGTAAAAATGTTATCTGCTAATTGTTTCTATTGTTGGAGTTGCGCCTTTTGTGGCGCGCCGCTAAGTGGTCGCAGATAAGAGGCAAAGATTGCAGTTTCATTCCGGTCATGAGTCACGGAAGCGATGGACGGTGCCTGTTTAGATTCAATTTACGGGCATGACGAGTGGCGGCCGGACCGGTACCAGCTAGTCCTGCTATGGGCAACTATAGGACGGCACGCGACTCGGCGGGGAGCTAACGTTTTTCTCCGATGCATTATAATAGTCGTGGAGTTATGTCATTGCGGTGTACCTTCCTACACGCCCCGCGGAGCTGTGGGCGGCCGGCCCGCGTTATTAGCCGCCTCAAACACATATCATTCAAATTTCTGTCTGTCATGCCATATAATAATTTATTGATATTCCTTTTCGAACAAATTTTTTACTAGAACCACTTTTTTCATCATACGACAGCTAATTTACCTTGATTATTCGAAAACAACAATTACTTATATGGAATGTCATAAAATGATATCCAAATCAAAAGATTCCATTCTTTTAATTACCTCTCGTATTGGTGTTAACAAAATTAACATCGGGATAGTACCTACGTTGGTCCAGACGGTCTCGTTAGTAATAACCGCCTCTATAATTATCGACATCCAGTCAGGTTGATGACCGTTTGCCGAAAGCTTCACTATTCACTTATCTATCTCAAACAAAAGACGGAGAAAAAATACGGTTACTTTTAAGCTTACTCACGATCCGAACAAAAACCGGTCGAACAAAAGCGACATGAATAATATCTAATCTACATAAAAAATAGATTCTTTTGGTATTGTCGCGACGAATGCGGATCTAGGAGATAATGCCTCTATATTTTTTACCGAACAACCTATTGTTTCGGTTCCTAAATCAAAGTGGTTCATGATAAACGTTTTGAAATTATACTTCCTTATGAAACGTAAGACAAAATATAATTACTGTGCTGTGTAGATTATTTATTACATGCATAAAAGCTTGTAAAATGTAAGAAGGTTGCCAAAACTGGATCCAAGCGAAGCTTAATAAGAAATTTCTTTCTCTATAGGTAAAATGAACCATCTTTTTCTTTGTATAATAACAAATATTTATCTATGTAATGTATTTTATTGAGTAAATCAGTCATCTAGTCTAATCAGTCATAACAAAAGCTAGCTTAGGGCTAGATGATGCTGTGTGGATTGTCCAGCATTATTGATTTATTTATTTAATTTTTCAGTATCTCGAGGCGAGTTCATCGGTCTCGAGAATCGAGAAGACTTGGACACGACGCAGCTGACTCTTCGTCTAACGAAGCTGATCCGAGCTACGCAAGCTGACGCTTCGGAGAATCCGGACTTAGAGGATAACGAGTATTATAGGTGAGAATTAGAAACTATCATTGTTAGTACATACAGTATACGAGATTTTAGAAAACAGCCTTTGCCTATTTCTCCTCCATTCGGAGTGTATTTTACTAGGAATTTAATTGGCGTAGAACTAATTCCGTCTTAAGAACCTCAATGGTTTTTAAATCCACGAAGGATGGATTATATAGTGCTGGTTTTGTAGGACTTAGACGAATTGAAAGGACTTAAAGGGAACGAAAGTATCTTTAGAACCTAGAATAACAAACATTTGTGACATTTTATGGTATAATTGGTTCCTGGGTGTTTTTCTTTGTTCTCAGAAATGGAGAAAAGATTATTTTAGTTGACTGCCTGCTAGATAGCAATAGTTATAGATATACTTGAAACATATAGCTCTTAAGTTTGCGCCTCCATTTCTAAGAATCGGAAAAATCTCAGTTTCATGTTAACATGCCTAAGTTGGAACTAGATAATAATCTAAAACCCGTCTGCTCTTCTTCAAGTTTCCTTTATAGCCGGTCAAAGGCTGATAACAAACCCGTTTAAGCTTTTAAACAATATAATTTATCAAAGCCGTGATCAAAGAAAGAATATTTTTAACCTTGCTTTTACTGTATACCGTTAGTAAAACCTGAAGGCGTTAAACACCTCAGGCATTGTTTTATTGCTTCGAAAGTGCTCATTTTTCCTTTACAAGCGACACTAATCACCACGAAGGTGACACATGGGCTTGAAACTCATGTAGTAGCTTGTTTAGAAATGAATTTTAATTCGGGTTTGGGTGAATAGAGGACCACCTATTGCGCTTAGCTAAATGCGTATTAGGAACACTTCGGAGTAAAAATTATGGTATGAGCAAGGGGATAAATATTTTTGGTATTGCCGCTTGTTATTACATTTTTATACCCCCTACCACATTCTTCTAACTAGTAAATTTATTGAGAAAATCATCTATGTAGTCGAAGTCATTAAACAAGCGTTTTTAAAAATAACTCAAAACTACTGGTTTGATTTTGGTTTAATTTATATGGGACCAAATGAGAAGCACTTGCAATAACAATATTCTATGCCCTCAATGATCAAAAATAATAACACTACTCATCCATGGTAGCCCTAAAACACTTTCAAGACTAGTCTGTTCTTTTTGAAAACGCTAGCATAATTCCGCAACGCCATCTAGTTCCAAAAGCGAACAACAAAACAAACTAACCTCAACCTTCCCTCCTCAGATACGATGTCGACAACACGCTAGAACGCACCTCCCACCGCAGCCACAAGCGGCGGAAGGCACGTAGCCTTCACGCTCACGTTCACGTGTCCTCCATCTGCGAGGCTTCGGCCGGCGCTGGCGAGTTCCTCGTCATGGCTCGGCGAAGACTTGGCAGGTACCACCTCGTCTGCGCGCCGAGGATAGAAGACTGGGTACAGTTGGTGGAAAGGAGAAATGCTGATGGAACCTCTCATTGTTTGCTGCAACATTGAAATACTGCTTATAACAAAATATCTCCTGAATGTTACTCTATTGTGAACGGAGTTGCTGTGAAAAACAAAAGAAACCTGAAAGTTATGCTATAGTAAACGTAGTTGCTGCAATAACAAAAGAACGCCTGAAAGTTACTTTATAGTAAAAGCAGTTGCTGTGAAAAACAAAAGAACATTGTTACTCTATAGTAAACGCAGACGGTGTGAAAAACAAAAGAACAGTGATGATTTAAACAAACAAGTGAATAAAAACGCAGTTGTATTGTTAATAGTTGGAAATGGGTATTTAAAGATATCACTGCGACAAGTGAGGTTTCTAGTTAGTAGTAGTTAGTAATTATCCTGCAGCATTAATGAATCCATTGCCAAGACATTATGTAAAAAAATAGCTGCTTGTTATCAATTTTAAAGAATAGAGGAATTATCTTTTAAGCTGACGTTAAAAAGAGTATTTACATGCCATAAAATTTTATAGCTACGATGAAACCTAACGTATAATTTGCTTGCCATAAAATTTAAGTAATATATTGCACGGTGTACTATAGAAAAATGTAAATAGTATGTATATTTTATAACGAGTATGTGGACCAGAGTGCCAAAATCTATAAGATCTTCATAGTTGTAAGGTTGATCTCAACTGTGTACATATAATTTTAAGTAAATGACCTACATATTGAAACATCTAATAGATAGTTCCATATTCCACTATAGTAAGTAGATGCTATAAAGCTTCCAACGAATTTGTTATGTAATAACATTATATTTCTCAATGTATAATTTTATGGACGTTAATGTGCAAACTGTTCTTGAAACATGTTATATTACATATAATATCAAAATAACAGATTATCGGTGCTAAGCCTTTCAGAGAAGTGCTTCCAATAGATGATGTCCTATAGATATAGACAATGCAATGTAAACATTATTGTAGATTGTAAATAACTATAAAAGACATTTTACCTACCATAGTATATGAAAATGTGAATGCTTAGTAATAATATATTGTAAAATTCTATATATAGATAGTTGTCATTGTGATATAGACCTACAACGAGATATATGAAAGTGCCTTTAACATATTGTACATATTATATTCTATAGAAGTGTTTGATACATTATAGTGTCGGTGTTTAAACACATTTTTATTTTATGCTAAAGAAATAAACTGTTAATAAAATAGTTTACCGAATAAGATTTGTTTCATTCTAATAATTTCCTTTACCTATACCTATTTATATAAGGTACAAACTAAAATATAGTAAGGGAAGTTTGAGGTATATATTGATGAACATTGGTATGGCGTAAGAGTTGGCAGTGCAAGTTCGGGAACGGGCGAGTGTGCAGGCTTGAAATCAAACGCGCTATGACATTTTGCGACAGTTTATTTTCATAATAAATGCGAAAATGCTTTACATTTTATAAGATTACTGTTATATTAAAAGATTAGAAAATTCACATAATAGGAGCTACGAATTCATTGCTAAGGAAGTGACAGACAGATTTTGACAGCCAGTGACAGCTATATATTTTGAAGTTGAAGTTTAATAAACTTAACACTATGAAAGGCTTCTGCCTGAACAGCCAATTTATATTTATAATGGAATGAATAGAATAAATAATATTTCTATCACTTCCCCTTATTCATTACATTCTTTAAACAAAAGAAAAAATAATAAGGACATCACAATTCAAACAGGAATAAAACTACATGTACATACATAATATATCACAGTTTGTTAAAAGTCTCTACATCTTTAACATTTATCCTATCTATAAAATTTGTATGCTTCATGGAACTTAAATCAACGTGCTTTGTTCATTTGTGGCAATACTCTTTACATTCTAACAGCTTATGAGTACTCTGATTATTGTTATACACTACAATAGAAGGTGATTTATCAATTATTTCATTCGAAAATTACTAACAAAACGCAAGTCTTTACACACATTCTGTATAGGACTTTCTGTCTACAATATCGTTAGCCCAGTCGGCGTCAGTATATGCAGTTATATTTAAGTTACCAGTCTTATAAAAACATAAGCCATAACTTAAGGTTCCCGCTAAATACCTTAAAACACGTTTAGACACAAGCCAATAAGACATATTTAAGTCACAACAGAACTGACTTAGCTGGCTACATACAAAAGCTATGTCAGGTCAAGTACATACAGCAAGGTACATTAGACTTCCAATTAACTCCCTGTATGGGTAGACAATCACCATTTGGTTTATCTAATTTATTGTTAAGCATCATAGGAGTAGAGACTGGATTACATTTTTCCATTCCAAAACGCAACAATTTAAACAATCTATTTTTAATGATAGAGCAATTTCCTAGAACATAGTAGTCATCTACATAATTATAAGGCTATTATAGTTAAACTTTTATCACTCTTATTTATATAGACACAAGGTTCACATTTGCTCTGTTTAAAACCATTATTAGATAACAGCTGATGCACTTTTTGATTCCACATGCGACTAGCTTGCTTAAGGCCATATTATACTTTTTAATAAGTAACATACTTTATTTTCATCTGAATTAAAACCTTCCGGTTGTTCCATGAAGATATGCTCGTTTAGATCACTATTTAGAAACGCGGTCTCTACATCAAAATGACTGATATCTAAATCATATTCATTAGCTAAAGCGAATAAAGTTCTAAGTGTACTGTGTCTTACGACAGGTGAAAAAGTATCACTGTAGTCGACGCCTTGCTTCTGAGAAAAACCCGCGCGCTACCAAACGAGCTTTAAATCTATCCTTACCTTCGCAGTTTTGTCTGACTTTGTAGACCCACTTACATTTTATTACATTTTTATTCTGTGGTCTATCTACGAGTTTCCAGACAGCATTTTTGAGGAGAGCATTATACTCCTTCTCCATTGCACGTCGCCATTCTTCTTTGTCCGGCGACGACATAGCCTCTTTATAAGAGAGAGGCTCTATCTCGTTGTGAACCAGCAGAGAGAGATCCGAAGAAAGATCATAATCTCCATACCTGAGTGGAGGCTTTCCACGAGTACTACGTACAGGGCGCGCAGCATCAGTTACCGAACCAGGATCCTGAAGGCCGGAACTAGACATCGCTTCCCCTCGACGTGACGACGGGTCATGCACTGACGAGCTGCAGTCCAAGTCTGCATGATTTGGACTAGCAACGGTCTGTGCTCCCTCGTCTCCAGTACAGTACTCCGAGTCCGCACCTGAAAGTATGGAAGTAATAATTACATTCTGACTAGATTCACTATTATCATTATCACATATGCTAATATCACAGTTAATTATATCATTATTTAAAATATTATTATCATCTATGTCATTATTTTGTAAATTTAAATTATTTAAGTTAGAATTATGACTAGATACATCAACAAAGTGATTAGCAATGTTTTTGTTTTTACAAAGAACACAAGGATTATCATCCATGTCCTTCAAAAACTTATACTCGAGAAATGTGACATTCCTAGCATAAAAAATTCGCCTTGGATTTTGTGGATCTATCAACCTATAGCCTTTAGTTGAATCACTGTAGCCAACAAAAATAAATCTTTTAGATTTAGGGTCTAATTTAGAACGTTTCTGCTCAGGGATTAATGAGTATGCAATGCAGCCAAAAACTCTAAGGTGACTAAGGTCTATATCTGAACCAGTCCACACTTGTTCAGGCATCAGTCCAGCGAGGGCAACTGTAGGGCTTCTATTCTTTAAATAGAGGGCCGTCATGACCGCTTCTCCCCAATATTCCCGGCTAAGACCAGATTCCTGCAGCATGCATCTTGCTTTCTCTAACAAAGTCCTATTTAGCCTCTCAGATACTCCATTCTGCTGAGGGCAATACGGAACGGTTATTTGATGAATAACTCCTTGAGACTTAAGAAAAGATTTGAAACGGTTATTACAATATTCACCGCCTCCATCAGTTCGTAGACATTTTATGTTGGCTCCTGTCTGTTTCTCAACAAGGTTTTTAAAATCAATAAAATGGGACATTACCTGATTTTTCTCTTGTAGAAGGTACACCCAACTCTTCCTACTGTAGTCATTTGTAAAGGTCAGCATATACTTCGCACCGCCCCAACTTTTAATCGGCATCGGTCCACAGATGTCGGAGTGAATGAGCTCTAATCGACTAGTGGCACGCTTGGCTTCATGAGAGGGATAAGCTTTTGAGACCTGCTTGCCCTTCAAACAAGCCACGCACCCAGAGAGCTCGTGTTCTTCATCCTGAAACATAAGAGCTTTCTTGTGTCGCAATGTGCACATACCTCCATAACTCATGTGTCCCAGCCGCTTGTGCCAGAGCTCTGCTGACACTAACATTGCACTCTGATTCTCCTGAACTCTATTCTTCAGGAGACCTGAAGAGCACCCAATTGGCTGCGAAGTATTACCTGTAGGTGTGATGCTATCCAGCTTGTAAACACCATTGATATCAGCTGCATGACCATATACCATACCTGTGACCTTACAGTCCCTATCTTTATAAAAATGACACCCTTTCTTGTCAAAAACAAGTACATAACCAGATTTAATTAGCCTACTAACGGAAAGTAAATTAATAGCTAATTTAGGAACGAGCATAGCTTCTATTTCTATATTAGAACAAGGAATAATAAATTTACCTGATCCCTCACTATCCAGGTATGTATTATTAGCAATACAAACATGACTCTTCTTATTATTAAAATTTTTAAACATTTTCTTATTATTTATCATATGACTGCTACACCCACTGTCAACTATAAAGTCAGTCTGTGTCACTGAATAGGCACAATCAGTCGCAATTGTAGCTTTCTCAGTATTCTCTTTCTTCTGCTTCTTGAGTTTAAAGCATCTGTTACGAACATGTCCACTTTTTCCACAGAAACTGCAAATTATTTTCTTTTTGGCAAAATAGGCATTATCTGTTGAAGATGTTTGTTCATTGCCATTCTTCCGCATTTCTTCTTGCAGTAGGCGTGTTCTAACAAGCTCGCTCGAAAGTGATGTAGTACTGATACATGCGGTTTCCAAATTGCTGACCAAAACATCGTATTCACTTGGTAGACCAGATAGTAAAATCTCCGCTACCTCGTCGTCTTCGATGCTCCGTCCTATATCTGCTAACTGTGACACTAGGGTCATAACAGCATTGATGTATTCTTGCATGTTAGAATAATTTTTGTATTCTATATGGTGAAGTTGCCGGAGTAAGAGTACTCGCCTGTATAGTCCATGATCCTCGAATACCTTGGCTAAGTTCTTCCAAGCCTCACTGGCAGTTTTGGCGTCACGAACATACTGGTACAAGGCAGGCTCCACACTAAGACAAATCCTTGCTAATGCTCTCTGGTCACGTTGAGTGTCTATAGTAGTAGATTGATTCGTTGATTCCACACAGCTCCAAATATTTTCTAAGGTTAACAGCATGCGCATTGAAAATTTCCAAGATACATAGTTCGACGAACCACGCAATCTCTCAATTGATATAGGCCCGGCGCCGTTGCCCGGTTGAGAGGCCGGCTGCTCAGTACCAGATGAAGATGACGTCGGCATTTTGTCAATCGCGTGATAATCCGCACACTCTCTTCCTCTGCCCTTTGTTCCGATTGTATTCTTCTTGAATAATGTATTCACTGGGCACTATAACCTGATGAACATTGGTATGGCGTAAGAGTTGGCAGTGCAAGTTCGGGAACGGGCGAGTGTGCAGGCTTGAAATCAAACGCGCTATGACATTTTGCGACAGTTTATTTTCATAATAAATGCGAAAATGCTTTACATTTTATAAGATTACTGTTATATTAAAAGATTAGAAAATTCACATAATAGGAGCTACGAATTCATTGCTAAGGAAGTGACAGACAGATTTTGACAGCCAGTGACAGCTATATATTTTGAAGTTGAAGTTTAATAAACTTAACACTATGAAAGGCTTCTGCCTGAACAGCCAATTTATATTTATAATGGAATGAATAGAATAAATAATATTTCTATCATATATATGAAATGAAAAATACATGTTATTTATAATTCATTTATTTGAAAAATCACAACTGATACCACATAGAAAAACTACTCGGCACGGTTTAACTCTTAACTATACATAATATCACATAAAAACACTTTATAATTTCATAAACTATATATACAAAAGACATATTTATTTTGGTACACTTTGTGAGCATTAGGTAATTGATTAAAATGAAAAAGTGGTTGAAATAAATCAATCTTCGATGTAAATAAAATATATAATTTATAACTAAATTATTTGTTATAAATATTTAATGTGTTTAACGCTTTGAACTATAAATAATTTAGATTACGTTGAACCATAATTATGGTATGTTATAAATTAAAATAAATTTAATGAATTCAATAAATAAGAAAAATTAAATTGTTAATTAAAATATTATACATACTTATTGCAAATGTACGAAAGAGGTACGTATTTTATACATTGTGATATTGCGTTTCTGGCAACAGAAATATATATTGCCTGATATTAATGCATAATATAGCACATCATATATAAAAATAATAAGTTTATAACCACCACAGCAAGTCTAGTTAATTTTATTATATATTGTCAACGAAATACACTTAGATACAGCTAGCACAATATAATTCAAAGTAATATAATTCTCTTCATACACTGAGTAAAACCGAGCCATTTCCTTATAAAACCTTAATTCCTCTAGATTCGTAAAGCTAGAGTTAAAACTAAATATTTATTGATCGATCATAAACATAATATGAATTTAAAGGGACCATCCCTTTGAATTGATATATATCTAGATTTTAATAGGAGCTTCTTATAGAATTTTGAGGATCTAACTTACAAAAGTTCTCGTAAATGAGAAAAATAATTTGATTGTTTTATCATAAAAGTATATCGTTGTTTCAACGTTGACACATCAAAAATCCATAACGACCGAACAACAAAAATAAGCATTATTTAATGATGAACCTAATTATACCTACACGTTTTTTTATGAAATTAAAGGTTCAAACAATTATTAGAACTAAAGATAAGATCGTAGCATTTTTACGTGATGCTTAGCCAATACATTGTGCGACGACGTATAAAAACTAGACCATATTCATTTTGAATGGAAATAACAAACAACAAGGATTTTGTTACGTAGAAAACCTAGATAACTAGACTAGAAAAATATCTATTTAAAGGTATATTTTCAAAATAGTATTTTTTACGATAGTGATATTTACATTTACTATAAAATTTGGAAATGCTGTTAACAGTTACGTTATGAGGGAATTATTGTCTAGAAAACTAGAGTGCGATTACTAAATCGTGGCCAAGCCTTTGACATTTCTTATTTCGCTGTACTAAAATGTTGGATAAGACCTGGACTATTATTTTAGGAGTTAATAGCACGGCTTCTGTGTGTGGCGGCTTTAAGTTAAAGCCATGTGGCCGGGACGGAGGCGAAGGCGGGTGTTTCCTATTGGTGCCACACCGCCACCGCCTAAGGTGTCGTCTTTCATATGATTCAACAGGATACAACTCGCACGCCTTCGCCTCCGTCCCGGCCTCGGATTATGTGTGTGACGGCTTTTACGGTAACCAAGTGTTTATCTCCTCAGTACTTGGCAGTTTTCATGATTTTGCCTTCAGTTTTGTAATATGCAATGGTTTGGTTACATATTAGACAGTTTTGAATTTGATTCTAATGTTTAACTGTACAGATCTGCAATGTTATAAGAATACAACGTTCTTTAAAGTTTTTTTGTGTTTGACAACCAGATGTACCTAGTCATTTTACAAAATAATATAAAAACAGCATTTCTTTTATTAAAATTAAGGTAATGATTGTATATCTTTGTTTGTAAAACAAAGATTTTGTTTGTAAAACCTCCTATCTTGAATATTTCTATTACTTGCCCTCCATGTTCGATGGCTGTTGGACACACTTTTAATCCATATTTAATCCACATTTAAGGATAAGTAACTAATCCTCGATTACTAACACATGAATTAAGGTTGTAGCACTTCTCAAGTGAAAATATTTTCACTTTAGAAGTGCAACATTTTATCATGCCGTGTGTGTACGAAATCTGAGTGGTCTTTGAGTCTTCTGGGGTAAGTTCTGTAAAAGCAATTTGAGCAAAAGCTTGGTGCCACAATTCAGTAGGAAGCACTTTTCAATGTTATTTGTGAAAGCTCAACAAGTATTAACATTTGAACATTGGTTTGAAAGTTCATTCATAAGACATGGATAGGAAATTTAAGAAGATAGGTTCGTTAGTAATACTAATCATTAATATAATATACACCTTATTTACCTCAAGATAGTTTGAATAATAAATTGTGTTCACAAACCATGAACTCACAGCTCAATTATAATAATACAGATTATTAAGGTATTGGCAAATTATATATACCAAATATTTAGCATATATAAACATACATATTATGCATTATAAAATACACAAATTATATATTTTAAAACCTTATATGCTATAAACGGAATCGTTTATAAAAACCTTATAAACCTTTAAAGGTTTTTATTATTAATGGTATCAAATATTTAAAATTGAATTATTAAACATAAATTATTGATTCTCCATTGATAAAATAATAAACATTAACATACCACATTTACACAACATATAAATTAAATATTGCCCCTAACTTTTGAATTTAGTTTTATGTTAATAAATTCTTATTATATAACTACACAATTTTAGATATTTAGATATTTATATAAGAATTTATAAAATAAATTTCAGACCCATCAGAAACATTTTAAACGAATTATGATGGAAACAAAACCTGAATATAAATTAACACTAACATAAAGCAAAGCACACAGCTTTGCAATATTTGCAAATTGTATTTCAGAGACTTACTAAATAAATAGAGTAACATAACTGGTATAAAATACTACATTATTAACAAAAAAATAAATAAATACTTGACTTGGTCTGTTTCTAGTAAATACTCCTGAGAAAATTTATGTTAGTTGCCTAAAAATAAATGCTATTTTACGATCATAATGCTAATTTGTAGATGTATTGTTTAATTATTGTGGCAATACAACGTAAATCAGGAAGAGTTACGGGCATATAAATTGTCATTAAATGACATGCTAAATAAAATAAGAAAAATATAGTGTAGGTAACATTTAAACATGAAAATGATGACCATTTTTAAGTCTCATTTTATAACCAAACAAGAGGGCGCTGCGGCGCCACGTAACGTTCAAATCTGTACGGAATTCTAAGTTCGAAAAAGACCTATACGAAAAAGGTTACATTCAGTAATAAAATAACTTTTCAAGGGTATCTTTTGGCGTTCCGCCGACTACGTAGTCAACAAAACGGGCAAGACTCCATTAGTTCTCATTAAAGAGACAATTAAAGTTTAATGTCATTCATAGTTCAAAGTAGTGGCGACATGGCATGTATAATCCATGTTGAGTAGTACTAGAAACTCGAACTCCTGAGTTTCTGTTCTATAAAGTAGGTGTTGAGCGCATTGTAAAAATATCCACGAGTATTTGTTTATAGCGTATATTTTTTTACTATCCCGAAGTTTCCGACCAAGATAACATAATGATATTGTTTTCTGATTGATCTTTTATACCTTGGGCTATCCTTTTGCACCATTTTTAGTAGTAACTCACTCAAAATTCACAGGTGTAGGCGTCATAATGTCTACAATGATGTCCTCCATGTTGGGTAGTACTAGAACCTTCTCGAACTCCTTGCTGAGTTTCTGTTCTATCCAGTTGGAGATGTGTGCGAAGCGGAGCGTTCGTGCGCCAACCGCTGGTCGCGCCTTTAGCACCAGGAGAGGGTTTGTGCGGAAGCTGAGAATAAAAAAAATGGTTGAAAAATCAATTCGAGGACATGTGTCCTAATATTATCCACACTTATATTATACTAGCGACCCGCCCCGGCTTCGCACGATTTTATTATACGTATAAACTTTTCTCTTGAATCACTCTATCTATTAAAAAACGCATCAAAATCCCTGCGTAGTTTTAAAGATTTAAGCATACATAGGGAAATAAAGACAGAGAAACCGACTTTGTTATATACTGTGTAGTGATGCGAAAGTTTGGATGAATGAATGGATAAACGCCAGAACTAGTGAACAGATCGGGCTGGAATTTTGAATATATTATGTACGTGTAGTTGGAATAAAACATAGGCTACTTTTCATCAATTGTCACGCGGGTAAAGCCAAAGAGCGCAGCTAGTTAATAATATTAGTCTTATTTATTCCTTTGGAATAAGACTCTTCCATTTTCGATCCTTTTTTTAGTGACTGTGTCGCTATTTTGGATATTTCTAGTAAGTAGTAGTGTAATTATTTTTAGGTTAACAGCAGGAACATGGATATGTGTCATGGTCAATCAAAGACGACCGATGTGGCGCGGAGGGCGAAGGTCCGCCTGCGACGCAGGAGGTTGCGGGTTCGATCCCGCCTTGGTACATGTTTGTACAAATACTGGTTCCAGGGTTCTGGGTGTTCTCAATGTATATTGAAAAAATATCTAAGTACGTAATTTTATAGTCTTAATTATATCAGTCATCTACCTATAACACAAGCTCTGTTTAGCTTGGAGCTAGATGATGCTGTGTGAATTGTCCAGTATTAATAAAAATAATAATAAGATTCAGCGACCATCATCCTGCAATGAAAATAAATAAAGTGTCCTAATAATGATGCTGAACAATCCACACAGCACCATCTATCTATGTAATGAAATATTAAGTATATCAGTCATCTAGTAACCCATATCACAAGCTCTGCTTAACTTGGGGCTAGATGATGCTGTGTGGATTGTCCATTCATAAAAATAATGTTGTGTTGACTCACTCCACAATAAATAAAAAAAAAGTAAAATAAAATGTAAGAATCCATCTATATACAGTAAAACCCGCTTAAGACGATTTCTCAGGGACTTCCTTCCAAAAACACGTCTTAAACGAGAAAGCGTATTATGCGGGATAGGGAAAATAAATCGTAATATATTTTTATGTATTTTGTTCTAATTTTGGTATAAGTTTAGAATCGCATCATGCACAGTCAAGGGTCGTTTGCTGTCAGGGTCTTCCATTATCTTGAAGATAGCGATGTATCAGTCTTGTCCTGTAACCTTGCTTTAGGACCTTTATGATTCCCTGATCCATCGGTTGTAATTTGCTTGTCGCATTTGGAGGTAAGTAAACAAGCTTGATATTCTTGAGTTCAACAGCTTTAGGGTGAGCGGGGCAGTTGTCAATGAATAGAATTATGAGTCTACATTTAATCTGGAAGTGATCAAATTAAACCGAATGCCGGTCATCCAAGCTCAAAATTGTGGATCATATGTTACGGGGAGCGGAGCGATCTTAAATTTTTTAAACAGCGCTGATTTTTTGCTTTGCCAATCACTAGCAAACGTAACTTTTCTGACCCATGAGAATAGGCACAGGCCAGGGCTCGGGGCTGGCTCGGGCGTATTAAACGGGAAGACGAATCGTATTAAGCGTTAAGAAATGTATGAAAATATGTCTCAAGTTGCAGGGACTGGCGTAAAGTGGCGTATTATGCGAGAAATCGTATTAAGCGTGATCGTCTTAAACGGGTTCTACTGTATATAAAAGAAAGTCGTGTTTGTTACAACACTTATAACTCGAGAACGGCTAAACCGATTTTTATGATTTTTGTGTTTTTGGATTTGTCTTCGTCGGGAATAGCATATTATGTATAAAAATATGATATTTGACAAATAAATAAATTTCCCCGCGGGCGACGCTGCGGGGCGCAGCTAGTTAAGTATATTATTATCATCATCTAGTAACCCATATCACAAGCTCTGCTTAGCTTGGGGCTAGATGATGCTGTGTGGATTGTCCAGCATTGATAAAAATAATGTTGTGTTGACTCACCCGATCCAAACTCGATCGTGCGGCGGCGGCGGCAGATTCAAACAAAGCCTTCCCTCGAGGCAGTGCACTTCTAAATGCAGCTTTATATCCGTGTTGGACAGACCCTCCATGGCACGTTTCACGTACTTGTAGTCCGTTACCTGGGAACGTATAAAAAAACCTGTTTAATATAGAACAGAATAACACCATATGGACCTGTTCTGCAATAAACGTTTATTATATGTTGGGATGTTTGCTGCCGCAAGAGTAGACGGCTTCGCGGCCATAATGCGCAAAAGATCTGCGTCCCTGATGCCCCGGCTGCGCGACAGCTCCAACAGCTACCTGCAGCTCATTGCTGAGAGGCTAGATACTGACTGTCTCTTTATGGAACACTGGACAAGAGCATACATAGTGCTCTCTTGACCAGTGTTCCATAAATACTTTTTACTTTTAGTGGTTTTAAATTTATATAGTATTTTTAATTTAATGTTAATTTGATTTTAGTTATTACCTGTGATTTATAATTTAATTTAATTTTAATTTTACTCTTTTTTTTAAATATGGACACTTTAATTAAGGTACTTATAGACCTATTTCTAATGTTGTCTGAAATAAACGAATTGAATTGAATTATTATTATTTATTAGCGACCCGCCCCGGCTTCGCACGGTTTTATTATACGTATAAACCTTCCTCTTGAATCACTCTATCTATTAAAAAAACCGCATCAAAATCCGTGGCGTAGTTTTAAAAATTTAAGCAGTCAAAGGGACATAGGGAAATAGGGACAGTAAAAACGACTCTGTAGTGATGATGAGTGATAACAACTTGTACTTCACACTTGTCTTAGGTCTTATTTTGTAAGCATTAAGATATAAAGTTATTGATTCCTAATTAGAGTACTAACTTGTTGAAAGTATTTGTTCGTGGCGATCTTATCTACCATTCTCAGGAACTTCTTCTTGGATGACCCGCCTTCCGGGGGTTGGGCTAATCTGGAATTAGAGATAATTAGATTTAAAACCTGGTACATTTTGTTAGGTTACTTTTTTTTTATCATATACTCATTTATTAACAACGAAAATTACAAGCAAGGAATAGAAAAATTACAACTAGTATTTACAATTGAAACCATTGAGCTAACTGCAGACGGTTGCAAACAGTCTAAAGGTAGCTCAATTGATCCATGTCAATACCAGTCGGAAGCGTCCCCAAGACACTGGCTGCATTACCACGCTGTATGGCAATGCTGATGCGCTGAGCCAGATATTCACCAGCTCTCGGGTCATGCGTCGCATCGACCAGACGCTCAGATAATTTTTTAAAAACCCGGGTGAGCCTCGGTACCCCACGGACCTAGGGTCTCGAATCCAAGGGGAGCAAATGCGTAGGTTCTGTCGAGACCTGCATATTTGCGCCTCTTGAGATCCTCGGCCAGATCTGCCACCGCACCAGCCCTAGTGGATGTCCTTGAAAGATGGGAAGGTGCAAGTGTGTCGACGCATGTAGCGTCCTACACAATGGGCCTCCCCAACTCCCATGGCACTAGTGCCATACCGTCGGGCCTCTTGCCATCGTCACGGAACAGACCATTCGGTTCGAGAATAGCTGGTTACTTTATTAAAAGATCTCAAAAAGGTTGCTTTTGCTCCATATTTGGCTTTATGTATGTTTTATTTTGTATACAAGCGAGCCGCCCCGGCTTTATTATACGTATAAACCTTCCTCTTGAATCACTCTATCTATTAAAAAAACCGCATCAAAATCCGTTGCGTAGTTTTAAAGATTTAAGCAGTCAAAGGGACATAGGGAAATAGGGACCGAAAAAGCGACTTTGTTTTATACTATGTAGTGATTCACGCCAATTTCTTCTAAATTATAATTAAAAAACAAAACAAACTAATATAATATCATAAAATGAGACATACTTAAGGCATTAATGATTCGTAATAACTAAATTAAATTTTATTTGTCAGAGAAACATAATATAGGTAAAATAAAAATTGCTGCGGACAAATTGATGATAAAAGCTTAGCTGAGGATACCGCTACTATACTCATAAAACAAATGTGAATTGAAAATTTCAAAATTATGCAATCCCACATCATCATCTCGGGTTTATAGAGGAGGTATTATCAACTCTGTGTTACTTTCCACACTCGAAGTTAAAGTTAATATGCTCATGTAATTCCGATCACTATTCATCTGACGCCGCCCATTGTACGACTTAATATTTCTTTTTTTTCCGGTCCTGTTTTTATATTTTTGGTGTGTAAAAAAGAGTTTTTGTATTCTATTGTATTGTATCTGCTGATATGTTATACTCACGCAGATTCATGTTGGGAGACATTGTCGGAGCTGTCAGCTGGATGGATGGGCGGACTCTCGTCATCGCTACTGGATTCCGCGGAGTCCTCGCATTCAGAGTCGTATATCGCTGGCTTTCTCTACAGACAATCCAAGCTAATATATACGCGAAATTTTGTATATGTATGGATGTATGGATATATTGATGTTTGTTACTCTTTAACGCAATTACATAAACATATCTTTTTTAAAAACGAAAATTATGACTAAGGACGAGAAAATATTAGAACTATTAAATACAATTGAAACCAAAAACGCAAAAACTAGTGAATGCATCGGGCTGAATTTGTATATATTTTAACTAGCGACCCGCCCCGGCTTCGGTTTTATTATCCGTATAAACCTTCCTCTTGAATCACTCTATCTATTAAAAAAAACTGCATCAAAATCCGTTGCGTAGTTTTTAAAATTTAAGCAGTCAAAGGACATAGGGAAATAGGGACAGAAAAAACGACTTTGTTTTATACTATGTAGTGATTGATAATAAATTAATTATATTTTTGATTTGGAATATACGTAGTCTTAGCCCCGGAATACAATATAGGCTACTTTTCATGCCAAAAATCAGTTTTCATGGGATAGGCTAGAAACATTTCCAAAGAAAAAACGCCTGCGTAGTAATTTATAATAAAGCAATCGTTCCAGGACTGGCTGTATAAAGTATACCACGTAAAAAGTGTAAGAAGCCGAAAGCCATATATCCGTACTGCCAATCGCTGAAATTCTTTATGCCGGTCATAGCCGGTACCTTCCACGAACGTGTTTATTTATACCCAACTCGATATACTACCCCATTAAGCTAATGTACTACCCCTACTTCTGTGTAATTGCGTAGTACATTAGCTTAAATAAGCTATTTTGACATGACAATTTTTAGTAAAAATTTGAAGCAAAGTTTGAATCTTACCAGAATTTTTTCAGAGAAGAAGCTTGATACTGGCACACTCGTATCAGAGTTTATGAGATTATCAGAAGGAGACGATAGTAGCATCTGGTCTTCTAACGTTACGTCTGTAAAAAAACATAACCACAACTTAATACATAATTTTATTAAATATTTATCCTTACTAATATTATCAAGTCTGTATGGACACTTCACTTCATGAGGTTTATTTGCGTGGAGAGCGCTATGAAAGCGCCACCGTCGTACCGCAGATCAGCGTCGAGCCAAACGCCTCGCGCGTCGTATGACATTGGCAACACTCTTACTCTTATATCATACTAACTCACTCTTTTTCTTCAGCTTCATGAGGTTTATTTGCGTGGAGAGCGCTATGAAAGCGCCACCGTCGTACCGCAGATCAGCGTCGAGCCAAACGCCTCGCGCGTCGTATGACACTGGCAACACTCGCTCGACCAGTGGACACGCACCGGATAGTGACAACTCTGTCACTACTAGTGGTGACATGAATGATGGTAACTGTTGAAAAGAACGCTTGTTAAATGTTAACAGAACATATTTTGGTGGGTCTAGACCAAGTGAACAAGAGAGTATTGTACTACGTATATCAGTTCACCTAATACCCATAACACAAGCTCTGATTATGTTGTATATTTTACGAATAGAGTTTTAGCCCTGGAATAACAAATAGGCTACTATCCCATAAATCAGTTCCCATGGGATAGAAATAGCCTAGAAACATTTCTTTGCTGGCTTTGCACGGATAAATTAAACCTTCCTCTTGAATCACTGTATCTAAAAAAAACGCATCAAAATCCGTTGCGCAGTTTTAAAGGTCTATGTTTACATAGGGACAGACAGACAGCCGGAAGCTATTTTGTTTTATACTATGTAATGGTACGATAAGACAGTTGAACCTATCATGACACGACTAAGACAGTTGGACAAAAGATTGAAGAGAAGGGAAAATCAATTATCACTTTATTTCTTACAAGCGATCCGCCCCGGCTTCGCACGGTTTTATTATACGTATAAAACTTCTTCTTGAATCACTCTATCTATTAAAAAAACCGCCTCGCATTTAAAGATTTAAGCAGTCAAAGGGACATAAGGATATAGGGATATAGGGTCACAAAAAGCGACTTTGTTTTATACTATGTAGTGATATTATTTTGATAATTATGTTCCTATAGTTTAAAATTTGACTTGTCTAAGTATTTATTTTGTAAGCCTAAAGAAATAAAGATATTGATTTACCTTCAGTGTGTTAAGTTTCCTCTGTATCCTGTGTTGTACGCGCGCGATCATGACGGGGTCTCGCGTGAGGTCATACATGAGCCGGGCTAGGGCCGTGTTGACCCACGTCACTTCCGCCGGAAGCAGGCGGCACTCGCAGTCGGGGGCTGGCGTTTTAACCTGAAAATATGTCATCATCATCAGCCTATATTAGTTCACTGCTGGACATAGGCGAGCCTAATTAGCGCCATAGCGCAATGCGATCATAATATGTATAGTATGTGTTAATAAAATACAATGATTTTTCGTATTATTAAACTGACTTCAAAAGGAAGTAGTATCTCAATTCAACTTTTCTTTTTGTTTAAATCGTATGTTTAGATAGTCAAAAAATAATATCTGATTTTAAGAATTATTCAACCAACTTCAAAAATGGAGTAAGTATCTCAATTAACCTTTTTTTTGGTTTAAATTTTATTTTTGGATGGTCAAAAAAATCTTTGATTTTTAAGAATTATTATTATATTATATTATTATTCAAAGACTTCAAAATGAGGGTTTCTCGATTGAACTTTATTTTTTGGTGTATATCTTATGTATTAGATAGTAAAAAAATAATCTCTGATTTTTAACAATTATTCAAACGACTTCAAAAAGGGAGTATCTCTATTGGACTAAATTTTTAGGTGTTTAACTTTTTTCTCGGTGAACCAATTTTGATATTACTTTATTTGATAGTTGGTGCTTTTCATGTAACATTTTATCAATATCTGTTCGGTAGTTTTCGAGTAATTTATATTGTAATGCGTGAAATTTAATATCGGATGTTAGTTTTGTAAAAAAACATCAAATTTTATTTTTTATTGTTAAAATTTAAGAAAAATAATATTTCGAGTTGTCAAATCAGTCGCTATTGGCATTACTGAAATGCTTTCAAAATAAATACTACATAAATTCTGATATTACTGAGATATAATTATTGTAATGTAACTAATACAAATGGTATACCCGCAGGCTTATCATGATCACTCCACTAAAGTGATTTGTCTTAGAATGGAGTAAATATAATCCTTACAAATATTATAAACTCGAAAGTTTGTATTTATGGATGTTCGTTACTCCTTCACTCAAAAACTACTGAACGGATTCGACAAAAAAAATTAATAATTGTAGTCTAGCCTTAGCATAAAACATAGGCTACTTTTTATCTCATAAATCTTGAAACGGTTCCAAAAAAAACGCGTGCGAAGCCACGGGCTGATACTAGTTTTAAATATTATATGAAGCATTTAGATTGGGGCTAGATGACGCTGTGTCAATTTGTCCAGACATATATTCATTCAAACTTTCGCGTTTATAATATTGATGTATCGTAATATGGATCAAATACCTAGTATGACTAAGTACAAGTATGATGGTAAATTACAAGTATAAATAAATTAAGTACAAGTATGATAAGAGTACACATGAGTTAGTACATAAAACGTGGACAAACATCGTTTTTTTTCCTTTTATTCTTGGAATGTTCCTTGGGCGACGGTTCGATCTGGCACATCACGCCGATTTCAGCTGTTTGCTTTTTAAGCGTTATTTCGTGAGTCTGTTACATTCAAAACATATTATGTATTCTATCTGACACATACATAGAAGTATTAGTATTGGGAACTGCAGCAAAAAACCCCCAACAACCCTCTCCTTTTTAAGGGAAGGGGGGAACATACAGCACTTATCATTAACAAGCTACCAGACCCAAGAGATTGGATCTCAACTTGTCGTATAAAATAATAATATATAATTATAATAAAATATCGATTGAATGGAAGTAAATAGTAGCTGATTTGGGTCGTAAACGAATATAATGTACACAAAAAAAAACTATTCTATAATATTTTTTATTTGTTTACGGTATTACGCTCGCATTCATCAAAAGCTAGAAACTAGCACCAATACAATGTATAAACAAACAGAAAACATGCACACCTAGCTAAGCTAAGAAGAAATAGTACAGCGTTTTGATACTTCATATTTCTATGAAAACATACAATACTCATACAATATAATATGCACTTGACATTGCGATGTACAAGCACGTATAATGCCTGGTTTACATTTTATTAAGTACTAGCGACCCGCCCCGGCTTCGCAGTTTTTGCTCTTGAATCACTCTACGTATTAAAAAAACACATCAAAATCCGTTGCGTAGTTTTAAAGATTTAAGCATACAAAGGGACATAGGGATATTAGGAAAGAGAAAGCGTCTTTGTTTTATACTATGTAGTGATCTAGTAGATTCTAGTGCAAGTCAAGTGCAGTTTCCGATAATAGTTTGAATATTTTGAACTAAGACGCCAGGTGTCACTTACACCCGTATTCAAGAACAATACTTATGTAAGGTAGCAAGCAACACTGTGCGAAGTAAGGCATTTCTCACAGGGTTGGCCATGCATGGCAGGCCTTTTCATTCACAAACAACCCTCAAGCGACACTTCACTAAGCGAACGCACTGCGTTTATTGCAGATCTGTGATTGGTCGGTTTCTGTTGCTAAGTTCTCTTTACTGTTTGGCATCTGTTTGACAGATGTGCGGATGACATAAACCTTACCTAAAACGTGTTGTCAGTTTTTGAAATCTTTTGCAAACCGTCTTCTAAATTCTTCTTCACTATAATAATCGAAAGGATTTTGAAAATCCCGCACCACTTTTCGTGTAGTAATTGACCTTCGTTCGTTTAAAACATTGTTGACATAATTATCAAACTCCTCTTCACTGCTATAATCCGTTGCTTTTGAAATAAAATACCTATTGAAAAGTATGAAGGAAGGAATTCAAACAAAATCTCAAAGCAAAGCAAAATAAATTTACCACAGAATGATATTTGTGACATAGCTACACTATGCGTTGGCTAAAATAGCTGTCGAGCTACTTTACATAAGGGTCGTCCCAAGTGGGCGCATAGCGTCGCGCATCACTCAAGTATTGTCTATGAATCGAATTCACCAGCCCTATGCGTTCGTGTGCACTGTGAGACCTCACAGTATTGTTCTTGAATACGGGTGTAACACCCGTATTCAAGAACAATACTTATGTAAGGTAGCAAGCAACACTGTGCGAAGTAAGGCATTTCTCACAGTGTTGGCCATGGCAGGCCTTTTTATTCACAAACAACCCTCAAGCGACACTTCACTAAGCGAACGCACTGCGTCTATTGCAGATCTGTGATTGGTCGGTTTCTGTTGCTAAGTTCTCTTTACTGTTTGGCATCTGTTTGACAGATGTGCGGATGACATAAATCTTACCTAAAACGTGTTTTCAGTTTTTGAAATCTTTCGCAAACCGTCTTCTAAATTCTTCTTCACTATAATAATCGAAAGGATTTTGAAAATCCCGCACCACTTTTCTTGTAGTAATTGACCTTCGTTCGTTTAAAACATTGTTGACATAATTATCAAACTCCTCTTCACTGCTATAATCCATTGCTTTTGAAATAAAATACCTATTGAAAAGTATGAAGGAAGGATTACAAACAAAATCTCAAAGCAAAGCAAAATAAATTTACCACAGAATGATATTTGTGACATAGCTACACTATGCGTTGACCCAAGTGCTATGGCTAAAATAGCTGTCGAGCTACTTTACATCAGGGTCGTCCCAAGTGAGCGCATAGCGTCGCGCATCACTCAAGTAATGTCTATGAATCGAATTCACCAGCCCTATGCGTTCGTGTGCACTGTGAGACCTCACAGTATTGTTCTTGAATACGGGTGTAAGTCTTGTCACTCGCACTTGATACTAAACAAAGTGTAAACCAGGCATAATTTATTAATTTAGAACTTATCACTGCGCAGTAAAGTTTAAGACTCACCTGTATGATTTTCATAAGGTAAGGCCAGAAGTTCCTCTCATACTTTTCGAACTCGTGCGGCAATGCATGTTTCTTGAGGGATGTGATGGTAACACCGCCCCCCGTGCTTTCTGAAGCATCTGTTTTATTCTGAAACAATAGTAATACTGGTTTTTATTAGGTTGCTGCAAATACTTAACTTTTCGAAAGAACCTTGGTTTCTGAGGACTGAGGGGTCGATGTCTAGTCTACCCTCCTTAAAGGGTCGGAAAGAAACTAAACTAGCTTGTTAAAACTAAACTAATAACAAATGTTTGTACGATCTGCAGGTTTGTTTAAAGTTTGTTGTTGTTTTCTATGTTATAACTGCGCACGGGTATTAAATACATTACAAGGCTTGCTCTTGAATCACTCTACATATTTACAAAAACCGCATCCGTAAAAACCCGTTGCGTTTTTTTAAAGATATAAGCAACAGTTATAGCACAGATTTTAAAGGAAAAATTGCGAGGAGCATAGGTATTATGTTTTTCGTTACATCATATACCTAATATAAATACTTTTATAGATAATGGTACGGAACCCTTCGTGCGCGAGTCTGACTCTCACTTGGTCATATTTTTCGTAACACTAGTAATAGTCTGCCGACTGACCTATATTTGAAGCCCTAAGGCTTACATTCATAATTCCTTCTTTTGTGATCACTTTGTGGTCTCCACGACCAATGTTTTTGTGGTCGATGAGTCAGAACAAATTCTGTTAGATAAGTCTCACTCAGTCCCATGAGCGAGAAGATAAGACTCCTAGCAATCAGTCATTGCGAACTATTGCGAAATTATGATGCTTGCTATTTATCGGTTATCGATGACGTCATTTTAACTTGGTGAGGTGGCAGTGGGAGTTAAAAATGTGCCCGAATATTGTATAAACAGACACCGGTCAAACTCAATTACATTAGGCCGCGATCACTTTCGCACTTAATAGTAATCACTGTTAGAACGCACTTATCTAACGACTAATCGCACGAAGTCCGAGCACTCCCATAGCACTTGGGTGGACGGGATCGTAGGACGTGGATCGTAGGACGAATCAAATACGGACGAAAACGTATCCAAAGTGGGCGCGGTTTTAAGACGAATATTTGTGTAAATGTTGAGATGAGTATTACGTCCAGCTCTGCTCAGTCAAGAACTGAATTAATCCGCCTGCAGAAACTAGTAGGTACATTTATTACTATAGAACCAATAAGAGCCCTAATGAATCTTTGCCCTACTAGAGTATGCTCAGGAATTTGGGGGCTGGATAGTTTATGTAGGTTAACACCAATAATCAAATAATAATAATAATCTTGTAGTTGTACCTTAATGTAAATGTATATATTTTATCTCTAAGTATGTTTAAATTGTTAGTAGTTTATAGAAAAACTTCGCAAAATTATATTCAACTCTAAAATAGAGTTGAAGAAATTGCTGGAAGAAATTGCTTTCAGCAATAAGGCCGCCTGTTGTACCGTTTTATTATTTATAAGATTAGATATAAGTTAATTTAAGTATTGTTTTATTTTCAAAATGTACAATAAAGTGTTCATTCATTCATTCATTCACCAACACGATCCAACATTAGTTAACTCCTACCGTCACTAGATCAACATATTGTACGTCTCGCTCGTAAATAAAAATGTTAAAAGAGTGTTAAAAGTTATATTCCAACTAAGTGGTGTATATCGTTGAAAAGCCCTGCGAGCTCTCCTGCTAGTAGTGTTTTCCCCTTCCCAATTCACCGGTAAATCAGTGAGTAATTAACGAAAACATTTCTAAATAATTTGTGTGCTCTCAAAAACCTGACCTACGACAACTCGCGAATCGCTCGCTGCACCACTGCATAGTATACAGTTAGTACGCGAACGCTTACACGTCGTCACTGCGTGCGTACTGCTAAGTCACTATTCACGGTGCATTCCTACGCTGCCGGATTATACCTGACGTTTATTTGTTAGCAAAAGTTCGAGTTTGCTACATGCTAAAGATTTAATAATCGTAGCAATGGAAAAAACTTGTCACGGGTGTAAAACTCATATTCCTAAAGGCAAGGAATATATAAATTGTGAGGGCTGCAAACAGAAGTATGACTTGCCCTGCGCTGATTTATCGCCCAAGCGTTTCAAAAAGCTTACGTCGGAGAATAAGCGAAACTGGAGATGTCCAGAGTGCAAGTGCAAGGTACCAAAACGGGACAACAGCAATACGCCTGTTCGCACACTGCCTTCAGCTGAGACGCATTGCTTAAGGGCGGATGATGAAGCGACTGACTCTGAGCCCCTGTCTACCAACACTGGTGCCGCCTCTACTGTCACAACGCGACGGAAGAACGCTCGCTCTCCCGTGCCTCAGTATGTCACGGAGGATTCATTACGAGACATTTGGAGGAATGAGATGAAACATGAAATGGAAACAGTAATCGAGGCCACCATCGAAAAAAAAGTATCCACCCAATTGAAGGCGATTAACCGTCAGTGCGCTGGATTTCAAGAAGCTATTTCATTTGTCAGCACTCAGTATGAAGAACTCAGAAAGGAAATCACTGACTTAAAAAAACTGCTGGGTAATACCACCTCAGAGCTCAATAACCTTAAGGAAGAGAATAAAAATCTTAAAGATAGTTTAGGTGCATGTGTGGCTCGTGTCAGAGTCCTGGAGGAGGAAAATATGAGACAACAACAGTGGGTAAGAATGCAGAACATAGAAGTCACTGGGATTCCTGAGAAAAATGGAGAAAATACGGTAGAGTTGGTAATGAAAGTTACTCAACACATCGGCGCTCCCATCCAGCTCTCCGACATAGAGTTCGCGCACCGTGTCCAGCCGCGGCACGCAGCGAGTGCGGCCCGCGCGCGTCCCATCGTGGTCCGGTTGAGACAACGTTCCACCAAGGACCAGATAGTCGCCGCCGCGCGCAAACACCGCAACCTAACCGCTGGCAAAATGGGTATGGGTGGAGAGACCGAAAGGATTTTTGTCAATGAGCATCTAACCAAGGAGAATAAGATGCTGCTTAGCGCTTGTAAACAGAAGGCTAAGGAGGCCAATTACAAGTTTGTTTGGACAAAAAACTGTCGAGCTTTTGTCCGAAAGAACGAAAGCTCGCCGCCGGTCGCTATAAACTCGATGGTAGACCTTGCCAAGATAGTATAAGATTATTTGAGCCTAAGCCTCTGTATACACTTCTTAAAATAGCTAGTTTATGTTTGTTAATGTATGCGTTGATTATTAATTGCATTCTTGGAATAATGCTACTAAGTTATTTTGAATGGCCTTATCAAGAAACTGTAGTACCTGTAGCTGAACCCGCCATAAGCTCACAACTGTCATTTATTTTTGAATTTTGCGAAACATGGATTACCTATAAATACCTAACTATCTTACACATGTATTATATATTACGAAAACTCATAGAAATAAACTTTAGAACGAATAGTAAAACTAGCAATATGCATTCCATAACTATGTCACTACTTATTTTAAAGACTATTTTACAAACTATTTTACAAAGCACTCTACCTCTAATTAGAAGTTATATTAGAAGTAAGTTCTATTTAGAAGTTATTTTAAAGTATAGTCTACATCTTATAGATTATTTTTTACATATTATTCATAATTGTTTTTACATATTGCACATTGTACTACTTAGAATATTGTACGTTTCACTGATCTTTTTAATGGAATGTACTCTACATTTCTTACTTTATCTTAAACATATATTTATGGAAACCATTTATCTGCACTCCCTTAATACAATAAATACGTCTGGTTGTGCTATTCTGTTAGCTTATTATAATACGAATACACTGTGTAATGATAATGATCAGCAGCTCATGTTATGCCGCGTATCGCTTTTAAAGTGTAAAGAGTATGTACCGCACGCTAGAAAAAACCGCTCTTTTTTATATTCATAATGATTGATTCATTGAAAAATTTAAAGCTTTTTTATCAAAACGTAAGGGGGCTTCGCACTAAAACAAATGAATTCTATAATAATCTTCTACTAAGTGAGTCCGACGTGGTTTTAATAACTGAAACATGGCTTTGTGATAGCATCCTGGATGCTGAGCTCTGTAACAGTAAATATTGTATATTTCGTAGGGATCGAGGATCTGGTATGGGGGGTGGCGTAATGATTCTGTGCGCTGAGTACTTGCATGCCTGCGCGAGACCCGAGTGGCAGGAACAGGATCTGGAATGCATTTGGGTAACGATTCCAGCCCGCTCTATAGGTTGCTCGAGAGACTTGCATATTGCGGTTGTCTATATACCGCCTAATTCAACAATTTCTGTTCGAACACAGGCATTTATTGACTCAATGTCACGCGTCATTAATGCTTACCCTAATGATCATTATATGGTTTTTGGCGACTTTAACCTGCCGTGTGTGGATTGGAGCTCTGGTGACCCAAAAATATTGAAAAGAGGATCTGTCGAAACCCAGAACCTGGCATCCAATCTGATTGCTCAAACCTCTCTACTGGGTTTATTACAGTACAATGTCCTAACTAATAAATGTAATAATACTTTAGATTTAATATTTTCAGAATCACCAATAACTATTCTAAAATCAAATTTCCCTCTCGTAAACGAAGATGCCTTTCACCCGCCTTTGTCAATTCTAGCAGCTGACATCTTAATTCCCCCATTTAAACCTAAATCTAGAATAAAATATCAATATAAGCGCGGCAATTTTCAAACTATTAACGAATCACTTCAAAATCAGGACTGGTCATTTATCGTAAAAGGTGAAAACATTGAGGATGTGATAGATAACTTCTATATTATCTTACGTAAATTAATACTAGATCACATACCGCAAGTTCGTTGCTCTGGTACCTATAATTATCCAATATGGTATAGCCGAGCTTTAATAAAATTAATAAAGGAGAAGTCTAAAGCCCATCAAGATTGGAAACGTTATAAAAACCCCAACGACTATTTTTTCTTCGCAGAGCTCAGAAAAAGACAAAAGATTATGCAGGACGAATGTTATAGGAAATATGTAGTTTTCTCAAATGAAAATTAAATGTAACCCTAAGCTGTTCTGGTCTTTCGTTAAATCGAAAAGGCAAGTAAATTCCAATTACTTTCAGAGAATGTCCTGTGATGGTGTTACTCTTGAAACGCAAACTGACATATGTTCGGGTTTCAATCAGTTTTTTAGGAAAAATTTTATCCAGCCTGCTGACACCTATCGTCTTAATGAACATAGTGACTGTAATTTTGAAGTGATTCACGACATAGATGTTAACAGCGATGAGATTAGCAAACTCCTCATAAATCTAGATATCACAAAGGGTGCTGGAAGTGATAATATTCCTCCTATTTTTTACGTCAGATGCGCGAAAACACTTTGCACTCCAATTTCCTTAATATTCAACCGTTGTTTAAAGGATGGCTACTTCCCCAACATCTGGAAGCAAGCATATATCGTCCCTATCCATAAAAAAGGTTCCAAGGCAGTGATTGAAAATTATCGCCCCATTTCTATCCTAAATGTTATAAGTAAACTGTTTGAAAGACTGATTCATAATCGTTTATACCCATTTATATCAACTGCAATTCCAGAGGAACAACATGGGTTTATGAAGGGTCGCTCTACAAACAAAAACTTAGGAGTCTTTGTTGATTACGTTGCCAATAGTA
Source organism: Eupithecia centaureata (assembly GCA_944547425.1). Classification (NCBI taxonomy): domain Eukaryota; kingdom Metazoa; phylum Arthropoda; class Insecta; order Lepidoptera; family Geometridae; genus Eupithecia; species Eupithecia centaureata. The sequence continues at coordinate 10,698,159 of OX155684.1, read as the reverse complement.
TGGATGGAGGGTCTCAAGTGGATGTGGTCTACACAGACTTCGAAAAAGCTTTCGATCGTGTAGACCACATCATACTCCTCCATAAGCTCTGTAATCTCGGTGTTCGTGGGAACTTGTTGAGATGGATGGAGTCTTATCTGCGCAATCGCTCTCAAGCGGTGGTTGTTGGTGGCTTCTGTTCAGACTACATCTCCATACCCTCTGGAGTGCCGCAAGGCTCCATATTAGGGCCTCTCCTATACGCTTCGTACTTATATGATATCGGATCATGCTTGAAATATGCGCGGTACCTAATGTACGCGGACGACACCAAGATTTTTATGAGGATTCAAAATATTTCTGATTCCTTGAACCTACAATCTGATCTGGACAGGTTGGCCGTATACTACACCGAAAATCGCCTCACTATTAATGTCTGCAAATGTTCTTTTGTGTCGTTTACCAGGAAAAAGCTCCCGTCACAATTTGAATATCAAATAAACGGCATCAAAATAGCTAGAGCAGACTCTATAAGAGACCTTGGGGTGTTAATGGACGCCAAGCTTTCTTTTTCAAATCATGTTGATTGTATTGTAAATAAAGCATATAAAAGTCTGGGTTTTATTCTAAGGGTCAGTCGTCCCTTTTCAGACATTGGTTGCCTGAAAATTTTGTATTTCTCGTACGTGCGAAGTATTCTAGAGTATTGTAGTTCAGTATGGAACCCGCAATACCTGATTTATACCCAAGGCATAGAATGCATTCAGAGCAAATTTATAAAGCACCTCAATTACCGATGTTACCGTGGTTATGGGCCTACTGTTGATTATTGGGAATCATGTCAGTATCATAAGTTAAGTAGCCTCGGAAATCGACGTAAACTAGCAGACATGTCTCTCCTCCACGGTTTATGTAACGGCTACATAGATTGCATGATGCTGCTTTCAAAGATTTTGTGCTTTGAAGTACCTAAAAAGCGCACAAGGCATACCAAAACTAAACTTTTTGCCGTGTCTAAATCTGCATCTAACTATGCGCACCACTCACTTGTCAAACGACTACAGACATGTTATAATAAAATGTTTTATGATACTGATATCTTTAACTCTAGCAAATTAGGATTCAAACGCGAGATACTTCAGATTTTAAATGAAACGGATAAAAAAAATTACAATCAGAAGAACGGGGTGGGGTCAAACTCACTCACACATAGGTAGGTAATTAAATTCAAATTTAAATTTGGTGGTTCATTCGGTGGTTTGGTTTAATCAGGTATTAGTTAGCTTACTTCTTAGGTTTTTGCTTGTCAGACATTTTTAACTTCGCTTTATTTATAACAATTAACTGTCAATATTATTATACAATGAATACAAGTTTACAATTTCATAATTCCCTTAAAATACATTTTATCATTATGTATGATAAAACGTATTTTTATACATTATATGTAGAGGTATGATGGCATTGATATATGTGAGTGTATATAATGATAAAAACATATTATGTTTAAGGTATTCATCATGTGATAAATGTAAAATACGTTACTTTTACTATTGGTGGGTAATTAGTGTACCTAGTATGTTTTCTGCTGTTTTTCTTAAAGCCTTGTGAATTTTGGTTTAACTTTTATAAAAGTAATAATTAATAGTAAATTCAACTATTTAGATTTAATTTGTAGATTTAGTGATAGTTTATATTTAGGTTAAATTCATAAAATGTAAATCCTTTATTGGCTGTAGGTTAAACTATAAGATTAGTTGTAATTTATTTTTAAGAGCTGTGGATTTTGTGTAATAAAATAAATAAATAAATAAATAAATAAATAAACACTTCATCAATCCATCAGTCAAGTGTGGTGTTTATGGCACCATCTTTACCTTGGACCTGGTTTACAGACCTACTATACTTCGTTTGCAGAGTTCCGGTCTCCACTCAAAAACTGATTTATCCTTTTTATTTTAGAAGGTACTTTTTTAGTTTTTTCATATCTTAAATACATGCGTAAAATCCTAATTAACTTTTTACTCGTCTCTTTAATTGTCGTTCGATTCACAGAAGTATACTTAAATACTCACAGCATTCTTAGCGAAAGCAACAGAATCTTTCTCTGCGGTCATCTTGTACACAGTTAGTTCAACTTCCTTGTTTTCGGAGACGTTATCATGAACAATCTCTTCTGACGTCGAGGACTCCACTGATCCCACTTCTGATACTGCTGCATTTAGGCGACGAAACCTGTGAAATAAGAAAGAAGTTAGGCTAAGACTTTTATTTCTCGGTTTTAAAACAGTTGAATCAAATCCAGCCTCTGGATCTTGTAATTCATATACTTGCTTCTATAAAATGCTTATTTTCACACATCACCTAACCTAACCCTAGTTTATAAATAGTCATATTAACTTCATTGGAATAAGTTTATGTTGTTGCACAATTGTACATATTATAAAGAAATCGTTAGACCCGACGGAAAAGTTTTGAAAAGTTATTGAGAATAATTTGAGCGACTATAAATTTCTAGCATTGTTAAGGATAACTCGAGAACTACTAGTCATCTTGATAAAATGACATTAAAGAATCCAAAAGAAACAGCAATTTAAAATAAAAAAAATCATCAAATTCGGTTCACCCAGAAATATGACGCAAGACAAATGTTTGTTTCAAAAAAATATACTCGAACCCCTCCCTTTTTTTAAACCTTTTGGACTTTTGTTTTGACAGCTGGACATAATGTTCCGCTGCCATAAGATTGCTCTTCAATTCCATTGTTTACACGATTTGTCTGCACGACGACTAATAGATAACAAGAAACCACTTACCATTCGAATTTATCACGGCCTGTCCTTGCAAACAGGTAAATACAGGAATGTTTGTCTTTGGAGCTTTTCACGTGAACACTCCACTCCCCTTCTGCATTCCCTTCGTCGTTATTTTCCATACTTTCCTGAATACAAACAGATGACCTGGCATTAGCATAGGTATGATATATACGTAGGTCCGCACATAGACCAGGACCGCCCTTTGTAAAAATGCCCATTCGTAATAAGCATCAGTCATAAATTTTTATTGTTTGTTAGTAGGATTAGATACTACAAGCTAATCATCGGAATCAAACGTGAAAGGGAAAATCTGGTAAATTAATTACTGCTAAATTAATTTCATCCTTACTAATATTATAAGCGCGAAAGTTTTTATGAATGGATATTTTTTTCCTCTTTCACGCAAAAACTACTAAACTGATCTGTCTGAAATTTTGAATAGACGTAGTTCTAGCCCTGGAATTACACATAGGCTACTTTTCATCCCATAAATCAGTGCCTATGGGATAGAACTACTCTTGAGAAGTTTCCAAGAAAAAACGCGTGCGAAGCCATGTGTAGATACTAGTTTGATCATAAAGCTGAGATAGGGACCTTTTTAGCCACTTCTGTTAATAAATTTAAATCTTCATATTTATAAATTTTTCTTGTGTAAATCTGTCATATAATAGGAATAACGGGTCAAATAAATGTATTTTCTTTCTTACATTCTTATCTTATCATACTTAAAGCGAGAATGCAGTATGGCGAACCATAGCTATTTGTGTAGGTTTTATAAAAAAAAATTATACGTTCTAATCTAATTGATATATTTAAATAGGATACGGATAGGCAACTTGTTTTGTGATTCTAGTAATGTTTCACTCATGGATGTTAGTTTACGTTATGGAAAATATTAACGACCTTAGAGCGAAAGGAGCATGGACCTGTCTGGCGACATAGCTAAGGTCACCCACGCCACGCCAAGGTAAGCAAGCCAAAGCGGTAAACAGATTCGTCAGGGAACTTTCTAGGGGACACTATACATAGAACAACATGGTGAAGAGCGGGGAAAAATATGGCGCAAATTTAAGTTATCGAACGTTTTGATTATCTACCGATCTACAATCGGGTTTTGACGCATTCTTTATTGAAGAAATCTTTGGTTTGTTCGGCAAACTCATCAGATATGAAAATTAAATTAAAATATTTTTATTCCCATTAAAAAACTAACTACGTACTAACGGGGTTCTGGGTGTTTTCTATCTTTAGTAAAAATATCTATCTATGTAATTTTATTGTATTAAGTAAATAAATAATTCCGGACAGTCCACACAGCATATCATCTATTGCACATATCACAAGCTCTGCTTAGATTCGGCTGAAGTGTCTGGCTAATACTCGTATAACATCTTCACAGCGCGTTGAGCGGGATAAACAGTGATGTGTCTATCTAGCCCTGGTTTTCAATTGTTTTGAATGGAGTCCAATGTCAACATGATCGACGAGGGTTTGTTTACATTAGAGGCAAAACCAGATTTGGGTGAAATTACGGGAAAAGTCCTTATGAAAATTAAATTTATAACTCTAAATCTACCGCACAATACCATTGGCGTATACAGGTTTATGTATGTGTCCCCCCCCCTAATTAAGCCAATGCACAGTACGATGACTTACGACTAATTAAACGTACGTAAAAATGCTTTACTTCGTGCGCGGTAGAGTTTAGGGCAAACATAGTCTTCCCTCAGCTTTGTGCTGAATAAACACTGGTGTGTTCACCCAGCGATGGTTTTCAGATAGGGCTTATATATTTTTCTCACCCATTCATATACAGCAACACTCAATTTAACTCAATTAACCTTTCATTGCGAAAACAGAGGTTAAGTATATAATGAGCGACCTAGGTATAGCTCATAACTAATAAGCCAATCAACTGCAAACGGAATAATTAGCGACTTCATCCTCTTCCTACTTTATAGAAAACTAGCCTCTGTCCACGGCTTTGCTAAGGACGCATTTCGATTTGGAGCATAATTTGAAAATTGAATTTATTTCGATAGATCGTATTTTGATGGTGCAATAAAGTTATTATCTATCTATCTATCTATCTATCGTAGCAATCAAAACATAGGTTTTAAAATTATTTCATAACTATAGGGTGTCCCAAAACTCAACGTCAAGCCGAAAACAGAAAACAGGTGGGTTCACGACGACCCAGAAAAACCAAAAAATCATGGGAATATCTTTATTGGTTTACGAGTGGCTTTTTACGGAAAATCATAATTTCTCTGTCCGGTGCCAAACTTTTTGATGCTGTGACTACAGATGTCAATATTTTGTGATTTTTATTTTTCTATTTCAAAGTCAAATAGCATTTATAAATTTATGAAAGTGCAAAATTTTTAAACACTTTGTTTTTTACACATTTTGTTGAAAAAAAATAAAGTTTAGTTCGGATATTGCATCGATGATTTTCAATCGATTAACTTAGACTCGTCATACTGAAAAAAAGTCCACCACCTGGCATATACTGATAAAGTTGGCGCAGTTATATAAATTCAATGTTGACAAACAATAAAAATAAATAAATAATTCCGGACAGTCCACACAGCAATATTAGTAAGGTATAACAACTTACCGCCTCCTCCAAAAACTCCTTGATTTTCGTCATCTCTGACTCATCTATCTCAACTTCTTCCTCCTCCTTATTGCTGGTGGTGGACTTGGACGTGAGTTCCAGTTCATCCACCAGGTCATCCGCAGACCTCTCCAGCTTCTCTTCAGTTTGCGGCTCAGCAACCGGCTCTGTGCAAGTCGATACGCTGTCTGTTTTCTTGTCTATGGAATTTTATATTATTTTTTTATAAAAGTTGTAACTTTTAGGAAAACTTAGAGCTAGGCTTATACAATACTAGCGACCCGCTCCAGCTACGCACGGTTTTATTATACGTATAAACCTTCCTCTTGAATCACTCTATCTATTAAAAAAACCGCATCAAAAACCGTTGCGTAGTTTTAAAGATCTAAGCATACAAAGGGACATAGGGACAGAGAAAGCGACTTTGTTTTATACTATACTAGCGACCCGTCCCGGCTTCGCACGGTTTTATTATACGTTAAAACCTTCCTCTTGAATCACTCTATCTATTTAAAAAAACCGCATCAAAATCCGTTGCGTAGTTTTAAAGATTTAAGCGTTCAAAAGGACATAATGACATAGGGACAGAGAAAGCGACTTTATTTTATACTATGTAGTGATGTAGTGATAGTGTTTTTAAGATAACATGCATTCATGAAGTACCTATGCATGTTATATTGCTGAAGACTAAGTACAAGTTTTACATACATAATCATGACAGTTTCCAAGAAGGGTAGACAAGGGAAGGTAGATAACTTAGATTAGAGTAACTTATCTACATACTTGTACCTACGTATCTATGTACTCATATCTACTGCGTAGATGGGTTATTTTTGAATTAAACAATAGAATTTTTGTAAGACTTGGGTCAAATCCCTGCGGTTTTATAGAGGGTTTTAAATTAAATTACTTTTTATAAATAAACTAGCGACCCGCCCCGGCTTAGCACGGTTTTATTATACGTATAAACCTTCCTTTTGAATCACTGTATCTAAAACCGCATCAAAATCCGTTGCGTAGTTTTAAACATTTAAGCGTATAAAGGGACATAGGGAAATAGGGACATCGGGACAGAGAAAGCGGCTTTGTTTTATACTATGTAGTGATAAAAAAGATACACTGGATTACATTCACTACGTTCCTTGCATACCTCTCTTGCCTCAATCTAACCCATTTAATAGTTCTAACTCACTCAATAACTTCATATTACTCATACTATCTCTAGCCGCGGTTTCGCACGCGAGTTTTTTTTCCTCTTCAGCCAAACATCTTTCGACTCTGTACTACTAAATAAATTGGTATTCTAAACAAATAATAGCAAATTACATTCAATTCATGCTAGATAACAAAAACTATAGGGTTTTTGTACACGATAGATCGTCTGTGTTTTTATCAAGAGGAAGTTCCAATCAGCTTATCTTGAGTATAATATTTGGTTGCCAAGTCAAATGATATTTATTTATTACTCTCACAATTAATAGCTGAAATTTCTTGAATATTTAACTTAACTAGAGACCCACCCCGGCTTCGCACGGTTTTATTATACGTACCTACATATAAACCTTCCTCTTGAATCACTCTATCTATTAAAAAAACCGCATCAAAATCCGTTGCCTAGTTTTAAAGATTTAAGCGAACAAAGGGATATAGGGACATAGGAAAAGAGAAAGCGACTTTGTTTTATACTATGTGGTGATAAATAAATAATGCTGGACAATTCACACAGCATCATCCAGCCCCAAGCTAAGCAGAGCTTGCGTCCTCCTGCGTCGTAGTCGGTCCTTCGCCCTCAGCGCGAAATAATTGTGGGTTCGGAGTACATAAGTCTCTTATTAGGGTCACAAATCTAAATCGAGCTGTGCTGCGCTGTACTGCGCTGTGTTGAACTGTGCTCACTAAAATGCGCTACATAAAATATCCATATCGGCTTCCTCTTCACTTTCATCTTCATCGGATTCAACTATGTCGTAATGTTTACGTTTTTTGAAAATAAAGTCTATTTTGAGGAGATACACGACTACGCAGCACAGCTTGATGGTGATTGTTAAAAAAAGTAGCTTAAGAAACACAGCAGCACAGTGCAGTAAAGCGCAGCATAGCTCGATTTAGATTTGTCACTCTTAGTCTGAGCATAGGAGACCCGAGTGTATATAGATACGAGTATGTCATAAACGTACCTCTGTGCATTTTTCTGACTAATCTATGTCGTAGACCCTCTTTCCCAGGTTCAACAGGGTCGGAATGTGATAAGCTGAAAAGATAAAGATATTTCTCAATCATCATCATCATCAGCGTATACTAGTCCTCTGCTGGACATAGGCCTCCCCTAAAGAGCGCCATAGCGCCCTGTCTTCAGCTTGCCGCATCCAGCATCTGACAGCAATCTTTCGCAGATCGTCATCCCACCTGGCCGGAGGGCGCCCTATAATACGTTTGCCAAGTCGCGTAAAATTTATCCAACTATGTACAACTTACAAAGAATATTTGATCGATTAGTGTTTATTAAATTGGCTACATTCGAATGACCTGGCCATATATGTATTTATGCTTACAAGGTCGACCAGAAAACATGATCACTTTTAAGCAACACCATAAAACTCAATCTAAAGCTACGGACTTAGGTAAATAAGATACGTAAACAAATGTCATAAAAAACTCGGATATTTTAAGAAAATTTAAAGATATTATCAGATTCCCAATTTTCATACATTAAATATTGCCGTTAAAGTTAACCCCTTGCAGACAAACCGAGTCACGGTTTTGGTCAAGTTTTATGTCATTATTTTACGACCGATGTGGCGCGGTGGGCGAAGGTCCGCCTGCGACGCAGGAGGTTGCGGGTTCGATTCCCGCCTCGGAACAAATTTGTGCACGATCTGCAGAAATTTGTGTCGTTGGTCTGGGTGTTTAATATGTATAATAAAAAAAAAATATCTATCTATGTAGTATATTGTATTATGTATATCAGTCATCTAGTACCCATAACACAAGCTCTGCTTAGCTTGGGGCTAGATGATGCTGTGTGGACTGTCCGGAATTATTTATTTATTTATATTTGTAAAACATAATAAACTATCAAAAATGTTATTTTTCTACATTACGAGGTGAATAAAAATGGGCGAAATACTGAAGCAGTAGCTGTGGAAGTATCCTTAATCCGTGACTGTTCACGTCCTGTGTCAGTGGATCTGACCTCTGATTCGTCTCTGTGCTCTTGTATTTCGTCCAAATCTATTAACCCTTAAATGTCTATGCAACCCGTTTTAATGTACCTACTTGATAAAATAAATAAACCCCAAGTTACATACTTTTTTTCCTTCCTCCTCCATACGAATTTCTTCTTCTTCTCGGGACTAGTATTAGTCTCAGTGGATTCCGTTTCGAACTGCTGTTCTTTCTTCTTTTCGTTAACTTCGTTGATTTTTCGCTCAGCTTCCGTATTCTCTTTTTCTAATACCTGTATCTTTTCCTTTTCGTTTAGAATAACACATATCGGATATTTTTTGCTCCATTGCCTAGAACAAAAGACAACGTCTATTTCACATACACATCACTACATAGTATAAAACAAAGACGCTTTTTCTGTCCCTATTTCCCTATGTCCCTTTGACTGTTTAAATCTTTAAAACTACGCAACGGATTTTGATGCGGACTTTTTTAATAGATAGAGTGATTCAAGAGGAAGGTTTATACGTATAATAAAATTGGTGAAGCCGGGGCGGGTCGCTAGTGTTGTATAAAGGGTAGGAATATTTGCCAGATTGTCTGTATCGGGTATCTTTAAGACAAACTGGGCCCCAATTCTTCTATTTTCATCCAATTTCTTATTATAGCAGATGTTAGAATCTCGTCAACGATACCGAATTATCATTTCAGAAAATAAAATTTATATTTAGAAATGTTTACGATTCCTCATTCTCATCTAATACAAGTTTATGAGATTTTACTCATGGATTTTTTGATGATTGGACAAAGGAATAATATTAATAATGTCTTTGAATAATATTTATATTGAACAATAAACTTTTATTAACATGGTAACATATCCAATGAACGCAAACTCTTACGTCGTTTCTAAAAGAGCAAGTAAATAATACAATTTGGCTTTTTTTTTAAAACTATAACTCGACTTTAAATTCCTTGGTAGAAAAGAGAGAAAAGCGAGCATGAAAATATCATCAATGTAGTCAATAAAACAATAATTACAATTAATAAACTAGGCATTAGTAAAGATGACTCAAAAATTACTGGTCAGATCTTGATCAAATTTATAGAGAAATAAAATCATCAAAATCGGTTCATCGCATAAAAATATGTTGAGGTTTGTAATGCAAATCAAAAAACAGGTACTTAATCGAATTGAGAACCTCCTCGTTAATTTGAAGTCAGGTGATAAAAGCTTGTTAAAACTACGGTATGTAAATCTTGGGAAATTATTTTTCATTTCACTGTTTCCAGTTCATTTTAAGGGCATTTGTACTCAGATTAAGCTACGAATTTACATTAGAATGCTAATAGCGCTTGAGCGTTCGTTGCCCTACATATTTTCACGGAACACGTTCTAGCTAGCGAGATCAAGGTTAACTTTGGACAAAGCCGAGAGCTTGATTCGCTTTTTGCTTTGTCTAAATGACCTTAGTTATGAGTAAATTAAGTCTGAATTATGATTAAAGTTTACGTTGAGTTACGGAAATAGATAACAAGTTAAGAAATAAAACATTACGAGTAAAAATCTCAAGATGTGCAACCATATTCCAATGAAATTTTCTATTAATATGGGGGACCTATTTTCTAAGATAACCAAGACATGGATCAATTGAGGTACCTTTAGACTGTTTGCAACCGTCTGCAGTTAGCTCAATGGTTTCAATTGCATATACTAGTTGTAATTTTTACTATTCCTTGATTGTAATTTTCGTTGTTAATAAAGTATTTACTTATATAAGATAACCTAAGTTTTAATTACATTTGTTTATATTGATAAATGAACGATTAATAAAGCGTTAATAAGAATATAGTTAGAGACTAAGTTTTTTAAACTTACGCGATCAGAACACATTATTATAAATATTTACGTACGGGTATTTATCGCGTTTATTTACCTATTTTTCCCGACGTTTCGACAGGTTTACTTACCTGCCGTGGTCACGGAATGACTGGAGTAATTGGAGCTACCGCCTCTGCGAAACGGGGTCAGCTGAATTTTCAACTACCCGCATTTCTTCTTCATTTATAGGATGACGACACACAACACTAACAGTGTCCGCGACGTATTGAGAAACCGGCCTACGAGTACACTTAGCTATAACTGGATTCCACGAGGCAGAGAGTCTGAAACCGTCTTCACGATTGAAATTAGTAGTTGAAATTAGTAGTAATGCCTTTCATTACAGATCACTTGTGGTTAATGTAGTTCAATCCAGTGGTTGGGTCCTGAGTCTACTATGTGCTCGGCTATTGCAGACTTATTTACTTGTCGATTTTTGACCGCTCCTATGTGTTCTTTAACACGTTCAGCGACCGTGCGTTTAGTCTGGCCTATGTAGGAACGCCCGCAGCTGCAATCGATTTTGTAAACTCCAGGAAGTTGCAATGGTACAACGTCTTTAGGTGCTCGTAGACACTTCGCCATCTTCGTGAGAGGATTGTAAATCGACTTGATTGAAAATTTACTAAGAAGATTTCCAATTTTGTCCGTAACTCCTTTCACATAAGGCAAGAACGCCGGCTGTCTTTTCACATCAGTGTGTACCTGTTTGCGCCTACAGTTAGGACGACCTCCGATTCGAGTACTGTAGCCATTCCGTTCCAGAACTTTTTGAACATGATCTAGCTCACCTTGCAGATGTTCAGGGTCGCAGAGGTCATGAGCTTTGTTCACTAGTGAGGAGACTACTGACTGCAGGTGTCTCGGATGGTGGTGCGATGCTGCATTCAGGTATCTGTCAGTGTGTGTAGGTTTTCTATACACCGTGTGTGCTAAGGTCCCGTCGCAATTTACCATCACTTTAAGGTCGAGAAAAGCTAACATTCTATTCACCTCCACTTCATGTGTAAACCGAATCTTAGGGTGTATGGAGTTCAGATAATCGGTTAGCTGAACGACTTCCTGGTAATTCCCGTTGAAAATGCAGAACACATCATCGACGTACCTCTTCCAAAGCTTTATACCATGGGCTGTCGGGTCCATCATGGATTCAAAATGTTCCATCCAGATATTGGCAAGTACAGGTGCCACAGGGCTTCCCATTGCGACACTGACGATGCTGACAAAATGGCGCGAATCCTTCACAAACGACGATGTCTTTCCCGTTAAAGGCTGTAAGATACTAGCGACGTGTTTTGCTAGAAAGTAAGTTGGCGAGTCTATTTGACTTACTATTGGTCGTAGCGGTGCGTCAGTCTGATGTACCTTCGGCAGACCATATAACTTAGGCGGCTGCACAATAGATGGTCTGTACAAACGGTCGAAGACATCATCAGTGAACAGGTCCTTGTACTCGTGTATCAGTGCACGTATCCGTTTTGTCACTCTAGCCGTAGGATTGTAAGTAACTGGCTTGTACACCTTTTTGTCACTAAGCAATTTCCGTATTTTAGCGTCGTAATCCTGTGTTTTCATAACTACGGTGTTAAAGAACACATAGCAGCGGTCAAAAATCGACAAGTAAATAAGTCTGCAATAGCCGAGCACATAGTAGACTCAGGACCCAACCACTGGATTGAACTACATAAACCACAAGTGATCTGTAATGAAAGGCATTACTACAAGAGAATGGTTCGGGAAGCGATTGAATTTAAGAAATATCCCAATTTCAATCGTGAAGACGGTTTCAGACTCTCTGCCTCGTGGAATCCAGTTATAGCTAAGTGTACTCGTAGGCCGGTTTCTCAATGCGTCGCGGACACTGTTAGTGTTGTGTGTCGTCATCCTATAAATGAAGAAGAAATGCGGGTAGTTGAAAATTCAGCTGACCCCGTTTCGCAGAGGCGGTATCTCCAGTTACTCCAGTCATCCCGTGACCACGGCAGTGTGTAAACCTGTCGAAACGTCGGGAAAAATAGGTAAATAAACGCGATAAATACCCGTACGTAAATAGTTAGAGACTATTAGGTAACAAGTTATTTATCACTTATCAGCAGTCAGCAGCATAAACATGTTGTTATCAGATCTAGTTATGCTAAGTAGTTTTAAGTTGTTTGGTTTATGATAATTAATTCTACAAAAAGGTGTTTTACTAACTCGTTTCTTGATATACAGGGTGCCACGTAACATGTATGCTAAGCCAAAAGGGGAGATCCGAAAATCGAATTACAAATATTTATGGAATGTTTTTTCCATTTTTTTAATTTAAAGGAGTAGTTATTCTGTAAGAATGGGTTTAAAAATTTATTCTCATAAGAATTACAATTCACTTAAAATGAGAACTTATTAACTAATCTAATTAAAACACTATTTTAGTTGCGCATGCGAGCAGGACATAAATATACAATATAAATACTAAGGTAACCATACTATAAAAAACTTGACATAACTTTTATAGGTAGGTAACCAATTATCTATTGTTAACTAAGTATACAGTGAGTACCTAAGTATGTAAATAATACAAGACAGAAGAATACGTGTCAAAAACCAAGAATGTCCAATACTTTGTTTTACACATTCGAATTTCTGGGTATTTTTGAATTTAAACAAAGTACCTAGGTCCCCTCAGTTCACTACAAAATTTGTAGTGAAGCTTTCAAAACCAAAATCTTCTGATATGTCACAAAATATTTTCCGCCAATACATATTTCCTTTACCAAGGAAAGGAAATATTGGCGGAAAATATTTTGTGACATATCAGAAGATTTTGGTTTTGAAAGCTTTCATTTCTCTCTTTTATATTTCCTACCAAACTTGAACTTTTGTGCAATTATGCGTTGATGTGAATTTTAGTGGTCACTTCTTGCAGTTGTTTTCTGTTAATAAAGCCCGTTTGCGTTCATAAATGTCATTGTTCACATAAAATATCTCAAATTCGAGAACCGAGTATAAGTTTTACAATGATTTTATCATATTCCGTTGTTTAGTTTTTACACCGACAGCGCACTACGTTGTTAGGTATATCTAACAAGGTAGTTCTTTTCGGCAAGACTTAAACTAATCTTTATTTTGTTGGGGCTAGAATCTAAAGTCTGTTTTTTAAGAGAAAGGCGCCCCGAGGCACATTATAGCCGCCAACTATTCTATCTTAGTATTACGTTAAATAAAAGAATTTTAAAACATGCAGTTTATTAAATCTGTTATAAACATTTGTTTATAACAGATTCCATTTTTTTATTTATATTATAAACATTTGTTTATAACAGATTTAATAAACCTAATGCTTATAGTTTTTAATGTATGGTTTAGAAAAAAAGTTTGCTGGCAACTAAGAGCAACTTCGTATCTCTTCCTACATTTTTTAAAATAAAACTACCATCTACGGAGGTTTTAAAAAAAGGTTATGCGCGTTTGAAATTTTGAACATTCCTTTGTTTTCAAAAATAGATGTCGAAACTAGTTGCCTCGTGGCAATGTGTAATGAGCGCTATAGTCATACCTTCTTTTAACAAGTCCATTTGGCAGTAGAATCACCCTGGCTCCGATCAAATTGTACAGTCTGTGTTGATAAAATGTTACTTTATCTAACTTCTCATCCCAAAGCGCCCGCTTTGCCACTTTCGTTTTTGAGTATGAAATCCTCAGATTGCACCCTAAAATAACAAAGAGTTATTATTTATATTTACTAGCTGCGTCCCATGTCTTCGACTGCTAGGAAATATATAAGTCAAATGGAGAACACACACGTAGTAGTAGTTTTGTAAAAATATCAATAAAAACATTAACACATTTTTTGAAAACTTTAACATATTATAGTAGGATTATTTTCAGTCTATAAGTATTTATTTATGTATATTGAACATTAGTCTCGGCTACATACATTTCAGATAAATGACGACCTCAGTGGCGCAGCGGGCGAGAGTCCGCCTACGACGCAGGAGGTTGCGGGTTCGATTCCCGCCTCGGAACCAATTTGTGTACGATCTGCAGAAATTTGTTCCGTTGGTCTGGGTGATTTCTATGTCTAATAAAAATATCCATTGGTATGTATATAATGTATTAAATATATCAGTTATGTAGTACCCATAACACAAGCTTTGAGTAGCTTTGGGGCTATAAAAATGCCTCCTTTTCCACGTCACAATCGTGCAACAAGTAACTCAGACAGCTCGTCCGATAATAGGTCTGGGTTAAACGAGACGCGCTACTACTATCTTTTGGGGCGCACCAGACGTTTTTTATTGTAAATGGTCGAGCGTTTGTCCACTATCTTACGTAAGTGAAGATGAGGCCTAAAATGGAGCACGCTTTCCCAGAAGGAAGTTATTCCCTCTTGATTTGAAGACTCCGAGATCGTACTCTAGCGGGAAAACAGACGCAGGAAACTCATTCCACTCTCTGGCTTTGCTAATTATGAAGATTGAGCTAAAATTTTTAGTTCGAAATTGTGGAATATGTAATGATCCCAGAGAACATCAGAACTGCAGTGTTAGTCGCATCTTCAGGGTTAAACGAATAAAGTGGCCATCACAATTAGGCCTATCGTGGCGCGGTGATACCTACTAAATTAATACTAAAGCCACCTTGCTCAAATAAAAAAGAAATGTCTATAGGTAGCATAGCATAGTTTTTGATACCTAGCAATGAATGAAGTTAGGTTGCGGATGATGATGCTTATTACCTTCCAGTTTCATAAAAGCTGTTGTTGATTTATTAATGTGATAATCCATCGGATCGTAATCAGGGAATCTGTAGTGGTTAATCCATCCCTAAAAAAAACAAGTATGAATCAGTTTTATCGTACTATCGGTCAATATTTGCAGTCTCCTATCTTATCTATTGCACTGGTGAAATTATTAATCTATATTTATAAAAGAGAAAATTGGATGACTCATCAACATAAACTTAAGAGCTACGAAACTGAAATTTTGCATGGATGTTCCTTTTAGGACGTATGCAACCGCTAAGAAAGGATTTGGACATTCGTAGCCTAATAAATAAGGTACATATTACAATGAGATCAATGGAGTATAACTAAGTCCAGTCATCGATAAAAGGAGACGGCACGATCATGCTGTCTCTTTTTTATGGGATTTTGTACAGCGCCTCTACCGCCGTATACACCAATCCCATACAAAAACGAGACGTCACGAGCGAACACATCTCTCTCACACTCAAGGCTAAGGCGTTGTCCTAATTGGGAGCGATCGTACGATGACACGATGCGTTCTCGTCGTGCGATGAGTTCAAACATACAGATTTCATCAGAGTGTCCTATTTGAACCTCGCAAGCATCGCGCCATCGTACGATCGCTCCCCATTAGGACGCCGCCTATGGGTTCAATACAGTAAATTTTATGTGTGGTAAAGAGTTTCATCATCTCAGACGTAAGACGTCTGAACAAAGGATTGTCCGAAAGATGCCACAATGTGACGATGTGGCATCACGAGCAAAGATCTGCCTGCGAAGAAGGTTGCGTGTTCTTGCCTTGGGACATAATATTTGTACGATCTGCAAATATTTGTTCCGGATTTCTGGGTGTTTTCTATGTTAATATCTGTCATCTAGTACCCATAACACAAGCTTTGCTTAGCTTGGGGCTATGATGATGCTGTGTGGATTATCACTTCATAGTATAAAACAAAGTCGCTTTCTCTGTCCCAATGTCTCTATATCCCTATGTCACTTTGAATGATTAAATCTTTGAAACTACGCAACGGATTTTGATGCGGTTTTTTTAATAGATAGAGAGATTCAACAGGAAGGTTTATACGTATAATAAAAACGTGCGAAGCCGGGGCGGGTCGCTAGTTTAGTATATTTTTATGACTGGGGATGCAAATGAGTATTTTAAAAAATTATATCTCACCTCATATTTTTTAAGAGGCCTATGCTCTTTGACAGATGGTATCGTATAGGTAACAGGTATGGAGTTATTCCGCTTCACCTGAAAAACATGGCTTCCCTTCGGCTCCCAGTCACTAAAATAGGTATCCAACAACCATTGTTTCAAATTACCAACAAATAAAAAGAACCAAATGCCCAAAAGGAACCCAATCCAAATATTCCAATTCGGGAACAACAAAAGGTTGATCAGAAAAAAGATTGTCATTATATACATGGTAATGTTGCAGAAGTATTTCTTGGTCGATTGAATTTGAGTATGTTTTGGTAAGTCAGAATTGCTAGGCGGTAGACCAGTGTTGGGAGTGATAGGTGCCTTTTGTTTTCTTGGTGTGTCCATAGGATTGTTCTCTGGATAGAGCGGTACATTTGTGATTTCTCCCATGTCGTCCATAGTGTCTTCTAAAGCCTCAACGCCAGATTCAACATCAAGCAAACTGTCTGTGAGGAGGTCCCGATCATCCACCATTTCACTGTAAACTAAATGGAAAAAACAGTCTCATTCCCACATTTAATTCCTTAATTTAGATGGTTTACTTGACACAAGGTTTATTATCCTTACCTAAATTTTTATGTGTGTCATCACTGGAATCTGAATGGTTTTTCTCAATTGGAAGGCTTAGATCTTGCTCCGTGGGTTTTGCTGTGATTGGTTGAGTAAGTTCAGATAGATTTTGTATACTGCTATCTAATGATGACACCTAATTTAACAAAAATTATTAAACTTTTACATGGGATTCAAAGTATAATTGAATTTTGTAATGGAATGGACATAAGCCTACTCATGTGTTATGCAAAGTTAAAGTTACAGTACTTATTATCTGATTACTTACAGCCAAACTTACTCAGGTTTGACTGTAATCAAATATGCTTATGCATATTCAATTACTTATTCCAAATGGTACAATGTTGATCTCATTTACTTTGCTGAAGTCATTTTTGTCAACAGTTCTATAGATTTCATTTCAATATTGCTTCGGATAAGTCGAAGAGCCGCTACTTTTACATCGAAAGAGCAGCAGGTAATGACCCCATGCTTTCCCATTGCTGCTCGGACATCAATTAATTACCTGATTATCAGTGTCCCCAACACTTTGCTGGTCAATGTCTTTCACAGCAGAATTCTCCTCTGAATCGGACATTGAATTTTCTCGAGGCAATGTTTTCTTATCATCTTTTGTCTCTGTCAAAAATTAAAATAATTTTAGTTAATTAGATGAATAAATACCTTACATTGTTGGCGGTATGGATAAGTATCTAGTTTAAACATTCAAACACTGCCTAGCCTTTGCAATGCGACCTAAAGGGGGGTACAAAATACGCCAGATTAGCTTTCCCTATCAATAAGCATAAATTTAACAAACAACGAAACTTATAATCAAAGAATAGAAAGAAACTAAAACAAGTATATACAATTGAAGCAATTGACGTAACTTCAGACGGTTGTAAACAGTCTAGTGTTAGCTCTACTGGTACATATCAATTGCCAGTTGGAAGCATCCCAAAGACACTGGCTGCATTACCACGCTGTATAGCAATGCTGATACGTTACGCCAGATACTCGAGAAATAAGCTATGCACATAGTAGAATAGAACATTACCATCAAGTGACTTTGTTTTCATGTCTTCAACTGCTTGAGCAATTTTGAACTTAAAATCATGAAATATCTTCCAGGTCTCATTAACAGGTTCCTTCACTTCAGGATTCACTTCTGGTGTACTTCTTTTTCCAAGACGGTTAAGATATTCCTTCATGGGAGATGATGAAACCTCTTTTGGCGTGCTTGAACGGCTATCCTCTTTATCTTTAGCCTCTTGCTTAACATCTTCTGTTTTCTCCTTTTCTGTCACCTTTTCAGATCTCATGGACTTAAAGTATTTGTCTATGATTGAGGGTGTCCTGTCTCCTCGCTTTGGACTGGCATTTTCACTTGGTACTGATGGAGGATCACATTGAGGGGTAGGTGGGTCATTATCACAAGCATTGAATAGTTCTTCTAGTTCCTCATTATTGGCATTGTACCTAAAGGTAAGTGATGCATTAGGAGACTTTCCTGAAATTTAATAAATAAAATAAATAATGCTGCTCACACTGCATCATCTAGCCCCAAGCTAGTAGAGCTTGTGTTACGGGAATTAGTTAGCTGAAAAACTTAATACATTTTCCTGAATATAGGGTCATGTTTATCATACTTAGAAAACCCCCTAGAACGCTGAACAAATATCTACAGATCATAGAAACATTAGTCCCAAAGCGGGAATCGAAGATGCGGACTTTCGCCCGCTACGCCAAAGAGGTCGTCAAGTAAAGTAAATGACCTTGTTATTCACTAGAAGATGTTATTCATATGCATCATAAAGCTGGCCAATGAATATATATTTTACTATTCAAACTATTTCACCATAATTTTTGATGATACATTAAACAATGAGAAAATGGTATATAAAGGTACCTTTGAATAGGTACCCTTATCTTTAAAAGTCTGTCTATGTTATGCTGTTTTAGCTGCATACTTATGTTTCATGAGCAGCCTTTTGTTTTCTGCTGCTGTTTGGCTATCTGATTTTCTAGTCAATAACTTTAGTTGATGCCTGATACTATCTATTCTGTGTTTTTTAGAGACAGATTTCTCCAGTGAGACAGCTTTGTCCAATTATGTTTGTCCAAGTATCTAATAACCAGGTCAGGGAAACTATATCTTTCATCCACCAGGCTGGACCCGAAGATAATTCAAAAATTCTTCTATTATGCTGCTGAGCTCACTGGAGACATGGGCAAAAACTAGTAAAAATATCTCAGTAGGTATCTATGCAATTTGTCGCTTTAACTATATCAGTTATCTAGTACCTATAACACAAGCTCTGGTTAGCAGGGCTATATGATGCTGCGTTGAATGTCAAGCATTATTATTTTTATAAAAATGAGAACTATGGATACTATATGGATACCACAAAAAGTCAGTTGTTAAAATTTATAATTATATATTATATCAAAATTTGTTTGTCTGGAAAAAAGTGCTGAGGTAACTACATCAAAATTAAGAACACACATTAAGAACTCCTTTTTGAAGTTTATTGATAATGTATGAAAACATATCTATCTTGACTGTCCGGAATTATTATTATTATTTTATCTAAAACAAAGGCATACTATAGGCTGTGTTACCAAACAGCCATAGAAGATATCATCTATACAGAACATTAATGAATTGATAATGTTAAATTCATTGTTAAAAATGTCATAGAGGGATTTTGTAGGATTCCCCTTCATTCCAGTGTTGGATTCGGACAGATTAAAAAATATAGTACGTTTTGTTCAAAAATATCGTATTTATAAGCAAAAGATCGTACATCTTGGAAAAACAGAGTTTAAAACGATATTTTCTTGAAATAAAAATAAAAACTATAATACCTTGTATTATTGAAAGGAAAAAGGAAAAAAAACAACTTGGAATTCGTTGGAATCAAGGTATATTAAAATAGTATTGTAGATCGAGATTTTTGTTTACCCTAAATTTATATCGACTTCTGCAACCTGTTCAATGCACTCTATTCCGTCATTCATTACTTTTGTCATTCACTCTTCTTAACATTGCGTCTGTGGGTTCAAAACCACACAATCACATATAGCCTTATCACAATCACTTATAGTACAAATTTACTTCACTATTAACTAGCTAACAGTGAAATTATTTTGGACGTTGTCTGATTGTGTTAAGGTTCACTTTGTTTGTCTGTTGTTAACGTGAATTGTCTTAAATTTTGAGATACTCTATTTATATGATCTATGTCTATGGTATGAAGTCTAATTTTGCTCTATGTAAAAAGGTGTTTTTATGTAATTTTTAAAAATAACTTGTCAATATGAAAATTATCGTATTTTTGCGTACGATCCATGAATTAGGATAGTATATCGTACTTAATGACTAATTATCGTATAAATACGATAATTATCGTACGAAATCCAACACTGCTTCATTCATTCATCTGGCTTCAAGAGTGCCTCCAACTTATGTCAAAATAATGTTTCCAAAATAACTTATTATATCAAGTTGACAGTGTTATTTGATTCAACAAGTTAAAACCATAATTTAGAAAACTTTTACCTACACTAAAGGTCTACCTACATACAGGTTTAATGAACAAGCTTACCAAACTTAGAACAAGGAGTTGAACCAAATGGTGAAATAAGTCTAAACACAATATGATTGTATTAATATGTAAATGTAAGACCGACTGCTAATATTTTTATGTTTATAAATAGAGTAAATTGTTAAGTTAATTAGTATTTATTGTACAATATAAAAGTAGCATACCAGCGCCAGAGACCTCCATTCTAGCAAAATATTTATCGGCAACTCATTGTAATTCTATTCTTTTATTTGTCTGCACCTCAGCAGAGGCAGTCCATATACCGTTCGTTGTTTGATAATCAAATGTCATCTAACTTTATAAAAAATGCATTCGCACAAAACTACACAACGAACAACACTCGCAGCTTCACAAGTCAAATTAAGAAATTATAATTACAATGGATAAAAATGAGACCGATGATCGGATCTACGAAACACGAGCCAAGGAATAAAATCAAATAAATTTATTTTGTGTTTGACACAAGTTTGACACTAGGTATCGAATTTTTACTTTGACAGACTGAAGTTGAAGTTGACATATTTCTACATCAAGGTTTTCTTTCAAACGCTTTTTTTTTGTGCTTATGCTTGAAGCCTCACCGTCGCTGGAGCCCTATAATAATCAGGGTTTATCACCGATTATCATCAAAAACTGGCTTTATTGTGATTTTCAACCATTGTCCGGTGATCAGAGAAATCCCTCCGCCATGCCATGCCATAGACTATCCAAGTCCATTCATGACCATAGACTCATTCTCTCAATCACAAGAACCTGTCAAACTTCACATGACATGTCAGTGTCATTATTTAGCACTATTGATACCCTTGGATAAACTACAGCCTCTCAAGAAGTTGAAGAATAAAACCATACCTACAACTTGTACTTACTATATTCGAAGTCCAAGTGAGCCTTACACCCTAACGTAGACCTTGCAAAGGGTCTGCTATAGATTATTCACCTACCAAAACTAGACTGTGTCTATATGCTTTTAGTTTGGGCCCCGAGGTTACCCTCTCTACCCAGACTTCAACTCGCAGAGGCGACTGCCTCTGGGTCTCTTGGTGGAAGAAGCGGTGCACATTCTTGATAGTAAGAGCTGCCTCTCTTTCTTCTTCCCGGGGCTTCATTCTTTTTACCTATTTCTAAATGACACGACATGAAATTGTGACGATGACATCAAATCGTAATGAACGAAGCGTTTTCCATTGTGTCAAACCAGACGCAGTGCATATTATGCACATTAAAAAGTACTTTGTGCGCGGAACCAAAACAAGAAGATGAAGTTAAGCGTTTTCCATATCTAATGGCATAAAAACTTATTCCTTATTCTAGCATATCTACAATACAAATTAATTTGAGTAATCCATTATACTTACCACACACAGAGTCGTGGCGAAAAGCAGTGCCACACAAAAAGAAGTTGAGTTGAGTTGGATCCAGGAGCCAGCCAGCCAAGCCAGTCAGTCAGTCAGCCAGAGTCAGTCAAAGAAAGAAACAAGAAAATAAAGAAAAGCATTGCAAATAATTCGTTGTATATTTCATTTCAGAATAGTAATAAAGGTATTCTGGAGAAGTGTAGATAGTTGGGTGTTAATTTCCTAAGTATGGGATCAATAAACGTCGTCATTGGAAATGAAAAGTGAATGTTTCGATGAAAATGATTATCAAAATAACATCAATATTATTATTTTGCGCGTGTGGCCTCGGCGCCGACAAAGATGCTAAGGTAAAGCAGCTAAAACGCCTCAATAGCAGACTTGCAACCGCTGTCTACATTTAGTTCTCTTTTACTTTTCTTCCTTTATTTCTCTAATGGTTTAGAGGTTATGAGGGTTTTTATTTTGTTGTAGAAAAGTACTGAATTAGTGCGCGCATTGGATGGACGACCCCTGCTCTTTGCCACGTTAGGAGGTGGCATGGTCGCTGTGGATCCCTTGGCTGGAAATATTATTTGGAAACTGAAAGATGGTAAGGAGTATGGTTGCAAAACATCCAAATTTCCTTTGATGACATTCATCATTTCATCAGCCATGTTATTTGCATGATTCACCATAAATAATTCTAGTGATGTTTTATCTTCGTTAGTGTTGTAATTTAATACTATGTTTATCTATACAGTAATTGGGAATTTTTGTGATACCACTTGACCCTTTGCAGTATATAAATTAATTACTCTTGTCTAGAATTAACCTGAATTTACTGATAAAAAGATAACATACCAAGTGATTTGGAAGTACACAGACTGTTATCTCCTTCGCCTTAATAATTTACTTTTTAGCCCTTATTCAATCTAGTTGTTATTATTTAATTAGAAATATCATTTTTATTTTTATCTTCTAGTAATAGTTGTGCTTTCCTTCCTTAAAAAAGTTTACTGTTATTTATTTCTTTAATTTAGGGATAGAATTTAAACTAGACACCGAAAGCTAATAATAAGCATTCATAAATAGAGTCATATTATACTACCATGTTTTAAAGGTCTTCAGGTTGCCGTTGGTTGAATAGAATGATTTACCTTTAGTAAAATAATAATAGGTATAGAATTTATTTATAACAAAATAAGGTTATACTATTATTTTACTAAGGGTAAATCATTCTATTCAACCAACGGCAACCTGAAGACATGGCGTTTTGGCATTCATCAGGGGAGGCCCATATCCAGCTGTGGACTATTATAGGTTGATGATGAAATCATTCTATTCATTGTTCAAATTCAATTACTTAAATGATATTGAAGTTGCGAAGGGTGACTACCAAATTACTTAGTATCTTGAAAATCTATGTGTGGTGTTTTGCCCACAAACTTGCACATTATAATATGTCTCATGCACATGGATATGCTCCTTTTAAAACTAGCTACTGTAATTCAGCTACGAGGACGTAATCAATTATAAACTCTGCTGATCTTGGGGCTAGACAATTTTGTGTAAATTGTCCAGCATTACTTATTTACTTCATTTGTAAAAATACCAGCCATATCAGCTCAAGCAGATTTCATTTCTCGCAGCTGACAAAATATTATCAATTCAAAGTTTTACATACACAAACCAATATATTTAATTATTTTTTGTATGTAGTACATACTATGTACATTACAACTTTTACAGCTTAGGTCTTAATATTTCTGCAGTTCGTACACAAATTTGTTCCGAGATGGGAATCAATCATCACCCACCGCGCCACATTTATAAGTTTTTTTGCCGTCTGTTATCATTTGATTTATCTTTGATTTTAGATTTAAAAAGATGTCTGTTTTGTGTCACAAATATGGCCGTTTTATAAATGTTTTTCTCACACATTATTTATAATTTAGCCATAAGCTAAGCTTAGCTTGTGTTATGGTACTAGAAATCATATATACTCAACACATACTACATTTGAAATTGTATGTAACAATCATTAACATGCACAACTCAAATTCAAATAAATAGTGGTAGCAGTAACAAATATAATTACATACACACACATAGGAAGACTTTATTCATGAACAAGAATGTTATTTTAACCTGTGATATGATCTACCTTTGTATTCTATCAATGCCAACATGGTATCAGAATTGACTATTTTTAGTAAACATTACCTACATATTCCAGCTTTGAATATTGTGATGTATGTAACATTTTACAATTACGTTTTTTAATGTCACTCATTCATTATTCACACATTCTGCTGTGGTTGATCTATTCTTGCATTTTTGTTTACAGTCGTGCATGACGTTCTAAATCGAATATAACTTGTTATGTTTACTGTAAACAAAAATGAAAAAAAAGTCTTAGTAACAACAAAATTTGAAATATTTTAGGGTAAGATATTACTAGCAGGACTTAATTCGACAAGCTTGAGTTAGAGATTGGATGTGAGCATGCTTATTTAGCTACAAACCTAAATAATAACTAATTTCCCCAGAACCAGCAGTAAAAGTTCCAAATCAGCAAGAGCACCGAATGCCACAGTTTTTACCCGATCCAAGACATGGCTTCCTCTACATGTATGGTCCAAGAGGCGACCAGCAGATGCTGAAGAAATTGCCTTTCACCATTCCCGAGTTGGTGGCTAATGCCCCGTGCCGGTCCACTGACGGCATTCTGTATACTGGAAAGAAGAGTGATACTTGGTTTATGTTGGATCCCCTCACTGGGTCTAGGGAGCATGTTTCTGGTGAGTCCTAGGGTTAAAGTAAAGCAGAGCAGTTTGAAATATGAACCGATGTGGCGCGGCGGGAGAAGGTATATCTGCGATGCAGGCGGGATTCTAACCCGCAACCTCTTGTATCGCAGGCGGACCTTGGCCCGAGAGTTTACTGATGATTATAAATTAAATGATACAATCTTATTACCACACACACAGGTTTCGACAAGTCGAAGATATTTCAAAGCGACGATGCCACTTGCGAACCGGACAGGAAGCGTGGCATCTACATCGCTCGCACTGAGTACAACATACTGATGCATGACTCTAAGAACTACGGGCACAAGTGGAACGTCACCTTCTTTGATTACACCTCGCATGCTATGGGGAAGGAGCTGCTCAATGATTATGGTAAGACATACATCTACATAGCTGTATGGTGCTGACTTAGAACTTGCACCATCTCATTTCTTACCGGCGGTGTTGTAAGAGGCCAACACGCTTGCCCAGAGAAAGAAGAAAACATATATAGAAGTTCCTGATTTGCTAGCAGAAACTAACTGTTAATTGACTTGCATAAGATAGCGTTTACTGGAAATTAAAACACAAACTTAGATTTTTAGTAGTGCCCTGGAATAGGCTGTTGATGATGGTTCTTCTAGCATGTCCAGTCAATGGCAAAGTTGCCTAAATATACCTAATCGCAGTCTTTTACAGTATCAATTGATCGAACTCTCCTACCCGTGCGTGGGAATCCGGGACGCGTCGCTAGTGACATTATATAACTAAACTAATGTATTCGTCGTTAAATTATCTTGTTAAATAAAAACAGATTGCCTTCCTATCATTTTCACTTATCAGCTAAAATCCAAATACACGGTTTATCTTGCCAATCAGGTCCAATCGGACACATCAATATTGCCATCACTCAACTAAATGTGGGCGTTGTTAATTACAGTCAATATAATTATGCCTGTGTCCATTGCCCAATTTTAACACGTATCAATCAACTCAATCTCAATAATATAATTGTAACCTATTCGCGCCGAATCTATGAACGGATCAGGCTAAAATTTTGAATAGTAGTAGTTCTAGGCCTGGAATAAAACAGGCTACTCTTCAATAAAAAATGAATTTTCACGCAAGTAAATAAATAAAGTAGCATTTAGCCCCTAAGTAAGCAGAGCTTGTGTTATGGGTACTAAATAACTGACATACTTATGTTACTTATTTTTATACACAGAAAGTACTCAGTACATACGAAGAAATATCTGCAGATCTTAGATACATTTATCCCTAGGTGGGAAACGGACACTATAACTGATCATTGGGTTCTTAAGACTACTAAGAGATTTTGTTAGGTTCGTTCGGAAAAGGTTTCCAACCGTGTATTGTTTTAGAAGTATTACAGGCCTGTTGTACGTTTTAATTACTACGGGGCGGCGGCGGTGTATCGATTATCCATGACTTTAAACAGAGCTGCTTATCTTTTTGGGAATTTCTCAGTTACTATTTAGCAAATTATTTTATTAATGCGATACGTTAGGTTGATTATTTAATCATGTTTTTAGCAACTTTACCCCCCTCTTATCTAGAATTATTTTATATCCCACTGTTTTATACACATCTGATAGAATTCAAAAGTTCAATGTTAGGTATGTTTCCTGCGCGAAAAAGAGATTCTTTTTCAAAAATAAAAGTTCCCTTATTTACCTATATGACGATAGAGTTTGTTGTAATAAATTAATCGCAAATATAGGTCACATTGGTGATACAAAGATTGACTGTGTTTAATAAAATCATATTGCAAATGTTTATTCTTTGTCAACAGGTATAATCCACTTTACTTCAACATCGAATGGCCGAGTGATGTCCTTTGATCGTAAAACCGGCGACCTGGTTTGGTCCCACAATTTCGAAACCCCGGTCGTTGCAGCCTACTTGTTAGACAGGGATGGCCTTATTTCTGTCCCATTCAACTCGATTGGGGATGATACGCTGGATCATATCATGGAAGATGCCACTACGCTCAGTAACGGGCAGGGGATAAAGAACTCTAATATTGAGTTGTAGTGAGTACATATTTGTTTGTTGTATATTTTACGCTGTTACAGTGAATAAAAGTATTGTAAATACTAGGTATTTAGCAACCATTCAGTATTTAATCAAGTCTATGGTTGTTAAGATGTTAAAAGATATTTATAGTCGTGATTTAATTTGTAATCAATCATATCGAAATTTGACATGTGTAAAGAAAGTTTTTTTTATTACTTGTGCATTTTTAGCTGGACTGCTAAAAGTTTTAAACTAGATTAAATCTCACAGTTGAAATTTAGAACTATAAACCCTAATGATTTTCATTTATGTCATAAAACTATGCGGGCATTCAATGACAACCTGCTAATGCGCAATTAGAAAGTATGATAGCAATTTACTATATCATACACGAAAACATTTAAAAACCCAAATAAAAACAAACTAACACCATAACCTTGAGAAACAATCAGCTTGTAAAATTAACAATTTATTTTCAATTTGCAGCCCAACGCTTTACGTCGGAGAACATAATCACGGGCTGTACGCCCTGTCGAGTCTCGTCGATAAGAACACGATCACAATCTCAACTGGGCACACCCAGCCTCTACTCTTAGAAGGCCCAGTCGAGACAATAACCTCAGATAACAAATATGAACCCTTCAAAAACGTACACTACAAAATCAATGATCTAAACCTACATGTATCCGCGCCTTATCTCCTACTAGGACATTATAAAGTACCAGAGCTCACTACGTCATGGATGCCTCAATTACCCAACACTAATGTTATAAACAGAGAGGAAAGCATCAAACTTATCAATGGGCAGGTTCATACTGAGACGGAGAAAGATATTGATAATGAAACGAATGATAATTTGAAATCTAATTCGATATCAGTATCGGTGCAGACCGAGGAGTTGTATGAGGCTCTGAGTGTAAGGCCAGATTTGTGGTATAAGAGTGTGCACACTTGGTTCCATCAGCAGGAGAATCAAGTTCTGAAGGTGGCTCTGATCATTCTGGTCGGTTTGGTGATCAGCATGTTCTGGTATTTGAGATATCAGGTAAGAACATTTCCACCTACTTACTTATTAGGCGTCGTCATAATTGGAAAACGATTGTACGAGCTAACGACGCGTTTTCGTCGCGAGTTCAAAATGATCGTGCAATGGTGTTATTAAAAAATCAAAAAACGTCGAGAACAAAAAGCAATCCCCTCCGTTCATGACGTAATCATCTAGAATTACTTAGTTGGGGTCATGAATTACCCCCTTTAAACTTAGAACCCTTGTAACTTAACTGGACATAAGTCCAGCAGTGGACTAATATAGGCTGATGTGTAATGTATAATGTGTCATACATAACTGTATAGACTCCAAGAAATTCTTAGTAAACCTGTTTTAAATGAACTTATGTGCTTAATAAACATATGTATTAAGCTAAACTCTGCTAGCTTGCGGCTAGATGATGCTGTGTAGATTGTCAAGCATTATTCATTTATTTATTGTGATACGAACAAAACGGTAAACTTCAGTACCTATTAAGATAAAGATCACCTCAGTTCCCCGAATCTCGAGAAAACAATGTAAACTCTTGTTATGTTTGAAAAACAACATAGTTCTTCATCTCAAACATCTGAGAAATGGAAACAAACCAGCGAGATTTTTCCAAGTACATATCGCGAATTACAAACATTACAATGTAGCATACTTATAAACACAATAAGCATTTTGTATTCTATACGCTAGATAATTAAATTACTTTTACAAAAAACACGCTAGATAATTTAATTACTTTTTACGAAAACTAAAGAATTTCACGCAATATTAAGGAATAGCTGATCTGCTCGCGATTACATTCGCGTGGACTTAGGTAATGCTCCATTGACTCCATTTTAACTACCTTAGAATATGAATTTCAAAATTTTTTACTAAATCCTAAAAGTAACCTTAAAGTAAAAGTATTCAGAATTTCAGCTTCGTAGTTTGAGAGATCTCTTGATGAGTCACTCAATTTTCTATTTTACATATATAGATTACTCAAAAAGTACTGGTCATAGATTTTGATACAATTTATAAGAGACCACATGAGGAGCACCAGGTTTTAAATAAATAAGAAACATGAAACTTGGTTCACCCAGAAAAATGTTCAGAGGTCACAAAAAATCCTCCTTTTTTGAATTTAATTGAAAAATAAAAATACATCAGATATGCTTTGCATAAATATTCTGAACAATTCACACATCGATTGATAGATATTTTATGGTACATCGAAAACACCCGCAACAAATATCTGCAGATCGTATAAACATATAGAATAGAATAGAAAACATTTATTTCGACACTTACTAAGATAAATTACAAAAACTAACAATGAATAAGGAGGTCTACAATCAAAGTAACAGAAATGATACGCATAAAATCGAGTTTCGCCTCTATGACTATAATATATATATGTAACGAGGCGGGAATTAAACCCATAACCATGGCAGGCAGGCTTTTGCCTGTTGCGCAGCAGAATCAAAACTAGACCTATAGGTATATCAACCAACTAGCAGCGCCTCGCGGTTTCACCCGCGGTAATTCCTGTTCCCGTGGGAATTCCGGGATAAAATATAGCCTTGTGCTATTTCAAACTATAATCTATCTCTGTGCCAAATTTCATCAATATGCGTTTAGTAGTTTTTGCGTGAAAAAGTAACAAACATCCATCCATCCATCGATACTTTCAAACTTTCGCGTTTTTATTACCAGTAGTATATAGGGAGTTTACTTGAGTCTATAATAAACACCCTGAAACTAATCATAACAAAAGCCACCGATTGAAAACAAACATAAATATACAAACGCATAGAAAGCTGCATATCCGTTACCATGCAAAGATATTGAGTTCATTGAAAGAAGTACTCGTAAAACTAACATACTCTATGAAGTTATCACGTGGAAGGCCGCATGGTATCAACAAACACTAAAACTGTGATTAAAGTGCTCTGGCGTTAAATGATTACAATTTTACGGATTTCTTGTCGTTTTTGCCTTTATTAAATTGCGAGGTTCATTGAAGATCAATTTAATTGACTGTATTTATGGCGCCAAGGGCAAAGATCTGCCTCTAGCTGCGATATTTTATGGAAGGTGATGTCCAAGACGTATGCATGCAGTGGCGTAGCAGGGTGGACAATGGCCCGGGGCCTTTGTCCACCTTGCTACGTAACTAGGGAATGCAATCTCGTACGAGGTTTCCGCCTAGCGAGATCTCGCGAGACTCAAAACCCAGTCTCGCGAGATCTCGCAAATTACGGGATCTCGCGAGATTGGGAGAATTGCACTTAAAACATATGCAAATGCTTGTTTTAAGAACTAGTAATTGACATGATATGTAATTAGATAGAAACTGCGTTGCTTAGTTATAAAAATAATGTAAGTTTTATTTTAAAAATCAACAGAGTACTTATTATTTTGTCTCTAACTCTAATAACATTTGTTTATGTCTATAATTATTATACCTACTGTAGCTAATCAGTTCAAATTCTTACAATATTGGCAACAAAACAATAATTATCTATATTTAGTCTTTTGTAAATTATTACTTTAGTTTCAATAATTAAGAGTAATAGGACCATTACTACATTACTAAATAAAAACAACAAAACAAAAACTTAACTTCACAAGTTCTTAAATAAATGTTGTCAGTTCGTATTAATCAAATAAAAGAAGTTTAAAGTAGAAGTCAGATGAAGTTATCAAGGTACGGAAAGGCAAGTTTGTTTATCTGAAAATGGCTTCTCAAAAAACACATCATGTCGAGATCTGATCTGATCTGACAGACGACTTCTGATTTTGCATGCCAAATACCCTGCTGCTGAAAAAGCTCGTTCTGCCTCAACACTTGTGGGAACCACAGTTGAGAGGCAGTTATGTACGAAGTTTAAAAGTTCCCCTCTTACTTCACCAGCTTCGTACAAATTCATTCCTTTTTTATTAAAATTCACGTCTCGTTATCTCGCGAGATCTCGTACGAAATTTGACGAGATACAATCTCGTAAAATATGGCCGGGATCTCGCGAGATCGGGATCTCGGCGAGACGAGATTGCATTCCCTATACGTAACATAGTACATAAAAAAAAATCGGGCCCGTTCCACGTACCAACCGTCAAACTTATAGATAGAGATAAGAAAACAATACTACAGTGACATTATCTTATTTCTAGTAGGACAAATCTAGCTAGTATAAATATAAAAAATATAAACAGATCTATAGACGATAAAAAAAGATTTTCAAGGATTTTGAAAATCACTTGTTATGAAAAAATAGTTGGTAAATAACAACGACAGTCTGAGGCATCTTGCATCAAAAATGGTTGGTGCTCCTTTCTTTTCATAGCTTAGGGGCCCCTCTGAGCTTCGGGGCCTGGTCACAGCACCGCCTTGCCCTATGATAGCTACGCCACTGGACGTAAGTGAACTGGGAATATGAAGACACTAGTATATGCCCGCGGCCTCACACACATTGTTTGTATGGAAACGTTTCAAGGTTATTTCTATCCCATGGGAACTAATTAGTAGTCTCAAAAGTAGCTATGTTTAATAAAGAGGGCTAGAACTGTATTAAAAATTTCAGACCCATCCGTTTACGTGAAGTAGTAACAAACATTCATACATACTTTCGCTTATATAATACTAGCAGCGCCTCGCGGTTTCACCCGCGTAATTCTCGTTCCCGTGGGAATTCCAGAATAAAATATGCCTATGCCTATGTGTTATTCCAGACATATGATCTATCTCTGCCAAATTTCATCCATATACGTTCAGTAGTTTTTGAGTGAAAGAGTAACAAACATCCATCCATACTTACAATACTAATAAATAAATAATGCTGGACAATCCACACAGCATCATCTAGCCCCAAAGTGAGCTACTCAAAACTTGTGTTATGGGTAGGTACTAGATAACTGATATACAATCAATCTGTATATAATCATAATCACTATATATAAAATAAAGTCGCTTTCTCTGTCCCTATGTCATTGTGTCCCTTTGAACGCTTAAATCTTAAAAACTACGCGACGGATTTTGATGCGGTTTTTTTTAATAGATAGAGTGATTCAAGAGGAAGGTTTATACGTATAATAAAACCGTGCGAAGCCGGGGCGGGTCGCTAGTACATTATATACATAGATACATATTTTTATTATACATAGAAAACACCCAGACCAACGGAACAAATTTCTGCAGATCGTTCACAAATTTGTTCCAATAACTTTCGCATTTTGTAATATAAGTAGGATTAGTACGGATTCAGTCATCTGATACTTGATCGAAGTCTGATACCTATACGACAATCATCTGATACCCACAACACAAGGCCCCAAAGTACACTTTGGGGCTATATGCGGCTGTTCAACATTATTAATTAACTAGCGACCCGCCCCGGCTTCGCACGGTTTTATTATACGTATAAACC
The DNA here is from genome assembly GCA_944547425.1 of Eupithecia centaureata. Classification (NCBI taxonomy): domain Eukaryota; kingdom Metazoa; phylum Arthropoda; class Insecta; order Lepidoptera; family Geometridae; genus Eupithecia; species Eupithecia centaureata. Next base: position 10,665,990 of record OX155684.1, on the reverse strand, counting down.
TTCCTCTTCTCACTCTATCTATTAAAAAAAACGCGTCAAAATCCGTCGCGTAGTTTTTAAGATTTAAGCGTTCAAAGGGACACTATGACATAGGGACAGAAAAAGCGACTTTATATATTTTATACTATGTAGTGAAGTGATTAAATTATTTCTCCCCAGGCTCGGGAATTCCAACAACTATCCCAAGGCGGATCCCGAACCTCGAACGTATCTACGTCATCTAACGGCGAAGTCACAGGGCAACTTATAGACGTAGGGGATGGAGAAGTAAAGATTGGACGGATCAGCTTCTATACTGATCAGGTTTTAGGAAAGGGCTGTGAAGGAACCTTTGTTTACAAGTACGTTTGATCTAGTTATGAGTAATTTTATAAACAATATTTTACTCCAAAAGGTTTATGACACTTAGCATTACGGACATTGGCAGATTTGTGTCGCTAAGACGCAGAGCCATTACACCAAGAATTGAATTGAATTTATACCGAGTTTTGAGTGAATCGAACCAAGGAATCAGATTTTTCCATGGAAACTTTACCACCATTATTAACCCCTCCGAGGTTATTTTTTCAAAACTAGAATAGCTTATGTATTATTTAGTTCTAGCTTAGTTCCTATACTATTTAGAAACCAAATTTCATCTCAATTATTTATATAGTTATGTCGACGTTATAACAAACATACACACCAACTTTCACATTTATTATATTAGTAGGGTTCTAATGTTTGCGGATAAATTTCATCTCAATTATTTATATAGTTATGTCGACGTTATAACAAACATTCACACCAACTTTCACATTTATTATATTAGTAGGATTCTAATGTTTGCGGATAAATTTCATCTCAATTATTTATATAGTTATGTCGACGTTATAACAAACATTCACACCAACTTTCACATTTATTATATTAGTAGGATTCTAATGTTTGCGGATAAATTTCATCTCAATTATTTATATAGTTATGTCGACGTTATAACAAACATTCACACCAACTTTCACATTTATTATATTAGTAGGATTCTAATGTTTGCGGATAAATTTCATCTCAATTATTTATATAGTTATGTCGACGTTATAACAAACATTCACACCAACTTTCACATTTATTATATTAGTAGGGTTCTAATGTTTGCGGATAAATTTCATCTCAATTATTTATATAGTTATGTCGACGTTATAACAAACATTCACACCAACTTTCACATTTATTATATTAGTAGGATTCTAATGTTTGCGGATAAATTTCATCTCAATTATTTATATAGTTATGTCGACGTTATAACAAACATTCACACCAACTTTCACATTTATTATATTAGTAGGATTCTAATGTTTGCGGATAAATTTCATCTCAATTATTTATATAGTTATGTCGACGTTATAACAAACATTCACACCAACTTTCACATTTATTATATTAGTAGGATTCTAATGTTTGCGGATGATGTATATTTGTAACGTCTTCACGCCATAACTTCTGAATGGATCGAGCTGTAATTTTGAATAGACGTATTTCTAGGCCTCGAACAAAACATACTTTTCTACAATTTTTACGCGGAAGAAGCCGCCTTATTTGCAAATCGTACAAACATTGGACAAATGACAAGACGGGAATCGATCCCGCAACCTCCTGCGTCACAGACGGAGCTTTGCTTTTCGGTCGTTGCGTTACCTACTCGCATTCGTGATTAGACTAGAAATTAACATATAACATTATAAACATTTTTATTTCCAGGGGTTCGTTCGACAAACGTGACGTAGCCGTGAAACGCCTCCTCCCAGAATGTTTTACGTTCGCGGACCGCGAGGTGACGCTGCTGCGCGAGTCGGATGCGCACGCGCATGTTGTGCGATACTACTGTACGGAGAGAGACAAACAGTTCAGGTATATCTCGCACTCCCTCTCTCTAGTAGGTTTGTCTTGTAATGGCTGGGTTCTATACAAACACATTCTGATCTTGAGTGTTTTACGAGTACAGAAGTCGTAAAACATGTTTATACTATGTAGTGATGTGCGTTGGTGGATCGCCTGTGTACAACTGTTTACTACAGCGCCATGCAGCTACACGAAAACAGGATGGTGGCGACACCGCTGTGTTTGTATGCCTACCTTGTTACACTTTATTGATATTTTTAAAGAACCCTAGTGTCTAGTTAATCTTATTTACGACTTGAGACACTACTAACCAAAATATGTATATTTTTTACTGTCAATAAATAATACATATCTATCTATTGTACTTATCATGTAATAACTGAATTATTAGTTACCTAATATCATATGTTGCATGCCATCAGACAATTTGTACAACGAAATCGGTAAAACATGTTGATACCTACATACATAACTGAAAAATAGCATATTTACACTAGTATAAAACAAAGTCGCTTTTTTTGTCCCTTTGTCCCTATATCCCTTTATGTCCCTTTGAATGCTTAAATCTTTAAAACCACGCAACGGATTTTGATGCGGATTTTTTTAATAAATAGAGTGATCCAAGAGGCAGGTTTATACGTATAATAAAATTGTGCAAAGCCGGGGCGGGTCGCTAGTTTATTAATATAAATGATCTTTATCTTATCTTTATCATAATAATTCCCTCTTGATTACAGATACATAGCTTTGGAGCTGTGCTCAGCTACGTTGCAGGACTACGTTGAGAAGAAACTGAACTTCGAGTGTAAGATCGACGCCGTCGAAGTACTGAGGCAGGCGACTATGGGCCTCTCTCACTTACACTCTATGGATATAGGTGAGTCTACAAATAATCAGTTTTTTACTTAAACTACAAACTGACTTCGAATCCCTTTAGGTTTACACTGTTTTAAAGTTTTGCAGGAAAAGTAGAAATGCTGCGGGAAAAAATATTTGTGGAACCCGAGATCATTATCTACACTAAATAAATAGAATCATTGAATCAGTTAATAATTGACAGAGAAATCCACTAACATACATGCAGCCTAACAAAATCTATAATTTTGGAGTTGGATAATAAAAAAAAACAGACGGAAAACGAGGGTAGATATTTGTATCTGCCAATACTATTCACATGGTATTCGATTGAATACCGCGTATATATTGCAAAATACGAAGGCCATTGAAATGCCCCCTTCAGCCACTTTGGTAACTAACTGATTCGTAACCAGTTACGTAAAAATAATTTTCTTCACTGATTTGTAACCAGTTACGAACGAATACTTTTTGTTCTCTGATATGTAACCAGTGACACTAATCTAGTGATCGATGTTGCACTTCTACTTTGTTTCTGATGTCCTGGTAGATACTAGGTACTTACCTACCTTTTTCAATAGTAAAAATACAACTTTTCTAAAAATAACGCAAGCCAGCAGAAGAATGTAAGTATATTCTTTTAAAAAAAAATTTGCATAGTCCACCTATGTACATGGGTTAAAAAATGTATTGCCCGTGGTCCACCACGAATACAAACTATAGCATTTAGGTAGGTAGATACTTAATTATCAAGTGATTAACGGATCTAAAAACAAGTAAACGCATGCAACTCTTTGATAGCTGTCAAATTGACACTGTCAGTGAGTGAGGAAGATCAATTCAGAACTCATTTACACATGTACCTATATTTATTTTAAAAATTTGAAGCTATCTACCAGGATATTAGTAATGTTAAATATCTTAAATGCTTTGGAAAAAGCACTTCTGCCATGTTCATGATGTCCTGGTACCTACCTATTTCACGTGGAACTTAACAAAATTATAAATTAACAACAAATTAAATATTTTTTCAAAGTCAGTCAAATATACTGAAAAAGAAAATACATTCTTCTGCTTGCTTGCGTTATTTTTAGAAAAGTTGTGTTTTTAATATTGAAAAAGGTAGGTAGTACCTAATATCTACCAGGACATCAGAAACAAAGTAGAAGTGCAACATCGATCACTAGATTAGTGTCACTGGTTACATATCAGAGAACAAAAAGTATTTGTTCGTAACTGGTTACAAATCAGTGAAGAAAATTATTTTTACGTAACTGGTTACGAATCAGTTAGTTACCAAAGTGGCTGAAGGGGAAATGGCTATCATATGTCAATTTTGGATGGGTGGTTTTTACATAATCGCACAGCTGATCACAACATGCGATGCCAGTCTTATTTGAAAGAGCTAATAAAAATTTAACTTTTTTCAACTGCATAACGAGTGCGTACTATATCTACATACAAATATTATAAGCAAGAATGTTTGAGATCAGAAAACATCCTCATTCCACACCAAAATATCTTGACCTATCATATTTTTTACTAACCGAAAATCCACCTTATTCCAGTGCACCGAGACATAAAACCGCACAACGTGCTCCTCTCCATGCCGACCGGCTCAGGCGAGGTCCGAGCTATGATATCTGACTTCGGTCTATCTAAGAAGCTGAACATTGGACGTGTTAGCTTCTCTCGAAGGTCAGGAGTCACTGGAACTGACGGATGGATCGCCCCTGAGATGATCAATGGAGAACGTACTGTAAGTTTAGTAGCAAAAAGTCGAAAGTTCATTGAGACTTGAGAGAAACCGCAAACTTTGTTATATATCTCAGTAAAACAAAAAGTAATATAAACAAAGGATTTTCAAAAATCAAACGTTCAGATTGTAATACCTATTGTACCTTTTTTTAACTGCATAATATGTAGGATAGTAATTTAATAGTTTCATTTTGTATATTTTAGGAAGAGATACGAATTTGCTCTTGGTGGTCACCAAATTGTTTTCGTATCTCTTCCTATAATAGACAAAATGTTGTCCATTATTCCGTATCGTAAATACGTTTTATTTGCAGACAACATCAGTGGATATATTCTCACTGGGCTGCGTATTCTACTACGTGCTGTCCAGAGGTCACCACCCCTTTGGAGACGTGTTGCGGCGACAAGCGAACATACTTACTGGGGATTACAACTTGGAAGTACTTGAGTGAGTATCCTGCACTTGCCTATACCTACAGCGATAAGTACTACAGCGCTCGGCAACTTGAAGTTGTAAATCAGTAAGGGCCGCCCCACGCTGTGAGTGCACGCTTTGGTACTCGCGTATCGTAGGTATCTACACGCTGCAACGTGACTCGTGACTAGTAAGCGATAAGTCAACAACAGACAGGGACAGAGTTATGTGTAAGAAGAGAAGTGGCAAAGTTTTGGAAAAATCGCGTAGGCACTAAGTTCTGCACGCTGAATTGAACTTTGTTGCGTCGCAGCAAGAGAAACATTTTAAATAATTGTTTTGCGAGGTGCAACTTCTGTAGCAGTATCCATTCTGTGGGTACATTTTTATGTCTATTTCCTGGCAACACAAATGTTGTGTTAACAAAGGGAGGCGTTGACTACGCTGTAGGTATAGTTTTTTTAACTTTTGCGGTAGTCAGCTCTCACTTGTACCAAAAACCCGTTGTATTCCCGAAAAAGATTTTTTAATTCTTTTTGTTTATTAATAACTATTATTATTTATAAAAATAATGTTGCTGGACAAATAAACACACCATACAGCTCCAAGCTAAGTTTGTGCTATGGGTAGACTGATATATCGCACCCCTAGAACAACACGGAATTATGTCGAAAAATCTCAAAATCGACTTTATTGCATATTTGAATCCGCAAAGTTTTAACGCGTATACCACTAAAACAGGCTTATTTATATTCACACAGACGCCCAAGAAATGGAGATGTACGTCGCTATTAGTGAACAAATAGGTGAAAAATCATACCACGAATACGAATTTATGTCTAGTTGCAACATGGCCACCGTCTTAAAAAATCGTATTGCTCATACGCAAGAGCAAATTATTAAGGAATACTCTGGTGTCATTGACATTTTTGTGACAAATTCTGTGAGTTATTTAGTGATAATCCCGTGTTGGAGAATTTTCCTGGTAGGTGTTTTACTAGTATTCCGAAATACGGTGGTATTGTTAACGAAGGTATGTAAATTTTTGTTTATTATTCCAAAATAGTTCCGTATTGTTCAACTAACTAACAATTTCTTAAATAATCCCCTATTGATGGCATATTTAAAATTGGCTGTAGTTTATTCAAAAACCAGTTTAAATCAATTTAAATTAATTTAAATTCATATTAATAGTCGTTTAAAACAATAAAAACCTTTTTAAGCAGTATTTTTCTCGTTATAATAGGACTACCAAAACATGTTTTCCAGATAATGCTCTATTTTGGAATTAATTAGTTTTATCTCATTTTATGGCAGATGATGAAGGGTCACGACCTGCTGCTGCTCGAAAAGCCAAATAGAGTAGGTAACCATAGAGGCAATTGTCAACTGTTCAAGAAATAGATATGGAAAGGATGCTGAACTTACCACTGTGGCAGCATCAAATATACCATAACCAGCGGTTGAAGTAATAGTCGTTGCAGAATCTTGAAGTGATTTGTCAGAAAATAAGGAGATTACAGAAATACCGGTTCATACGTTATTTGGCCCAAGTGATAAGTTTGATTTTATAGATACCTTTGTTTTACTTTCCCTGCTAAACAAAACAATAGGCCCCTTGTAGTCAATAGAATAATTTCTTCTACTTCCTGCTTGAGCATTGTGTATTAGAGTCAGAGTTCATCATCGTCATCAAGCTCCAGTAGAAGCAGCAGCAACACCTGCACCGCTCCAATACAACCTTCTGCTACCCAGGCACAATTTCCTGGTGCCAGTACCACTGAGACAACTAGCAATCCGCCTCTTAAAATAAAAATGAAATGAAATCCTTGTGGCTGGAACTCACATTACTTATTAAGCGATAAGCGATAGAAGATAGGAGAAGGTGTAGGAGGTAAATTTCTGTTCCTGTATGAAACTTTTTAAAGCAGACAGCTGAACGTCAGATCCGTCAATGTTGTGACGATAAATGAGATGCATAGCAAAAATAGATGGAACCCACAGAAAGGAAACTTTAAAAAATTTTGGGAGCTCGTCACCCAAGAAAGGCAATGAGAAGTACATCGTCGGGCGTACACAAGAAATCTAGCCAATGTGAAGGTTCACATCATTACAAAAATTAAGGCTCTTACTTGTAAACTGCTTTCAAATCGAGACATCAATATTTTTTATTTTCGGCGTTTAAAGTTTAAATAATCACTAGTTTTTGAATAATGATATTGGTTTTGTTAAAAAAAAATTGAATGAAATTCTCCTTTTGATAATTTTGTCTTTTATTTTAGAAACAATAGGAAAATTCCTCAAAAAAAATCAAATAGTTCCTTATTGTACATTTACACTTAACCAATAACTGGTAAAAAAATGGAACATTATTTCTTATTTATTCAATAAGAAGGACGTATCTGGAAATATTTCATTTTTATTTCATGAGATAATTACACAAAAGAGAATTAAAACGAAAAATGCATGTAATTGCTCGCTCGACGTTTATTGAGGGAAATGAACCATATTATAATGATTCACATCGGATACGTTACATAAAACATTCAAGACTTTGTCAATAACTTTTATACAAAAGCAGATAACGGTTTTTCGTCGTTTCTGAAAAAAGTAGTTTTTCGACTTAGCGCTGTCTTGTTCTAGGGGTGCGATATGTAATTAGAAATTTTATGTACTTTATCGCGTTTGTTTGTTTATGTAGAAACCTACTTACTTACATATTCATATACATATGTACTTAATTAAGTTAAACTTTGTGATTCTCATCTGAGTACAGTTTCTTTCTCTAAAAAATATAAAATTTAGAAAAGCAAAAAACATTTAGAAAAGAGAAACGAAAGAAAATGTTAGGGATTATATTTAATTTCTTAGAAGTTACCTAGAGTACTACGTGCTCACGCAATATTTTACGTAATTAATCTTCTAGAATAGTTGAATAGTTAAATAGAAAATTTAAGAAAATATAGAAAAGAGAAACGAAACATAATATTAGAGATAATGTTTCAATTCTTTAAAGTTACCTATAAGGGCCTATAATTTTTATAAATAACATTGGTTTCATAATGATATCAAAACTTACAGAAAAGTCTTGCCAGAAGAGGAAGTCCTACTAACGAAGATCCTGATCCGCGCTATGATATCCGCGCGGCCTCTCTCCCGGCCGCCGTGCGAGACGGTGCTCAAATACCCCATGTTTTGGGGCAAGCAGTCCATACTCAACTTCTTGCAGGTATGCCGTTAATCAGTAAATCAATTTCTTTATTTCTTTAGGCTTACAAAATAAGCACTTAGACAAGTCAAATTTAATACTATATGTACATAATTATCAAAATAATATAAGAAATAAAGTGATAATTGATTTTCAGTTCGCCTCACTCTTTTGTCCACTAGTGGAAGAGGCGAAATAGAAACCACTAATGATGTCCATGAATCGTATCAGGACGTTTATCACTACATAGTATAAAACAAAGTCACTTTTTCTGTCCCTATTTCCCTTTGCTTAAATCTTTAAAACTACGCAACGAATTTCGATGGGATTTTTTTATAGATAGTGTGATTCAAGAGGAAGGTTCGATATAAGTTTTTAACTGTCCAATACCATTTCGTACAATAAAATGTTCATTCATTCTTACAGCACTAAAATATCGATTCAAATATGGGCACAAATACAATTTAGTAAATTACAACCCCTGGGCCCTATTGAAAATCGAAACTGAAGTTCCTGATTCGTATGAAATTGATTGTGTCACAAGAGAACAAAATATATATTGCTGGACAATCCACACAGCATCATCTAGCCCCAAGCTAAGCAGAGCTTGTGTTATGATTACTATATGACTGATATACTTAATACTATAAACTACATAGATAGATATTTTTTATACAAAGAAAACACCCAGAACCCCAGAACCAATATTTGCAGATCGTGCAAACTTTTTTCACAAGGCGGCAATCGAACCCACAACCTCCTGCATCGCAGGCGGACTTTCGCCCAACGCACCACAGAGCAGGGCTAGATGGTGCTGTGTGGACTGTCCGGAAATAGTTATATTTATTATTTATTTATTATTATCTCCCAGGACGTAAGCGACCAAGTAGAAAGCTGCACAGCACCGGCCAGCCCGCATCCCTTGGAGAGCGGCGCACAGCCCGTGGTGCGAGGCGACTGGCGCGCGCACGTGTGTTCAAAGGTGGCCGGCGATCTGCGCACGCGTCGCACTTACCGCGGCGACCGCGTCGCGCATCTACTGAGGGCTATTAGAAACAAGGTAGAATCACTCAACATGCCATGTCCATAAGGCTGCGTTTCCTGATTTTAAGAGTTCGCTTATTATGAAGGTTTCATGTAACCTTGATCATCAGCCTATATTAGTCCACTGCTGGACATAGGCCTCCCCGAAGGTGGCCGGCGATCTGCGCACGCGCCGCACTTACCGCGGCGACCGCGTCGCGCATCTACTGAGGGCTTTCAGAAACAAGGTATACTCGCTCAACATGCCCTGTCTCCATAAGGATATAGCTACCAATTACACATTCTAATTATGAAAGTCTCTTCAAGCGCAAAAAATAGTAGAATACCAAATGCAAAAACGTCATTTTAGCCATATTGATAGTATGGCGCTATTGGATATGGAAACTTTGTTTTGAAATTAATGGAATTCGGCCCCTGATAGATAAACGATCAGAACTAAAGTCCAGTTGAAAAGAAGAAAGAATTTCGTACATTGACCGTTTATACCCGTCTCTGTCACTCCCGCGTAAATATAATGCGTCACGCTCTCATATTCGACTTCACTTATTATGAAGGTTTCACGTCACCTTCATCGTCAGCCTATATTAGTCCACTGCTGGACATAGGCCTCCCCGAAGGTGGCCGGCGATCTGCGCACGCGCCGCACTTACCGCGGCGACCGCGTCGTAGACTACTGAGGGCTATCAGAAAGAAGGTATACTCACTCAACATGCCCTGTCTCCATTAGGCTGCGTTTCCTGATAGGAAGGTAAACGATCAGGGGCCGAATACCACTTATTTCAAAACAAAGGTCTCAATAGTGCCAATCAATCAAGATGATCAAAATGACGTTTGTGCATTTGGTATTCTGCGCACGCGCACGCTATTTTGGCGCTTGAAGAGAAGAAATATGTAATAATTTTGATGTACCAGATGTTATTATAATATTCTTAAAACTGTTTTTTCTTCGTTATCGATTCCACTATTGATTCTCCATATTTAGTAGCTAGACTTCTTTTTACCAATATCACTATTTTACTCACGTAGTACATTTCTTATCAAATTGTTGACATACTAAACTGCAAAGGCTGATAAACAACGCGAATGTTTAAATGTACTTATCTAAGTACCTATTTGTCGTTGATTAAAATAAATCTTGCGGTAAACACCGATACCTTACCCTATTGATTACACAGGCTTGTTTCCTTACAAAGGTTTTTTTTTTTTTTTTATTATTCTATTTTAATTTGGGGACTTTGAGTCTAACAATGACTAAGTCAGTCCCATAGGATTTCTTAACTAGTTAATCACTATTTACAAGTATCTTATATGCGGACCTATACAGAGTGACAGCGGCAACAGAAGTTTGTTCCGCTAGCACACTCTGAAATAAACCCACATCAAGGACATTAACATTACATTCTGCAATCAACTCTTCTCTCATAGATGCGCTCCGGGAACACTCCACCAAAAAGTGATATGTGTCCTCCATTACTCCACATGGTTCACACATGGGGCTCTCTATAATTTTCATAAGAAATTTAAAACTATTCAGTGGCACGTGCCCAGAGCGCAGCCTGTGTGCAACAACAATTAAATTTCTGTCAAATTTACGAGGTAGGTTGGTAAACCAGGGAACGATAGGTGGTTCGCTTTGAATTGTCTTATACCATATTCCTTTCTCCCTAGAAATAATATCAAAGTATTCTTTCCACTTATCTCTAATCTTTGTTTGGTATTTATGTAATATTTCTGAATATTCAGCTTTCATATAAACCTCTATACCATTTGTGATAGCATCCCGGGCTAGTTCATCCACCTCTTCGTTCCCTCGTATACCGACATGAGATGGAATCCATTGCATTGCCAGCGACGCGCCCGCAGCCACCAACACCTGAGCTTTATGTAGAATAGTGTAGGCAATCGATGCACCTCTATGTCCAGAGGCAGAACGAGCCACATGTTGCAAGGCGCTTCTGCTGTCAGACAGAATTACCACCTTTTTTAGCCCAGTGCTAATAGCATACGACAACGCCTCAGACACCGCAAACAATTCCAAAGACATAATACAATTGTTTTTACTTATAATTTGAAATTTTTCTTTTACATTACATATAGGGTCATAATATGCTGCCCCTCTACCATCCTTTGTAAGTGACCCATCAGTATATATACAATGCCAACCCCGAAACTTATTATTCAACATGTGTAAAGTATTAAACTTCAAGACTCTGTTATCATATTATTATGTATTTTTTGGCTCCAATATATCATCAACTTTAATATGGATAAAATTTACATCTATGTTAGAGACCCAAGTGTCTAAAGAGAACATGTTTAGTGGATTACAAGAGTTCACAATATCTAATTTGGTTTCATCATATACAGAAGTCAATAGAGATTTTTTATTACTTCGAAAATAAACACTATGGGAAAGATTTAAGAGATCTTTTAGAACATCAATCGTAACATTAGAGAACCATGATTGCGCTTTCAGACAATACTTAGTTGCTAGATATTCCCTTCTCAGATACAATGGCGGCACACATAACTCTGTTTCCATTACATGTATAGGCGTGGTTCTGATAAACCCGCCTATCACACGTAAAGCTATATTCTGTATTCTATCTAGTTTTTGCAAGTGAATTTTTGCAGCACTATCATACACAAAACAAGAATAATCTAATCTACTTCTTATCAGAGAAATATAGAGTCGTCTCAAATGCTTCGGATGCACCCCCCATGAAGCCCCAGCTAACACCTTGAGTACATTAATTATTTTCATAGTTTTCTCCTGCACTTCCTTTATATGGCGTCCCCACCGTAGTGATTTATCCATCCATATCCCTAGATAACGGGCGCAGTCGACGACAGGTATAGAATGATCATTAACAACTACGTCTACTTGATCCCTTCTCCACCCTCGTTTGAATAAACATATCTGTGTTTTTGTCAGTGATATACTTAGCCCTAAATTTCCCAGTCGTGAAGAAACACTACCAATGCAATTCGTTATATTTGTTATACTTTTACTTATATCTCTATTTTGTACAAAAAATACAAAGTCGTCTGCGTATTGTAGTGATGAGACATTATCCAGAGACTGGCTTATTTTATATGTTATTATATTAAATAGAAGAGGCGAGATCGGGTCTCCCTGTGCAAGGCCCCTTCCAGTAGATCTTATCAAAGCATCTCGTTCATCTTCTTCCTTTATAATTAAATATCTTCTATTTAAAAGTTCATACAAATATTTGCATATTTTTGTACCAACTTCTATTTTGTCTAATACGTGGACTAACTGTTCTATCAGGACATTATTGTATGCACCGTCTATATCTAGAAAACAAGCTAGAGTAGGTGTATTTTTAACAAATCCAGCTTGAATGCGTGACACCAATCTAACAATGCAATCAATACTAGATTGACCTCTCCTAAAGCCAGAGGTGGTAGGTCCTAAGATTTTGTTTTTTTCTACATACCATTCTAGTCGTCTGCCTAGCATTGTGTGAAAAACTTTACATAAGCATGAAATTAATGAAATAGGTCTTAGCTTACTCTGCAATTCGTTACTAATATTTGATTTTGGAATAGGTATAATTTTAATGTGCCGCCATTGTTCGGGTATCACCGATTGGGAAAAAATGCAATTATACATTTTCAGCAAGAACATCTTTCCCTCAAGTGGAAGTCTAAAGATCAATGAGTACGTTATCTTATCTTCTCCTGGCGCGGTGTCCTTTTTTTTCATACAGCTATTAAGCTCCTGAGGCGTAAATTCATTTTCTAACTGAGCATTTTTAGAGTAAAACCTCGGTGGCGGGGGTTGTGAGTAATCAGGGGCTAGCGATCGCAGTAGCTGCTCTTTTTTGTCATAAGGAGCATGAAATCTATTAGACCTAACACCTTTCATCCAGCGCATTTTGTGCCACATTACAGTTGAGCTCGTTGCAGCGTCTATTTCGCCACAAAAATTCCTCCAGCTGTTCGATTTAGCCTGTTTTATAGATTTTTGAGCCTTAGAAACTGCTTTGGTCAAAATATTCAAGTTGTCTGGCGTAGGATTTTTCCTGAAATTTTTAAGAGCCAGTCGTCTTTCAGCTACAGCTTTTGATAAAGCAGGGCTCCAATAGTGTTTCGGCTTGAAGTTTCTAGATGGGCTTGAACATGTTTTATAATATGGTATACTTTTTTCAGCAGCATTGTTTAAGGTTTCTATAAAGAAGTTATACATGCCTTGAATATTTTGACCAAAATCATCAAAAATCCTACTAGAAAAAAATATCACGACAGGTATCATGGTACAGCTTCCAATCAGCTAGTTTAAAATTTCTACGTTTGATGAACGCAGGCGGCTCGTTATATTCTAGACGAAATTTAATAAAAAGATGATCACTGCCTAGGTTCTCATTTGTGACTAACCAAGTTTTAAAATAAATTGCTATGTCTGTTGTTACTAGGGTTATATCTGGTGCGCTTTCTTGTAGTACCCCGTCTACTAACTTTATCCTAGTCATCCCACCACTATTTAAGCATATAAAGTTACTTTCTAAGCTAGAATCTAATATTTGCAAACCTCTAGTATTAATTCTGTTAGACCAGTTAGAATGGTGACCATTAAAGTCGCCTGCTACAATAGATTTTTCATGAAATAAAGAAAAAACATTATCCCAATCATATTGCGTTGTAACAATTGAACCTGGGCAGTAAACAGAAGCTACGAATTTAATAAAATTACAATTTAAAATTTGAACACAAACCATCTGAATTCCATTATTGTGAAGATGAATAGGATAAATGTGAGCTTTGATTGAATTATGTACTACAATGGCAACACCCCCGTATCCATCATCTCTATCATTTCTGAATATGGAGTACCCATTTATTCTAAGATCCTTTTCATAATCTAGCCACGTTTCACTAAGTAGACAAATGCCTATTTTTTCCTGCATCAGCAAGGACTCAAACGCTTGTTTTTTAGGCGCTAGGCTCTGTGAGTTCCACTGCCCAAAACAGATGAATTGGGCAGTCGAACTCTCAGAGCCCAGGGGAACACGGTTTCTTGGAAAATTACTGTTATCCATAACAGAGACCTATTAGTTTGCTAATAAGATCTCCATTATTCACCGCCTTAATTAAAAACTTCATAACTTCCTCAAAAACTAAATTCAGAATTTGTTTTATCTTATCTGCCAAGCTACCTTCAGAGAAAAAGATTTCCTCAACACCTCTTATGATATATCTTAACTTATCTGTTCCTTTTCCTCTTTGTTGACTTTTTTCTCTCTTCTCCCTCTGTCCGGTTTCTTTTTGGAGTCATGTTCTTCTTCTAAATGGTCCATTACTAAAAAAGTGTTTTCCATAGAAGTTTTCTTCTTTCTTGATTTCCTCTTTCTTTTTTTAGTTGTTATAGATGTGCTGCTTTCTTCCGCACTACTTTTTTCTTCAGTATGTTCTTGGTATTCATACTCATTGATTTCAGTGTTTTGTTGGTGAATATCTGCTGTGGTAACATTTTCATTTGATGTAGTTCCTCTCTTTTCTATAGATTCCCACCTCCTTGGGGCTGTTGACACTGAAGTGGTCCCACTTACTGTAGCAAAAGTATTTCTCTCCATTCTTGGTATAGGTGTTTTATTTCGCTTTAAGTAATTTCCTAATGCTACTTTATAGGTGCAGTTTTCTTTACACATAGCTTGTCTAATTGCTTTTTCTTTAAGAAAAGTTGGACATTTTTTATTAAATGCAAAGTGATTACCATGGCAGTTAATGCACTTGTATTTGTTCTCTGGTATTTCACAATTTGAGTGTTCTCCGCTGCATTTGGGGCATCTAATTCTTCTCGATGGGCAAACTCGAGCCATATGTCCATATCTCCAACAAATTGAGCACTGTGTCACAGGAAATGTAAATGGTTCAACTTTGAAGCGGCAGCCAAATCCATACACAAACAGTGGTAATCTTGGACTAGCAAAGCCAAACCTCACAGTCTCGCTATCACACCACCCTGAGCCTTCCAGTCGTTTTAGTCTTTTTACTGAAATTATTTCTGCTTCAGATTCAAAGATTTTCATCATTTCGTCTTCTTCCATTTCCATCTCTATATATTTTACCACTCCATATGTTACAGTAACTTCATTGGTGAGCCGACATCTGAATCCCAACTCTTGCATTTTTTTACTATTCACAAGCAGCAGTGCTTCGTCTCTTGATCCGAACCTTATGTAAGCTTTGTAAGGCGTTTTGTATTTTATCTGATAAATATTAGGAATACTTTCTGATTTAAGTAGTTTTGCCAGTCCAATTTGTTTCGGCAACAACTTATCTGACGACATACATACTTCAATTAATTCTCCACTTGATAACTCAGTCTCTCTAGTTATTGATGGTCTTTTATCGCCTCCGTCAATCTCTTGGTTGGTCAACTCCTTCTTTTTCTTTGATTTTCTCTCCACAATAGTATATCCATCATCATCCTGTTCATCGCAAGAGTTTTCTTCTCGTCCACGCTTCTCCGTATGAGTTCTTCCAATATTGGTTCCGCCTTTGTATGGTAAGTTCATCTCATGAGCCGTAAAATTGTCCAAATCAACCACTAAACTGTTCTCAATAATCGTTTCCTCCATGTCCTTTTCACTATCGTAATCACTAGCATGAGGTCCAGGGACCCCCGCCATTTTTTTGGTCACTTCGAAAAATGAGGGTACTTGAAAAAATATTGCCGCGAGAAATAAGCCCGTGCTGGGGATACGTGCACTCACGGCGAAATATCGCCCGCCACTGTTACAAAGGTTAAGAACCCTTATAGTTCAACACGACTGGGCGGCATTACGTAAATGACCTTTTTGAAATTGTTAGAACATGAGGGCAAATACAAAACTCTTAGCTTAGGGCATGAGCTTTAGGTATGTTCTTCGCTTACCGTTATAAAATACCCAAAGAAATTACCTCTATACATCAAGTGAAAGTATTAATAAAAATACACATCCAATATAAGTATTTTTACAGGCAGAAACAAATACACGGGTTAAATCTTTGACTTATCTATGAAAAACCGGCTCGTGAGGACATGTTAGGCGTGTCAATGGCACTGAATGTGTTGGTTGTGAAGTTCTAATTTTATAAGTAATAAATAAAAGGTTCTAATTAGATGCTCTTTTGTTTCAGAAACATCACTACAGAGAACTAGAGAGCGAGGTTCGAGAAAGCCTCGGGAAGTTACCAGACGGTTTTGTGACTTACTGGCTAAGGAGGTTCCCCTTACTTCTCCCGCACGTCTGGCTTCAAATGCAACATTTCAGGCAAGAAGACATTCTGCAGGCCTACTACCCTCACACGTTCACTTTCAGTCGAGACGACGTTCACGAGCTAAACGAAGACAGCTACGAACTACCCTCAGAAATGTGCGACCCCGACAAAAACGAACTATTCGTCAAAAGCAGAGTCTATTACGACGAAAATAACCAGGAAGCCAGAAAAAAGGATGGCTCCCCGCGAAAGTACAGCAATTGGAGGACAGAAGGCACTGACTTTAGAATAAAGCAGGACGATGTCAGAATGAGGGATCGCCATTACAAGAAGAAAGAAAGAAAGCGGGAGGAGATTCCTGTTTGGACATTGCCGCCTCAATGAAGCACAAAGGTTGGGCTAGAACAGTCTTAATACATTAATTTAGGGCATGCTCATGATCTCGAAACATGTTAAGAGGTAGCCTTCCCTTAAGAGGATATAGTAAGGGTCACAAATGTCAAAACGATGGTGCATGACAATTTGACTTTGATACAGCTAATGTATACTATACTACTACTTTGATATTACCTAATCAAGTGTAATTTGAATGGTATTTTAGAACCAGTTTCTAATGGGCGTTTTATTATTATTTATTTACATATTTTACATTAATTTGATGTAATCATTTAGATCCAGTTGTGGATGTTGCACAATATGGCACTAATGTTTTAATGTATGTTTTAGATTGTATAGATATTAATATATTGATCTTAGATGTAAGTGAGAGCTATGAAATAGTATTATTATAATTATAGATATCTAGGAAAACCAGTGACATTAATCTTAAAAGTTTACGAATGTGAATGTACAAGAATTAGTCATATTCGCGGGAAAGCAACATATATTTAACGTAGACATTACACAATTAGATTTATTATTATATTCTTCACTGTTTTGTTTCAAATATCGGTTCGGATGTTATTGTCTGACCTAAAAAAATATTTTTAACCCGTGTCCAATATTGGTCATACGCAAGAACGCAATAAAAAATTACATTCACACAAGATTCTTATGAAAAAGTCTTGTTAAGCGACACCTGCAGAGTGACGTTCGGCGAGGCTTTTTACATAAAAATCTCTTTAAAAATCTATGTTACCTAAGTTACATAAAAACTATGTTCTAGAGACTGCTGTATACAATGGTTCCCTTCATGTTAATTTACTTAGATTGTATTTGAATGAAGAGGATCTCGCTAGCGTCTACATTCATGCCTACATTCATCGGTAAAAGTATATTTATTGCCATTACATGTAAAGAGATGAGATGTACATTAAATTTAATTCAATTTTAATTAATTAATTTTAATTCACTCTTTATGGCTTGGAATTATATGTTACATTGAAAAGGCAGTGACCTTTGTTAGTACATAGTAATGAAATTATGTAGTAGCCAACAGTGACGCCCACAATAGTTATTTGTTCTAAAAATGTAGAAAAGGATTTTTTGTTTACCATGACAAAGATTACTTACGCGATCAGAACACTATTATAATATCCACGGATACCTATTTATCGCGTTTATTTACCTTTTTTTCCCGACGTGACCACGACAGAGTGTAAACCAGTTGAAACGTAGGGAAAAATGGGTAAAAAACGCGATGAATACCCGTGGATATTTATAATAATGCTTATATTAAATTTTGAGCTAGAAAATCCGTCGAGATTGACTATACATAGCGAGTGGCTCTAAAGTAAACTTATGAGCTAGCGAGGGATTTGAAAGGCATGAAATAAAAAACATTAGCTCAAGAGTAGAATTTAATTTTTTCACCACAATCTGTGAGAAAAGTGTCTTTTCTAAAAAAACAGTTCCAGCAAATGACAACCAAATGCTTGACATTCCATCATCAGCCTTTACACTGTCAGCGACATATTTTGCAGTTGTTCCTTATTTCAAATCCAAGAACTTGTAATAATGATTTTGATTAAGTTTTGTGAAGAAAAACATTCCGATTATTTCTCCTTTATTTGATATTTGGACATAATTGACGAGGTTAACAGTCACTTTTAGCGGTGGCTTAACCACAGAGGACCTTACCCCAATTAGGTTAGTTAGATATTATACCAACTGTGTTTTATCAGGTAGATAGGTGTTAGTTTCAAATTTAAAGTTATTTTAGTTCGGTACTTACTATAATGTACGTATTTTTTAGCTTTCAGTCCTAAATTTCGGGAAAAAAGTAAAATAGCACTTACAAAACTGTTTTCATAATTATGGTGCTAAAGAGGTATTTTTTAAGAAGTAGTACATATGTTAATTTAATATAAATTAATATGGTTCCTGTTTTCTATATATATCTACTACTTCTATATATCTCTATCTGCATAGACTTACAAATAGTCAGTGTTTATTGAAGTTGAATTATGACTTAACTTATAATTGGAATTTATAAATGAAGTGATATTTTTAGCATGATATAATTACATAGGAAAAATCAGAATATCGGTAAGAAACATAAAAAAACTGAATTGTAAAATTGGCATTTAAACATGATGCTCAAATTGTTTCTATATTTATATTGTACCTATTACATATTCTTCTTTAAGGTGATCCGAGTTCCATACGTTTGTATTTTCCCAAATATGAGCGATGTGGACATAATTTAACAAATAAATAACTGTTTTTGGCTTTGTTATTCGTCATTATTTGCGGCAAATTGTGTTTGATTCATGAAAACACTCGGTATAATTAGATATAACGTGAAAATTTTAGGCCATTTCTATCAATGCGTGAGTGAACACGGATAGTGTCGTACGCCCGCTTACTTGAACTTGTGAGTGTGACGGCGGCGACGAAATCGCCATCTCTGTGCTATCTAAAGAATCATCTAATAATACCATAGTTTACGTTCTCAAAGCGTTTTTCCATCGTCCAAGTATTTATTCCCTTCTATTTTTGTTGCATGTCAAATAAGATCTAGGAAGCCTACGTGCCGTTCCCATGACAACAATAAATGACACTATGTAAACAGATAAAATGTTTGCTTATAGATACCAGTTTAGAGAGTTTTACGCTGGGGCCACATTACCTTACCGTCTACCGGGCTGTTACCGCAATAATTATGACATTAAATTACCATTTAAATTACTGCATGAACTGGTGTGGTTACACTAGAGTTTACCTAGATATGTCAATAAATAAGGCGGTAAAAATATCACGTGCGTCGCCGCGCCGGTGAGCTCATATTGCACACTGGACAAACGGTAGTGGCCACAAACGCATTAATTACTGCGGTAATCTTCTTTGATGTGCGAAACAAGACCGCCGCCGGAGCTATTGCCTACCGCCATTTGCCATATTGATTGGCATTGTAAAATTATGGCCATAAATCGTGGTTACACCTAGGTGTTGTATAACTTATGGCAATAATTATCGGCATATCACGATAGTGTGGCCCCAGCATTAGACGTGTCAGAGTGTATGCAAAGCATTTCGCTCATTCATCAGCGACGACCGATGTGGCGCAGTGGGCGAAGGTCCGCCTGCGACCGGTTGCGGGTTCAATTCCCGTGTCGGAAAAAAATTGTGTACGATCTGCAGAAATTTGTTCCGTTGGTCTGGGTGTTTTCTATGTATTTAGAAAAAAAAAATCTATCTATGTAATGTATTGTATTAAGTTTATCAGTCAACTAGTACCCATAATACAAGCTTTGCTCAACTTGGGGCTAGATGATGCTGTGTGGACTGTCCGGAATTATATATATATTTTTTTTATTGGACTAATCGTAACTTTTTACAGAGAGCCAAAACAAAATTTTGAACATGATTTTTTTGAGAAAACATGATGTTTTTCTTTCATTCATCACATTCATCATTGTTTTCGTAATTTTTTGCTCTATTTTAAAATAATGGTCGCTGTTATATCTATCACCCAACTTGATAAAAACTACAAAAGCCCTTTTTGCATTCAAATTTTGAAGCAAAGTTAAGATAATAATCCCAATAAAAAGAAATAAATATTGAAATGAAATGTTTTCAAAAGAAGATATACTTTATGAGAAATAAAACATTTTCTAAATTTTTTGAAATGTGGCCGTTTTGCATTCAATGAGCGATTTGTAAAAATGCCTGAACATTAGCTGGCGTAAAGAGCTAAAATAAAATAAAAATCAGTTGGTGTTGATAGTACATAATTGTTTCATTTTATTTTTGTCATACCGTTAGAAACGAGGTCAGGACCCTTTGTGGGATGTACGCAGAACAGTCTACCAAAGTTTTATATTACAATAAAATAGACTTAGGAAGGCTTACAATAAGTAATTTATGACAAACATGAATTTGTTTGTACTAGGTCTATGACATTGTTCAAAACATAAAGAATAAAAATGATAAAAATCAAAAATTTTGGTAGTGTTGAAGGGATTCGAGCCCGTACTAACGGGATGTATCAAAATTTTGTGGATATTTTATCATCAAAAAGCAAAAAGTAAATCAAATTTTCAGTGGTTTCGAACCCAGGTACGACTATACATCGTCGCACCCACCCGACTGTTCGAACCGCTAGTCCAACGTGACTTATTGAAATACGGTGAAAATTTGTATTACTTTTAATCTATTATAAGTGGTCGTAAAATCGGAGCTAAAATACCTAAGTACACAAAGAACAGAGTCAAAAAAAGTGGAGACTTCCTTACGCCAACAATTTTATTGTAATTTTATTATAATATTGGAACAACTTTCACAGTGCGTACATTTAAAATTAATGATTGTTATTGTGAACTCATTCAAATTATTTGTCAATTCCAATGATTTAACGAAATTAATAAATAGTGTGAAAAGTATTTTTTTTACCTATAATTTGTAAGATATTCCTTAGCTTATAAGCTAGTTTGTAAATAACATTACCCTCTGCGCCTTTTTACTTAAATTGTTCAAAACGATAAAAGAAAATTACCTCCAATTTTTTTCTAAATGTAAATAGAGCCTGTTTTTATTCTTAAAAAAAACAAGAGTCGAAAATTAGTTCGTTAACTAGTGGTTTTATTGAATTAATTTTAGATGTAATTTAGTTATGTCCCGAAAACGGAACTATTGGTCCGAAAAATATTTAGTCCTAAGGCGTCTCCAATTATCTCTGTTATTTTTCGAACAGTAGTTATTTTAGTTCCACTGAATTTATAGGGTTTGCCTGTGTGAGTGACTCGTAGCGGCCGATCACTCACACAGGCAAGATCTTTTTTTGTGTGAGTGACTCGTAGCGGCCGATCACTCACACAGGCAAAATCTTTTTTGCTCTTCCCAAATACAAGCTCCATAGATGCTTTCAACACTTGAAAAATTGCTTGGTACATAAAAAACAACATCCCATTTGCGGCAAATATATTACAATTAAACAATTATGCACAATTTAATAAGAAAATAGTGAAAAACTTCAACATAGAAAATCAGCGCCATCTAATAGCGGAGCTATGCTTAGTCCTGGACCAGAAACAACCTTAAATAAAAGTATCAATTTTATTCAAATATTTTATTTGTTATTAAAATAATATAAGAAAATCTTATAGTCATTAATTAATTCACGTCAGTAAAAGAAATAATGATGTACAAAAAAATAAATGGTTTTAGGCAGTTATTCAGTCTTTGCAGTAATTGTATTAAAACTAAACAGAAAAAATAATTAAAAACATAATGGCACAATCAATACATTTGTGCATCTAAAATATGGACATACACATTGATAAATAATAAGGTATAAAAAAAATATTCATAAAATTGAACAACATAATATTAAAAAATGAACTTTGTAGAAATGTTATTCTGACATTAGAATTCATAGGTTATTCTTATACATATTTTACAACTCAGATTAAAAGATAATAACAGTGGTAAAACACTGCATAAATTCTCAAGTTTGCTATTGTTATTCCACCCATAATATCTAAAACTAGGTTAACATTTCAATTTCCAGAATCTTCAATTGATTTGGAATATTTTTCTATCAAATCAATAATAGTTAAATGTACTTTATTTTTCGCGATATCTAACGCTGTTTTTTGTGAACCATTCAACATAGTTATATCTGGCTTGTGGCTGATAAGTATCTTTATGGCACCTATGTTGCCCATGGCACTGGCTTCATGTAATGGGGTATTTCCTGCCGAGTCTATTGCGTTTATGTTGGCGCCATTGTCAAGCAGAACTCGCAAAACTAAAGTTTTGTTGTTCAAGGCCGCCAAGTGTAAAGGTGTCTGACCTTTCTTATTTATGATGTTCACATTAGCATTCTTATAAATCAATATACTGCACAATTCATCCAAACCATATCGTGCAGTGTAATGTAGTGCAGTAAACCCATTTGTATCAGTAAAATTAACATCAAAATCTGAAGTTTGGGAATCTGTTTTGTTTTTGCACGATGTGCATTCACAAAGGGGGTGACATCCTGCGTCATTCGTATTGTCCCTTGCTTTCAAATAGGCTGCATAGTCAATCTTCATATAAAAACAAGCAAGTTTAACATCACCATAAGAAATTGCTTTAAAAATTCTCTCAATTAGTTTTAAGTTTTCCAGTGTCTTTGAAGCATTATTTACATCCTGCTTCTTGTTCTGTAATTTGACAGTTACAGACTTCTCAGTTTTACAATTTAATGACTTCACTTCAGTATTTGTTATGTGAATGTATTCATACAGATTTGGGGAGCTGGATTTTAAAACATACAATATTCTCAGATTGTGGGCATTGTCAAAAGCAGTTTTGTTTTGTCGATTTTGCAATGAGGGTTCTGCTCCATTCTCTATCAATAGTTTCGCAATGCCTTCATAGCCCCATTTTGAAGCTAAATGCAATGGTGTGTTACCACTTTCATTGACACAATTTATGTTAATTTTCCATCGGCTGTGTTCTGCAAAGTAGATCAGGGCCTTTACACAGTTCAAATGGCCATTGTTGACAGACATATGCAGTGGAGTATTCTTATCTATGTTTGCTTGATTTATATTTGCACCGGAGTGTAACAGAAGTAGTAATGCATTTTGATGCCCTCTTGAGGCTGCATAATGTAAAGGTGTGCATTCATTTAGATCCGTCGCATTGATATCTGCTCCCATGTCTATGATAGATTCAACAATGTTAGATTTCCCATGGATGCAGGCTACATGCAAGGGTGTCAAACCATGACTGTCTCGTGATGCGGCAGTAGGAGATGTTCTGAGCAGATTCTTTGATATTTTAGAGCAGCACCTTTTACAGCTGCAGAGAGGATGGCATAACTTTTGATATATTTCCAAACATTCATCTTCATCCGAAGAGTCGGTATCCACTGCTATCTTGAGAATTTGATCACTCTGAGTAGTCTGAAGTAGCTTTTGGTTTTTTTGCAAGATTGCAATTACTTGCTCAGTGTGATTGGCTTTTATTAATTCAAAAATGTATTCCAATGTTTCTTCTCTGCCACTGGATTCTGAAGTGGAGATGGATTCAGTGAGGCTGCCCCTTCTATGTCTTCCATTCAAGTTATCTTCAGTTAGATTGCTTTCATAATAGTATGACTCAGGGTCAGGAGGACCAGCCAAAGCTCCTGATTGAATATGTTCTATCACGGCTTCCAAAGTGGTTATCAAAAAGGCACTTTCATCACCATCTCCCTTGCCAACTCCGCTGAATCTGAAGTCCTTCATGTATGTAAGCTGACTGTACCAGTTGGGCAATCCTGATTTTATGACCAGGAACACAAAAACAGGCAGCAAGTCATCAGCAGTCAGCAATACAGTATTATCATACTCATCTAACTTACTAATGGCGTTCAAAGCTTGTTTTAGACAAAGAATCTTCTCTATAACCGTGTTGAATGTATCAATCTTTGAAAGTATTTGTTTTGCTTTAGGAACAGCATGGTATAGCTCTTTTTTTATATCTAAGTCTCTCAATTGGATATCAGACATGTTTCTGATCTTTTTATTGAGATGTGCATCTTCATATGCACATGTTGTGCAAATAGGCTTGAATAAGTAATCAAAAAGCAGGTGTTGCATGTAACTCTCAACAGCCAGTTTTATGTTCTCTAGGATTTGTTTACAAGATTTTGATTTATCTCTTAGTCTACGATTTTGTAGTGCTATTTGTAGGCAATGAGTGTAAAGTTCTCCTACAGTGTCTCGAAGTGGCACAATGGCCAGGGGCAATATTGGATGTTTCTTTACAAATGCTTGCACCGCAAGTTCTATTTGGTCTAACACCTGTCGTCCAGCAGCCTGTGTCCAGAGAAGATCAATGCAGTCATTTATTGAGGACAAGGATTCTTTTGAAATCACAGCATCATCAGCGGTAGCAGAAGGTTCTAAGGAGGTTTCAATGCACCATACCTTGTACTTGATAAAATCTTCAGTGTAGAAAGTCTCCTCAAACAAGATATGGCTTTGTAGAGGTAATCCTTTGGTAACTTCGAGCGTGATCACTTTATTTGTTACTGTTACCTGCTTTTCTGTAAGAGTGCTGTAGTGCGATTCAGGTAATTCATCACTTGGCACCAAAATGTGAGCACAGAAGTCTTCAACAGTAAAAACTCGTGTATTCAGGCTTCCAATACGAGGTACGCATATAACCCAAGACTGTGTTATGCAGTGTTGAAATAAATTTGCATATTCATTTTTAAATTCCACAAAAAATGGATTGTCCGAAATAATCTCGTCGTATGACCCGTCCATTGCTGAAAAAGTAGGTATTTTAAGTAAGATAAGTTCTGTTTACTTAATAATGTAAGATTACATTAGACTACAAACCAATATTGGTATATTTCTTCAAAACACTTATTTCATTTTTACATCAAAATAAGTTGATAAAACACACACGGGCTCGCTTGCTCGCGCACTTTTAACAACTTTTTTGTAATGCAGGCTGGGTTGCCACTTACCAGAGCAAATTCGATACGAATACGAACAAACGATTTCAAAATCACTTTTATAAATCATAAAAATAACATTACCTACCTACAGATTGAAATAATCGAATACATTACACAGGCTGCTGGAATACAGAACGACAACTTATAATATTAAAAATCTTCTAAACTAAAATAAAACACAGACAGCAATAATCAAAGCGAGACGATGACTCACCAACATTATGTAGCTTATGGATTAACCTTGCTTGTGTATTTAATGCCATAGCGCTTCTTCTTTCCTTTCGTAATGATTAATGTTATTTCATAAGGATGACTTTATTGATTTAGAAAATTTGCATCCACTATTAATACAAAATTCATACTTTGTCTTCTATCTGGCAGCCCTGATGTGAAAACACCTTGACATTTTGATAGCTACCAGCCATAAACAAGAAGTTGAACTTTCAAATTAAAATTCTTAATAAAGGTCTCCACACACTGAAGCCGGAGGCGGAGCGGAGGCGAAGGCCTGCGAGTTGTATAATAAGGAATCCTATGAAAGCCTACTACACACACACCGCAGGCGGTGGCTTTTTGTGACTGGAATTCAAAGAAGGATTCTAGACACAAAAGAAAATTTCTTAAAATAAATGTTTTAAATTAATTTTGAGGTAAAAAAAACTTACGAGTTCGAAACACACAGAAGCCGGAGGCGGAGCGGAGGCGAAGGCGTGCGAGTTGTATTCTATGAAAGCCTACACACATGGCGTGGCGACGACGCGGTGCCGCCATAGGAAAAACCGCCACGCCTTCGCCTCCGCTCCGCCTCCGGCTTCAGTGTGTTTCGAACTTAAAGCGGTACCTATTACACTACACGTTATTCAGGGCGTTATCGTCCGGGTCCGGGTCCGTCCGTTATGGACTCTAAATCTTATTACACCACTCTTAGTTAGGTTAAGGGTCCCTGAATACCGTGTAGTCACTGACCTCTATCTATATAAGTACGCGTACTTGTATAGATAGAGGTCAGTGCGTGTAATATAGTACCCCTTTTACTTCAACTAGGTGCGTAAGACATTTTCAATGACAAGAGTTAACCATAGAGAAAATAGAACTCTAGAAAGCGATCTAATTTGGAGAACGCTACCAGGGGAGTCCCCAAATCATGTTTTTTGACAGTGATTCTCTTATTCTATTATAGTCTTTATTGGAACGTGAAAAAGCTTAAAATTGCTCAAAAATCACTTCTTTCTTGTTAACTGATATCCTGTGAAGTGGAATCAAGGCGAGCGAGACGAGAACGTACGTGCGTTGAGTGAGCGCTCGCCGCGCTCGGTCAGTTTAGTTCAGTCGTAGTCGGTCAGACAGGTCTGGCTGGTTTAGTTAGTTGCAAAAATGTGCATTGTTTGATAATTACACTATCATTGGTTTGTGGTCTGCGTGCTGAAGTCTAAAATATCAAGATCTATTTTGGGAATCCTTTGTTTTTGGTAAGTAGGTAACCAGAGTTCTATTCTATTTTGATTAAACCTCTAAGAATGAAAGTTACTCAGTTAACCTAGCCACCGCTGCACCGGTAACTTTCTTTTTGCTGAAATTAAATTTAAAGAAAATCAGACGACCTGTTTACGTTATTACCTACTTATGTGCGATTATTTTTTCATACTTTCTTACCTTTATGGAGTAGTTATTTACATAAGATAAAGTATTAATTTACCTATGTCTATGTTTTCAGATCAGTTGCAATCAAGCAAGTGACCAAGGAAAAATAAAATGGCTTCTGCGAAGGCTAATAAAAAGTAAGTTGTCATACCATACCTGTGTAGTTGGTATATTTTTCATTTAGTAGGTAAGTTTTCGTTCATTGTTCTCTGGCTAATCTGTCGGCTAGTCGGCTATTATCAGTACTATAGGTGACCCCTATTTTCTGGTAGGCATTTAGGAGCTCTCAGGTAAGTACTTATTCAACTTTTATAGGTACTCTTCACGTAAAAATTACTGAACGGACCGGGCTGTAATTTTAAATAGACTTAGGTAGACGACTTTTCATCCCATACATTAGTTCCCCTGGGATAGAAATAGCCTAGAGACGTTTCCATAGAAACAACGCGTGCGAAGCCGCAGACAGATGCTAGTAATATATACATTGCTAATAATTGCTATAATTAGTGTACATACCTACCTACATATCCTTGGTACAGTAGGTACAGTTTGGATATAATCGCAAAAGTGTAATAATAACCGCATGACAGCTTTTGTTAAGTCTGTACCTACCTACTGTACAGTCTGTACTGAACACATGAACAGTGCCATTATTTATTGTGTTGAAAGGTAGGAGGTACTTCATGTGTGATTGTGTGACGCATAAGAACTTAATAGGTACGGTATCCGTTCCTACCTATACACCAGCCAAACTAGATGTAGAATTTTTGTAAACAAACCACGACACAAAAAACTAAAATTCACTTGCTTGGCGTCGAATTTTAGATATGAGTGTACGAAATATTTAGTGAAGGAAGGATCTTAAATCGACAAGTAATGTAAATTGCGTATAAAAAGGCGCAGCAACAGAGTATATTTTAGGTTAAGTATGGGCGGTTTGTTTACAAACATTCTACATCGAGTTTGGCTGATGTATAGATAGGTACACTAGCTTACGCCATGACAATATTATTTTGGATAACTGCTGCTGAGAAAAGAAATTCTTTAAAAACCAAACATCACATTATATTGATAGACTGATAGATTGATAGGTAGGTAGCCCGACAAACTCTGCTTACGTCTGTCAGACTCTGCTTTTATTTATTACTAGCGACCCGCCCCGGCTTCGCACGGTTTTATTATACGTATAAACCTTCCTCTTGAATCACTCTATCTATTAAAAAAACCGCATCAAAATCCGTTGCGTAGTTTTAAAGGTTTAAGCAGTCAAAGGGACATAGGGAAATAGGGACAGAAAAAGCGACTATGTTTTATACTATGTAGTGATGTAGGTACAAAAGAAATAGCTTTCTTCATACAATATAGTTAGGATTCCTATCTATTATTATGAAGAAAGCTATTTCCTTTGATTGATTATACGCGGCTCATGTTTTCTCAATCCGTATTTAACTTCGATTATAGACTGACGGATTTTTAAAATTTGTATTCTAAGGTCAATGGGGTATTACTAAAGACCATGCGAATGAAATCGCTAGCGGGTCATCATCATCAGCCCATATTAGTCCACTGATGGACCCCTCCCCTAATGAGAGCCATAGCGCCCTGTCTTCAGCTTGACGCATCCAGCATCTGCCAGCAGTCTTTCGCAGATCGTCATCCCACCTGGCCGGAGGGCGTCCTACACTAGTTTGGCAAGTTGGTCTCCACTGAAGAACACGTTTACCCCAACGGTACTCGGTTCCTCGCGAGAAATGGCGGGCCCACTGCCAATTCAGCTTGCGATAACTTTGGTTCTCTGTCAGATGTATTCATTACGAATCCTATCCTTCAGAGAAACTCCGAGCCAAGCTCTTTCCATAGCTCGCTGAGCGACTTTGAACTGATGGACCAGCGCTACCGTGAGTGTCCACGTCTCAGCTCCGTAGGTCATTACGGGTAGCACGCCCTGATTGAAAACTTTCTTTTAGCGGGTCAGCCACTAAAATAATATAACATAACACAACCTGTATTTAGGGCTTGGATGGGCTAAACTGTAAGATTACCGTAAGGCTGCCATGCCCAGTCTCAATATAATAATATTGTCACCAGGATGTCAGCAGCGGCAACAAACGTGCCGGAATGCCCCGTGTGCATGGAGGCGATGACGTCACCCATATTCCAGTGCCAATCGGGGCACAGCCTCTGCAACACTTGCACCACCAACTTGCTGCCGCCGGTCTGCCCTATATGCCGCATGGCGATGACGCAGATGAGGAACTGGTCACTTGAGGAGATTGTCAACAAGGTCGGTGCTTATTCCTTCGCATTATAGATGCATTAACGAGTATTATAGTTTAATTTCAAGAGAAGACAATCGTATGGTGTGGTCTACACGCTATAGAACTTAGAAGAACCTAAGAAGCAACTTGTAGACTCTACACCATGTAGATTCTACAAGTTGCTTGAACTGATATTTTACTGAAGTGTGCTAGAATCTTAACAAAATTTCAAGTCGATACTTAAATCGATAAGTGGGAACATTATTAAGGGAATTCTACAAAACACACAGCAATCAGGGTATTCCAAAACTGAAAAAAACAACAAACTTTCAACTTCTCATTCACTCACTTCAAATTCTCACAAAACAACAAAGTTCTTCCACCTTATCACGTAGGTATTGGATTGCATCTACCTAACTGTACCTACGTTATCTGCTTTATAAATGCTACAAGCAATCTGGAAAATCCCCTTTCAACAAATTCTCGTAAAACAAAGGACCTTCCACTTTACTATTCTCACGTAAGGTCAATATGGGAAAGACCGTCTACAAGGCAAGACCGTCTACGCGCAATATCTTACGTTTTATAATAGCTACTGCACTTTGCGTTGACGGACGGGACGTAGCATTACCGTAAAACAGAGCAACTTTGCCCAATTTTCTTGGATTTAGTGGTTTAATTTTTGATAATTTAAAAAGTATGTATAGTTCAAATTATGTTTGCGCTACATTATTGTAAATAAATACTGTTCTTTGCAAATAAAAGATTAAAAATCGAATAAAATGGGACGGTATGTGTAAAAAATCATAATTTAGAGAGCGGGCCAAATAAAATAAAAAATTACAAGTTTGCCCATTTTGCAAAAAAAATCGTAATTCCGGTGTTTTTGACCGTATGATCTCAAGATTTAAGGAACAAGCAATAGGGGCAATCAATGTTACTTTATATCTTAATATGAAACGTTCAAGCAAGCAAATTAATCGCCTAAATTGAGTGGGCAAAGACACAAATAATTTTTGGACAATTTTCATACAAATAAAAAAATGTGCTAGGGTTGTCACATTGTTTTTTTCGACCATTTCTACTGCTAATGCATAGCATATCCTCAGAATAGTCTCTATATGTTCTCTCTCTATGCCCCTGGTACTCTTATTTTTTTTAACTTTTTGTTGTTCATTCTGAAAATAACCATTACATTAATTATAGCTTTTTTGCTTTAAAACGTGGTAGAATTTTCACCTTAAAGTTAACGCTGGTTATTAGTATCTGACACAAAAAAAATATTAATAATAAGGTAAGTACCTCATTTAGCTTATAAAACAAATTAAGGCATTAATATACAAAAAAACTGTAGAAATGGTAAATTTTTCATTACATTATTAGATAAAGAGGAATTGAAATAAATAAATACTGAAAACTAAATACTTTCTCATAATAAAATAAATATATAAATAATTCCGGACAGTCCACACAGCATCATCTAGCCCCAAGCTAAGCAGAGCTTGTGTTATAGGTACTAGATGACTGATATACTTAATACAATACATTTCATAGATAGATATTTTTTATTACACATAGAAAACACCCAGAATAACGGAACAAATTTCTGCAGATCGTACACAAATTTGTTCCGAGGCGGGAATCGAACCCGCTAACTAACTAACTAACGTCGCAGGCGGACCTTCGCCCAACGCGCCACAACGGTCGTCTAATAGGTGGTTAGATAGATACCAACCGACCTACTAATAATAGGACATACATAAATCAATTTTCATTTAATGTCGTAGTGACAACCCTGACAACAATATTTTGGTGGGCAAAGTCGTAAACAGTACTCCAGAAAAAGTAATTTGACATTGCCCACCTGAATATTTTCGAGTTTAAAAAAGGTTTCGCGTCAGATATTCGACAGTTATTGTTTATTTGTTATAAACTTATAGTGGTAAAATAATTACTTGCCTGCTGCAACTGCAAGTACTGTTTTTCAATAAAGTTTTCCGCACGAAATTTGGCCCGCCAAAAACACCACCAACTTTGACATCAACTGACAGTCAATTGAAGTGAAATTAGCAACAGTCGGTTATTTAGTGTTGACAGTGACATATTCAACAACCAATAAATAAGAAATAAAAGCTACTAGAACATTCTCGATAATACTAAGACTTTTAAAAAAAGTACCCTGGTGGGCAAAGTCAAATTAGTTGGGCAATCTTGTAACGTTTTACGTTACATTATGCTTCGTATTTTTTAACATAGATGTCGCTATCTACACTGTTGGCGAAGAAAATCTACCCGCAATTTTTAGTCGCGATTGAACTTCCATTTACAACCAGACATGGGAGGCCAAAAATAAAAAAAGTGATAAATCGAACGAGTTTAGTGGAAAAAAGAGGTTGAGTAAATATTTCATGGACATCTTTAACTATTTGATGTATTAGATTATTCAAAATGTCCTTAGTTTTGTAATAATTTGCGGTGAAATATTTATACCCTGTAAACTTCCAAGTTGGAAAGATCGTCTGGGTAGCAAGAGAAAGATCGGCATATGCCGGTCTTGCCTTCAACACAGAGATCACCAACATTTTTTTGTTTGGATATCTTTCAGTTCTCCTCACTGACAAGACACATAACGATGCAGGAATTAAATATGTCCCAAAATTAGAGATGTGGTATTCGTAATTATAATAACGAATGTATCGCGTTTAGAAATCAGAAATCAATTATAAAAAAGAAAAAGAAATCAATTATAGAAATCATTATATATGTATGTACCAAATTTAAAGGTAAGTCGGTAGGTACAACCAAAACAATAAATCACATACTTAGGTAAAATATTAGTCAATATCAGCCATTCACGTTTTATCTGATGATGAAAATACGATTTATTTTTCATAAATAAAAACTTATTTTGCAAAATTATTAAATTTTAACAAAGTTTGTAAGTGCTGATTATTTTTATGTGTAGCTCTATTATTTCTCTCTCTATTAAGTAATTAATTAAGTTTTTGTTGATTTGTATTTTGTAATACTTTGTTTAATAAGTATTTTGTAAAATTTTAACTGTCATTCTTTCATTTAATATCAAATGTTGTTGCAAATTCAATTAACTATCTAATAAAAAATGAATTTGTGACAGTTTATCTGGCTTTAGCTCTCTATTAATAACAATAATGAGGAAGTGCTATACAGCACTGACAGAAAATTACTTATCTTGTTTTTATATTTAAAGGGTAAAGGGTGTTCAATTTAAAATGTTTACAACCCCTTTTGTGAAATATGTGACGGTCTTACCTTCAAAATATAAAAACGTTAATTCTCTTCCAATTTGAGCTTTATTCTTATTTGTTTAAAGTGCATATTTGAAAGATTTACATTTTTTTCAATAAATTGTACTTAAACACACAGAAAACATACGAAATAACGTGTAAAATGTCAATAGACGGTCTTACCTCCAATAGTACGGGAAGACCGTCTACACGCCGTATTTTAAAAAAAGGTTTCTATCTAAAGAGTTTCTATGATATAATGCAATCCATATAGCACAACATGTTCATTGGAAATTTGTTTATCACATGGAATTCTAAAAATCGGCCTAGAACTTACCAATTTTTTTATTTTATCATTTGTTTAGATTTTTAAATACAGTATGACGGTCTTTCCCATATTGACCTAACCTACCTATTGGACTGCATTTAAAGAAGTACGTAGCTACTTTTGACTTGACTTTGTTTTACACTATGTAGTGAAGGGCGATTTCCTTGCCAATTTTCATAAACCGTCTTTGGCGATTTTAATCTATTGGATTTTACTAAAAGATTCACCCAGCATTCTGGGAAAACAGCTTTTAAAACGAAACTTTGCAAAACAAAGAGCAATTCAGAACACGATAAGCCTTACCCGGTCTCACGTATTTGCCATTCCGAGATAACATGACATAAAATCAGTACCTACTAATGCAAAACTACATAGGTTTTTTGGAGAGTGTACCTAAGGCCAAATCAGAAATCAGTAGGTAAAGAAGACTAGACTAAAAAAACAGGTAACTAAGCATATCTCATTTCTAACATCGCGGGGTGAACCTGGATGAGACTGTCCCAGGACCGTATGGAGTGGGACAAACGTTTGGAGACCTATACCCAACAGTGGGGTGAAGTCGGGTTGTGGATGATGATGATTATGAAGCCTATTTCGTTATTGTGTATTTTCATTTGGCCATATTTACACATTTAAAAAAGTCCTTTTCCTTCCGAGTAAAAAAGAACTCATTACAGACACGGTACGAGTATTGGTCATGATAATTCAAGGCCTTGTTTGTGGACCCGTTTCCGATGCGTTTCCGCAAGTAAACCACAGGTGGGACACTCTTTTAGCGGGCCACCCAACATAATTATACATATTAAATTATAATAAAAAACCAGAGAAAGAAAAGAGACCGCCTTATATATGTCATTTTGTTGTTATTTTTCCATTGCTTTATACTTTACTAGCGACCCGCCCTGGCTTCGCACGGTTTTATTATAAGTATACAAAACCTTCCTCCTGAATCACTCTAACTATTAAAAAAACCGCATCAAAATCCGTTGCGTAGTTTTAAAGATTTAAGCAGTCAAAGGGACATAATGACATAGGGACAGAAAAAGCGACTTTGTTTTATACTATGTAGTGATTAAATAATTTTCTATCTACGTATTTCCAGGCGAAGGTTGAATGCCCCAACAAGGGCAATGGCTGCGTGTATACCATGGCGGCCCTCGATCTGGAGGACCACGTCAAGGAATGTATCTTCAGAGACATGGACTGCCCGCTAGGCTCTGTGTTCGGACGGTGCTCTTGGAAGGGTAATACATTTTATACCTACACTCCCGACCTACCCCAGCCTTGCACGGGCTTACTATAATGTATAAACCTTCCTCTTGAAATACTCTATCTTTGAAAAAAAACCGCATCAACATCCGTTGCGTAGTATCAAAGATTTAAGCATACATATACGGACAGACAACGTGAAGCGACTTTGTTTTATAGTATTGTAGTGATAATAATAACTTTATTTATAAATAATTACTATTTGTGGGGTATTTATCGCTTTTATTTACAAACCTATTTTTCCCGAAGTTTTCAATAGGTTTCGTAGTTTTGCTACTTTTTTTCAAAATTCGTCACTCTCGTAGTTAACCCCCACAATGAGATTTACACAGTTGAGATCACGGGGTCAACGCGATAAATATCTATTACCTACCCGTAAAATAATTTATAATTATAAAATCGATCTATGTAATGTACTTATTGTAATATGTATATCAGTCATCTAACTATTACCCATAACACCAGCTTTGCTTACCTTGGGCTTAGATGATGTTGTGTGAATTGTCCAGTATTATTTATTTACATCAGTATTAATTTACTTCCAGGTAAGTTGAAGGAGATGATGGATCATTTCAAGGATCGTCACGCGGAGCAATGTGACGTCACCTCTGACGCTGATGTCGTCATAAAGAACGCCAACGTCAACGAAGACGAACGTCACTTCTTCCTAACCTCGCAAGGTAAAATGCTCTTCATCATCACCATGAAGATCGACACCCTGCAGAAGATGGCTTATTGGGCCATCCAGCACATTG
Organism: Eupithecia centaureata; assembly: GCA_944547425.1. NCBI lineage: Eukaryota > Metazoa > Arthropoda > Insecta > Lepidoptera > Geometridae > Eupithecia > Eupithecia centaureata. Next base: position 10,631,204 of record OX155684.1, on the reverse strand, counting down.
GCAGCAAGAATGTTGCTAAGCAACATGTCTATGAGATTCATGTTACAAGCAACCAAGACCCCAGGCGCAAGGTCGTCTTTACAGACCATTGCTTCAATGACGCAATGAAGGCTGATGAAGTCTTTCGCACCGGGAAATGCGCTCTTCTGCCACTGGACTCTCTAGTCCACTTCATAAAGGACAAGAAGCTGACCTTCCGTTTCTTTATCAAGAGGATTGGCCCACCCCCGCAAGGTAAGCCTAAAGATAAAGGAGATGGTGGAAATGACAATGCGCCGAACCAGGGACCTAAAGGGCCAGCACCAAAGGGACCGGGACCGAAGGGACCAGGACCGAAAAAGGGTCCACAGCCGCCTAATAAAGGGCAAAATGGAGCTGGTAAAGGTCCAAAAAATAAAGGGCAAGCTTAGTTTTGCACCTTAGAGCGGTTATACCCATATTTTACAGAATTTTCAAAGACTATGGGATAAGTTTCTACTAACTTACATAGTTATTAGATCTATCTAGTGATTTATTGAATTTTTGCCATTTTATGGGGTTTTTCATATATCTGCTTTATAATTTGTTATACGTAATTGTAGATTATAAGCTTCATACTTACCTTACCCAAGGCTTTTGTTTTGTGCGCCAGGTTAAATTGCGGATATGATTTTTACCATTACGCGGATCGCTCGGCAACGAACTGTATTGTATCCAGTAACACACAATGATACACATTTTAATACATATTATTAAAATGTCTCCCGTCTGTTTATTGGTTAAACGAATGCTTGGGCCCGAAGGCTAGAAAAAGATTCATAGTGAATGGTTGTCGTCAAAGTTTAACAATTGATGTTAAATTAGATTAGGCAAAAAACACGTCTCTAAGGACTTTATCTATAGCTTTCAGGAGTTTTTCGCTTTGTCTTGTTGTTTACTATACCGCAACTATGCTATGTAATACTATACTATGTATCTACAACGATACACAGTTACTTACCTACTTTGGTAGGTAAGGTACGTTTATAGTTTACATAATCAATTTGTTATCATTTTTATTAAACGCCTGAGTAAATCGTGTAAAAGTTCGTCGACCAGGCACCTTCGGTTAATACAATAAGTAGACCTAGTAGTTTTAATAATGTAGGTACATAAAACTGCAATAATTCTGTAGTTGATACCTCACTCAACGAACACTGTACCAAGAACAATAGGCAATTGTTTCTTGATCCATAATATTAGGCACTAAGAGCGCGCCTCACACGGTTTCCTAGAACTCTTACCTGCCTAGTGCCTGCCTACTCGACGAAATCAAACGGAATTTATATTCGGGTACTTCTGTTTCAACAGAACGTAATAGTTCTGTTGTACGAAAGTTTTTATAGTTAAATACAATTTACCTGATCGTATTTACCTAAAATGTCGTAGTTTGATGAATTCACTATGACTATAACTGGGTTAACTACGAATCTAGTCTGTGTTGGAATAATACCAACGTTTATCCCCTACGAGGGAGAGATCAGGGTGAGAGCTAATCTAGATACGCGCGTTCCCCATTCCTGCGAGAACGTGTGAGAACATAACATTGGTGTTCTTCCAACTCATACTAGGGTTGTATATATTCCGAATATAGTCAGGTAATATATAGTAACAGTATAATAGTACTTGACATGATAAGGTCACGCAGATTTTATATTTTTTGTTCAAAAGTTTCCAAAAGTTTTACATGTTTACACTGTTTACGAGCTTAATTAGTAGACAAATAACAATAACAGAATCAATAAGCTAAGGGCTTTGTTTAAAGTTCTTTTTTAATAAAACGCATAAATGTATAACACTTCTTTCTTAATTTTTTAAATTATTTGATTTACTGTTGCGTCGAAATTCATAAATACCTAATACAATTCTATAGGTAAGAGTTTAAACACAAAACTAAAAGGAACACAAATTTTGTAAATACTAGGTAGATAATGTAGGTACATGGGGTAAGTAGATATCTAAGTCTCAAAATAAATATAAACTTAGTTTAGGTAGCAATAGCCATCCAGTTTATATGTATTTATTTAATCGAGAGAAGTTGAAACAATCTGCCGTACCTTAGACCTCCTTACCCTTTGGCCATACCAAACTTTGATTTTGATGTTTTATTGGACTAACTCCCGAAGACACACAGTTCAGATTAGAGTTGGTCTTAAATGAAAATTTTATGACAGGTTTTATTTAATATTTTAAAGAATATTTATAAAGTATTCTCAAAAAAATTATGACCGGTTTTCTCTGAAAACTGTCAAACTGGGGTAATTTGAAACGTTCCTGAGATGTGAGGTGTGTTAGCAAAACGTACCTATAATTTGAGCATCGTGGGTTTGAGTATCTATCATAAGAGCAAAGCATCTTGTTGAAGGTAATTCAATTCAATTCTTGGTGTAATGGCTCTGCGTTGAGCCGATCGATCAACAAAAGTAAGCAACCGCCGCCGCGCCGCCGAACTGATTTTAGCTTTGTCAAGTGAAGTGCCAATAATGAATGGACGCGATCAGTTCAAAGCTTCAGATAAAGCGTTGAGCTAAAGCTAAGCTCTGAGTTTAGTTTCTCCATAGTATCGAAACGTTCTATTTATATGGGATTTATGTGGCATCAGCACGCTAAAAGCGCTGTACCAAATCTCTAAATCCCATATAAAAATAGGACATCTCGATTATACTAATCGGTCTCGTTTAACCAAACTCGGACTTTGTAATGTTGGGGTCACACTAACGGGAAATGCCATTAATTAACGCGATAATGGACGTTTACCATAGGTGTAGCCACAATTTAACGCGATAATTTGACAATGGCATTAACAATGCCGTTTGGCGTTAGGCGATAGCTCAAGTGGCGGTACATCAAAGAGATTAACGCGAGAATTGATGCGATGAAGTGGCCACACTACGTATTGTCAGTGTGCGTCGAGAGCGCAAGGGGAGCGGACATGTTTACTATGGCGACGGAGTGGAGTAACGAGAAAGTTCTTACTTTTCTCGAGATTCTGATTGATTCGAGATTCTCTTTATTCGGTAATGATTCAATAAAGTCAAATAATATAAATTTACACTCATGAAATATAGAGCTCTGTCGACGTCCATCTTGCTTGAATTGAAGTAAATTCAACGCCGTTTTTATCGCCAATAATGAGCATTCACGTTGACCGTTGAAGTGTAGCCACCCACTTTAATGCGGTAAAAATTATTGCAATAATTAATGCGATAATGGGCATTGACGTTAAACGCTAGTGTGGCCCCAACATAAAGCCTTCAATGCCAAGCGTCAGCGGTGCGACTGTACTGGGGCTGGGGTGCACTGTATCTGGTGGAACTGATCCACGTACAGCTATGGGTATTGAAAGTTTTAAGTTCCTAGTCGTTTGGCGACTCTTGCGTTAATGACTTGTATGTGAGGCTTATACCAACGGGAACAGCAGTTTAGGCCACAGTGTTGAAAAACATGCGTCCCCGATTGTGGTGGGTCAATAGTAGCTATCTTTTGACAGCGAATCAATGGACTAAAGAGTCTTATTGCTTGCTATTTGATCTACCAACTATGATGAGCAGTAGATTCATTCCTTATCATAGTTATCCTTTTGGTATCGGCTTACACTGTGTGAACAAGGAAACAGTCTGAGTTGTCGATGCGATAAGCGAAAAATAACGGTCGTATTCGTAAATTATAAACCGGGTTGGTAAAGCAATTGCCCTTGGTTATTCTAGATTAAGAATTAAGTTTATATCTATACCTAAATAAAGGTTTTGTATGTTAAAATTTGATTGAATTTTATTTTAAGATTTTTTTTTGCTTAGCTTTATAGCATTTATAAGACTTTTAGAGCTAAGCTTAATCTGAGCCTTGTTTCTATAATTCATATGCATTTCTTTATTATAATGTACCGAGATAACTTCTTAAATAATTAAGAAGTTGTTTCCTTTAATGGTTTTGGTTTTTTTTCATATTAAAATACATAATTCAAGTTTAAACTGCATTTTATTTATAACGTTAGAAACATTATGCCTGATAAAGTTTTACATCACTTTTTGTTTTATCCTCTGCCTCCCCTCCCGCCGCCAAATCCACCTATTCCCCTACCACCTATTCCACCAAATCCTCTTCCTCCAAAGCCTCTCCCACCGAAACCTCTCCCACCGAAACCTCTTCCGCCAAAACCTCTCCCACCGAAACCTCTACCTCCAAACCCTCTGCCGCCGAACCCTCTTCCCGGGAAACCTCTGCCGAAGCCTCCACCAAAACCTCCGAAACCTAAACCTATCGGTAGAACTATTGGCAACGGGTAGTAATCTCCTGAAAAAAAAAACGAAATTAATAAAACAAATAGGAAAGAAGTAAAGTATTCCTGAAACTCCAGGCCAGCTTAAAAATATAATACTTGTGTTGCCTTGGGAACCGAGAGCTGACCTTAGTTAAGTATTCTTAATTTTCTAAGAAAGTTCACTTAGTGCGAGACACGCAGTAATGATAAAAGCTTTTAAAACCGGCCAAGTGCGAGTCGGCTCGCCCACTAAGTGTTCGCACCATTATATGGATGGAATTGAAAAAAAATGAAATATTTCATTCTGTTTTTTAGTATTTGTTGTTATAGCGGCAACAGAACTAGGTACATCATCTGCAAAAATTTCAACTGTCATGGTTCATGAGATAAGTACCTAGCCTGGTGAGTGACACATGGACGGACAGCTGAGTCTTAGGCTGTGTCCCCAGTAGGCAAACTGTGAGCAGCCGACTGAGTTTGCGAAGTATTAGTTCAGTACACCCTTCCATATATTTAAATTAAGTGTCGATAGTTTGCTAGTTTGCGCTCACTGTACGCTGTTTGCAGCGTTACGTGCGCCGACTGTCTCAGTTAGCGGCCGACTCACAGGTTCCAGTGCTTGCGATACGCACGCAAACTGATCTGAGTTTGTAGCTGTTCGCCACAAATTTGCGGCTCACTCAGTCGGCCGCTCACAGTTTGCCCACTGGGGACACAGCCTTAGTAATAGGGTCCCGATTTATCTTTTAGGTACGAAAGCCCAAAATTATTGTAATGTAGTCTCCAATGTTTCACTTTATCTCCCTAACTACAACACTTTTCATTGCCCATGTTCATGGGTCTTTTTGCACACAATATTCTCATTGAAATTGCATGAGCCATGCATGGCATGGGCCATCATTACGCATGGTTCTTCATCTCATAATGCCTTGGCTGCGCCTCTTTACTCTAGTTAACGCCTTAGGCTGGGCTTGTTGATAAAGAAAATTAATAAATTTACACTCACGTTCATAATAATAAGGGTCATATTGCCTCTTCATTCTAGCGTGGTCCTTGCTAGGTCCATTCTTATTGTCGTTCAGTATCAGATCCTCCAGCGGGTTGTATGAAGGAGCCGTCGATTTGGTCTCTTCAGCTTGGATCACGTGGAGTGAAAGTGCGAGTGTGATGACGAGGAGGAGATTCTAAAAATATATTTAGTTTTTACCTTTATTTTGTTTAAAGGAATTAAACATATGATAAAATAAGTGGTGGCGCCACTTTAGCTCTAGTTTGCGCCTTAATTTGTTGTTTTGTAAAAAACAACAAATTAAGGCTAACAAATACAAACCAAAAAAATCTATTTCAAAAATTCTAAAATCAAATTTCACGCATTATTAAGGACTAGCATCTGCCCGTGGCTTCGCACGCGTTATTTCTATGGAAACGTTTCAAGGCAATTTCTATATCATAGGACCTGATTAATGGGGTGAAAAGGAGCCTGTCTTTTTCTAGGGCTAGTACTACGTTTATTCAAAATTTCAGACACAACCGTTTAGTAGTTTTGGCGTGAAAGAGGAACAAACATTCATACCTACATGTTTACATCTATACAAACTTTCACATTTTATAATATTACCAAGAAATTAAGTAAGATAATTCAAATACTGGTCACCTTGACCACCTCAGGATTATTCTCTGTACAAAATAAATAGGTACATTATTATTATAGGACTCTGAACAACTCTGACTTTCCAGCAACGCGTGACCCTCTAGCTGGTGAGTATCTGGCGCAGCGCATCAGTATTTCCATACAGCGCGGGGTAAAGCAGTCAACGTCTTGGGAACGCGACGACTGGTACTATAAGTATTAGTTGAGCTACCTTTAAATTGCTTGCAATAGTCTGGAGTTAGCTCAATTAGAAATACATTCATGTTTTTCTAATATATTTCTACTACTTGATTGTAATTTTCTTTGTTATACTTTACATGACCCAATTTGTAGTAGCCATGTCAATTATTTCGCAAAACCAATACAATTTACTTCAGATGTTGGTAGGTAGTATGTTGTAAAAATATAGGATTACAATAATTATACTTATCTAAAAATTTTGTTTATTACATTTTATTTATAACAAAACTCAAGCAATATTAGGTCGCAATTCACTGAAAACTCACCTATGAAAGTAAAAAAGAGGAAAAAAGGTTTGGTACACCATCATCATAAAAGCCCTTTAAAACAATCCCTCGAAAGATACTACATATTCATAAAAAAGTTTATGTGAAACTTGTGTAGCAAAAACAAACAAAACTCACAATGATTTCCATATTGCACTTGATTTAAACTGTGCAGATCTTCAGCCTGTGATAAAATATAAACCTCTCACTAACTTGCTAATTGTCAATGTTGACACAACTATCTTAACATCTGTAGATGTGAAAATGGTGTGAATATGTCCGGTATTACCCATACAATTTGATACAATGACTTTGATATTGAGCGAGTGGAAATAATTATTAATTGGGTGTTGCCGGGAATTATGCAACCGTTGTTTTTAGATTTTAGATTTCAATAAAATAAACTACAAACAAGTCTTTAAACAAGTATTTTCTTTAAAGCAATTGCAAATAAAAAAACATATATGTACCTACAAATAACTAGTGCATACCTACTTAGTACAATTAAAACAATTGAGCTAACTGCAGATTGTTGCAAAAAATCCATATAAATATTAAATCAGTCGGAAGCGTCCTCAAGATGCTGGCTGTATTGCCCCACTGTTTGACAATGTTGATGCGCTGAGTCAGATACTAACCAGCTCTCAAGTCATGTGTCAGATATTTTTTTTAAAACCTACCCCACGGACCTAGGTTCTTGACTTCAAGGGGAACAAATGCGTTTGTCTGTAGGTAATGAAAAATAAAATGTATTATAATAAACAGATACTCTTAGCAATAAATATACACTGAGCTCTGACAATATTTCCAATAATAATATACAAAACAACTCGGTACAAGCCACGTGTCGGATTAGCCCCGCTGTACCCTATTTGTAATTTGATCCCACTATGAATTGTGGGCGTTCTTGCGATACGCAGATTATCTGTGGTATGGCCAAATTTTTAACCAACGTAGGTAAATAATTAAAAATATGTCTTCATTGCAGTATGTTACTGACATAGTACTAAGAAATAAGTTCAACTAAGTAAAACAGTAAACTAACTACTAGACCGTACAGTAAGAATCCTGAAATTGGAGGTCTTATGCAGGGATTTCTTCCAGATGACCTTACACTATTACTTATAACTAGCTCAACTCAAACTCAAAGTGCTTTATTTCCATTAGAGCATAAGAATAGACAAAAACAAAGTATTAATTATTCTTATGATTAGACCTTACAGGACTCTAATTACTCTAACTAAAACTAGGAAATAAATTTCTTACTTTGTTTTTTTCAATATGCAATAAGAAACTTTTACCTTGTTTCACTACATAATGATAACTAAAAAAAATATAAGTTAATATCAAATTTACCAGATTTGATATTAACTCAGATTTTTTAGCTATTTGTTAGCTATACGTTTTTACATGGTATGTATACAACCGTACCTATAGTGTAGGTAGGTATTTTATTCAATTATTTTATGGATCAGAATTGTCTGAAATAAATTATTTTTATTTCATTGACTTGATATAATCCACCTATATTTGATGGATGGTTCATGGCTACATAATTATCAATGGTCTAAAAAAAGGTGAAGTCCCCATAAAATTATTACTACGTCAACTAAAACTTGTTAATAACATGAACAAATAAACAGCTCATGAAGTTTTCCAGTTTAAAACATAGAAACTGTTTGTAGTTCTACGCTCTAATATATATTTAAGCGTAGTAAGTACTAATGGACTTCTATTTTTCAAACTAAGAGATATGTTGTAAACCTACGAACATGTTCATAGGATTTTAAGGCCCTAAGTTTAGTGCAAACTAGCGTTGGTTTAAATATCAGCAGCAACAGATGATCAGCATTGATGTAAACATCCGCATTAATCAAAGCTGATTTTCAATACTGATGTTCCAGTATCCGCCAATCACCAGGCCAGTATCATTATGAATCACGAGATCCTCTGATAGACGGAGATACAGACAGAGAAACGAGGCTTATTAATAGAGTGAAAAACTATTTTTTTTTCAGAACACAAAGGGTACCTATTTATTCCCTTTGTGTACTAAACCCTCAAAAAAGGCATCATTTTTCTAAACTCGGTTTCAATTGGAAGAACGACCAACATAAAGTTAGTGTGGAATACTCAGTTTGCGAGCCCGACATGCACTTGGCCAATATCAACATAAGCATCCGCTGGATACAATATCAAGATCAAAAATCAGATCATGAAATCATGAAAAATCAAATCAGATCATGATCAGAGATGTGTCAAAAACGGCATCAGCAACAACTCTGGTACAAACCACAGATTATAATTTTCTCTGAACTGTTGTAGAACTGGTAGAAACCCAGAATATCTACCCACAGTACCTTAGAATCAGCTTCTCGAAATTAGATTAAATGCAAAACCCTTCCAAATAAATTGTTTTATCAATATACAGGGTGATGCGTGCGCTGCCCTGCGGTCGTATAAATATTTCATAGCACGCGAACCGGAATATGAAGTGGTTAATTTAAATTCTGGCAGTCTGTTTCGGTTGAACACCCTTTGCGGGATCGCTACGGTACAGTTGCTGGAATGGAATGTTCCACTAACTTTACAGTTGGTATTTATTTATAACAAAAAGCTCTAACGGAGGATTGGTTTTACCATAACATATTATTAATAAATAAATAATGCTGGATAATCCACAAAGTCATCAATTAAATAATATATAATAATTATTTAAGTAAAATAATTCTTATATTAATTTCTATAAGGGTTGTTGCTGATGCTGGCACAGACTCGTGTCGAGCTCGCGAATTAAGTTTTCTACTCTAACTTAATTTAGTAGTTCTTCCAATTGAAACCTAGTCTCTAAAAATCATGCCTTTTTGAGGGTTCAGTACACAAAGTGTAACAAAGGGAAGAACCTTTGTGTACTGAACAAAAAAAAACAATAGCTTTTCAGGACCTTAGACAAGCCGAACGTATGTTCTTTATATGGGAACTGAATTTGGAATCAAATTACTATAATTATGTCCATTCCAGGCCTACCTGTGTGTAAATTTTGTCCTGATCCTTTTAGTACCTAGTTTTGGCTTGCTAGACGTAAAAGATGTTTAGATCTCTGGATATTTGTACAAACATCCAAATAACTAAACCTCGTTTGTACGTCTATAATAGGGAACCTATTAGTGTGATGCTATAATGTTTATAGCATCACACTATACTACTATGTAATAGTACTAGCGACCCGCGCCGGCTTCGCACGGTTTTATTATACGTATAAACCTTCGTCTTGAATCACTCTATCTATTAAAAAAAACCGCATCAAAATCCGTTGCGTAGTTTTAAAGATTTAAGCGTTCAAAGGGACATAATGACATAGGGACAGAAAAAGCGACTTTATTTTATACTATGTAGTGATAAACAAACTCTTAAAAGTCCAAACAAATCAGGATATATGGTAACAGTAGCATACTCTACCATTCCACCGGCTTATTCGTCCAGTTTTTTTCACTTCCTTTCAAATGTTCAAGAGCCTTTTATTACTGAAGTTTGAAACGAAACAAAAATGATTTCCCGCCGCCCCTCGGGTTATTTATTCATGAATACATGATTTTGTTTGTTCCCAGTTAAATAGGTGTTGAAAACGAGAGGCTCGAGTGTCAGAGTTGTTTATTTCGCAATCGCAAATATTTGCTCTAGGATTTTGTGATTAAAGTTAGGTAGGAAGGTACTTATTATTTGGTAGGTAGGTACCAATCATACACGTGATGTGTTTCCCTTTCTCCGTAGTATGATTTTTAGCGGTTGCTTGTCGATGATAGTTCTATTTATTAATTTATTTGCGACCAGTGACCCGAGAGCTGGAGAGTATCTGGCGCGGCGCATCAGCATTGCCATACAGCATGGTACTAATACAGCCAGCGTCTTGGGGACGCTTCCGACTGGTATTGATATGGCTCAGTTAGACCTACCTTGAGACAGTATGCAATCGTCTGCAGTTAGCTCAACTTATTATTATAAATATTTATGTACGGGTATTTATCGCGTTTATTTACCTATTTTTCCCGACGTTTCGACAGGTTTACACACTGCCGTGGTCACGGGATGACTGGAGTAACTGGAGCTACCGCCTCTGCGAAACAGTTAGCTCAACTGTTTCAATTATAGATAGTTTATATTAGTTTTAATTTGTTTCTATCCCTTGATTCTATTTTTCTTTGTTAATAATTTCATTTTCTTTTCAGTATTACGTTCAACTGTGTTCAAGTCTTCCTAATTTTGTTACTTGATTCAAATACCTAATCTAGTAAATTTTACGTTTTTATATGTGTAAGCTGTCACAAAATATAATAATGTAACTAACCTACCTTTTGTACCGTTTTTGGAGACTCTTCCGACGGTGTTGACATGGATCTATTGAGCTACCTTTAGACTGTTTGCAACCGTCTGCAGTGAGCTAAATGGTTCAATTGTATATACTAGTTGTACCTAATTCTTTGTATTCCTTCATTGTAATTTTTGTTGTTAATGAAGTATATTTTGTATCATCAAAAATATTGTAGGCACAATACCAAACTTGACTATGCGCTTGGTGCTAGCAACAAAGAACAAAGGCGCTTGGCAGTTTGCAGCCAGCAATTCTTCAGGCGTCAGTTTATACGCGTTTTGTGACAAAGGAATGTACAATGTACCCACTCGTCGGTCGCGACTATTGTTGTACGAGTGTTTCCGTAAATATTGTGTTGAATGAGTTTAAAGGAAATTGGAATCTTTAGTATGACATTTCCTCTTGCTTAGACCTTTCGCCCGTCGCACCTAAGATATACATAATGTAGGGTGCTTATGTTAACACATTTCATATTTACCTACACATTTAATTCGATAGTTTTTTGTGGTTATATTACAAGCATTAATTTATTAAACTTCTTGGTGAGTATAAAGAGCGTAAAAACACTGACAGGCAGCAACGATAATATAAGTTCTGTAGTCGCTCTTCTAAACGCAATTTACGTTCATTAATTCTAAAAAAAAAACTTATTTTGACCTTACTAAGTTTTTACATAACGCTACCTCTAGATTATAATGGGAAAGTTTGAATAATTTGATGTTTGTTCTTCACGATAAAACTATTAAAGCATCGAGCTCAAGTATTTCAAAGATAATCGTAATAATATTGAAAAATCCACTCAGCATCATCTTGCTCCCAAACTAAGCAGAGCTTGTGTTAAGGGTACTAGAAACTTAATTATAGTTAATATATAATATCTACTTAATACAATACATTATACGAATCGAACCCGCAACTTCTTGCATCGATGGCGGATCTTCGCCTGCTGCACAACAGAGGTCCTCGGAGTTGTAGTTCTCTCACCTTGAGTAAAAATTCTTCGGCTAAGTACATTTTACCCCACAAATTAGTTCAACAAAAAAACGTTAAAAAACGTGTGCAAAACTGCGAGCGGAAAACAAAAGGACCATAATGTCGAAACCATGCATGTTCTATAAAAAGCTCGTTTCTCGAATCTACATTTTAAAGCTATGCATTCTTCAAAGCAAGCTTTACCTAGAGAGCATAAGTCCTCGCTCTAATAATCCCTTTGCGAGTTCCCAGTCAATATCTAGAGATATTCCGCAGATTTACCATACCGGCATGCCGTGGCTCTTGAAACGAAAAACTACCACTTACTTTTGGATAATAATTTCTTGAGAAGGAAATCGTTTTCGTATAACGTTTTTTACTATTGTTGATAGATAATAAGACGAGGTGTTTCTACGACGAGCTCTTTAGGTTATACCGGTTGAAAGCATTAGGGCCGATTCACAATATCAGTAAAATCACCGTTTAGTATCAGTGAATCTTGAATTCGGTACAAAATATGAGTACCAGATCGGACCGACATAACCGATCGACAATATCTGTACTAAACTGTCTGTTTGTGTACTGTGACTTTACTGATATGTGTGAATCGCCCTTTAGCGGCTGACATATTAATTTAGCGCGTTATAAAAAACTAAACTTTAAATTCTCTGAAGCAAAATTGAGAACATAAATATAGTTAAAGTCAATAAAATAAGGATTACTAAGGATAACTCAAAAATTACCGGTCAGTCTTCTGTAAAATTTTAAGGGACCATATGAGAAGCAGCTTTCAAATATGAATCATCACATTAGTTCTTTTGGAAAAAGTTCTGAGGTAACAAACATAAAAAAACAATAAAATAGTGGATCTTTTCCTTTTTTGAAGCTAGGAAAACACGTTTACGTTGGTATAAAAGAGAAAGTTTGTGAGTAGAGCTAGTCTTTGGCAATGGATGCGGTAAACTAGCGGCCCTAATGGCCCCATTCGCCTAGTGATACTTGGGGGAACGCGACTTCGGAAGCTTGTGATGCGATACGATACGATACTATACGATGCTAATAAAGAACTTCATCATCGTCATATATACACTGCTGGACATAAGCCTTTCTTAATGAGAGCTATATATGCTTCGTAATTAGGTTGGAAAGTAATTGTATACCTTTGTAATAATCGCATTCGAGCGATAGATACCTTGTCATTTTTCATGTGCCTCGTCTCAGCTCCTGGTGTCACACAAAATGGGTCAGTCTGAAAACCAGCGCTGTTCTGTACCTACCTGGGAGCAGTACAGCAGAAAGCTGAGACTGACCCTTTTCGATTCACCACGGGCAGCGCAGAAATGTCAGAGTAGTCCCTCGGAGGGACTGATTGGCTGCTCTGCCCAACCAGGGGAGGGAAATCCCTTCCCTGATTGAGCGGTGGTATATAATATAATATGTAGGTATTAAATACCTACATATTATATTATAGTATTTATATTCTCTTTGGGCAAGTGTACTGTAGGTAGGTACCTAGGTATTAAATTTAAATTGCTTATAAATTATAATTAGGTAGTTACTTAAGTCTTTAAAATGATAATGTGTACCTACTGTGTTTTTTTTTACTATTTTTTACTTTGTTCTTTTATAATTGTGTTAAACCTACCTGTTTTTTTTTCCTGTTTTTCTACTGTACTGACTTAATTCCATTTACCTAATTTGTTGAAATGTTTCTTTTGTTAATCTGCCTGTGCTGTTTGTGTGTGTTTCTAATGAAAATTCTATCTATCTATCTATCTATAGCGCCCGTCTTCAGCTTGCGACATCCAGCATCTGCCTGCAGTATTTTGCAGATCATCATGGCCTGGCTGGAAGGCATCCTGCAGAAAGTTTGCCAAGTCGTGGTCCTCCGCGATCCGTTTTAGCGTGAGAGAGTAACAAACATCCTTTCATAAAAACTCCCGCTTTAATAATTTTAGTAAGGATTATTACTAAGGTACAACGCAGCATCTTAAGAACTTGCTTATAATTATTTAATTGATAAACATCGTCTACTTCTGCCTGATATTTCAATACCAAAGTTTCGATTCGAATCGTGTAAATCGGAAATCCCTCGTACTGAATAATATGTAAATCGATCCGTAGTCTTCAACGTAGTCTGCAACGTAACGGTGCGGTGTTGATTACAGCGTAGGTTTATAACCACGTGCGGTTGCCGTAGGTATATAGGCTGCGGTCTATGATACGTCTACGGCGTAGCACGTACATTCACGTATTGTACGAGGCGGCTAGGTTACGTTGAGGTTAGTGAGCTGTAATCTAGGTTAACAATAGCAGAAGGGTTGGTTGGTTTTATCTGTTTTTTAAATTAGTTCGGCTTAGGTGCTAAGTATACGTGAAGACACGGATATCTTTCTGGCTATTTGTGGCAGTTATGGATTATTTTATTATTAAGATCAACTTGAGACTGGAAATAGCTTCATGCCATACAACAGCGAAGCAATGAAGCCAGCGTCTTGGGGACACGACTTATTGATATGGATAAACTGATATACATATCTATGAGTTCTAGATTGTTTGTTGTTTCGATTTTTTAATAGTATCATATATTTGTTGAATATTTTATTGTAATTTTCTTTGTGAATTAAAGACTTGAGATTAAAATGTAATATTCTAACCTGCTATTAGATATAATTTTTTTAAATCCATTTCCTTGAAATTAATAAATAAATACTGAAATTTATGTTTGAAAACTTTATGCTTTTGATCGAGAACTCCAAATGTACCTCACAAATGCATTATCGAGTGTTTAAAATAAGTCTTTATGACCCAAAAACAATGCTAGATTCAGTGATAATGCTTACCGAAACCCAATATCTTGAATATTTCAGGCAGCACTTACCGACTCTCGAACATAAAAGACTTGGAAGCCCTTTTCACAGCGAGGCCCTTATTTGGTCCATTTCGACTCGATATTTCTCAGGCTGCCCTTTGAAGATGAAAGGTTTGATGCCCGTTGAACTAAGAAATTAAGACTCACCGTGAACGTAGAAAACCGTCCATTTTCGTTAATTTAACCTAAATAGTTAAAAAATTGGTTTGTGATTTTTGTTAGTATGAAACCTTATCACTTTTTAAAACGAGTATTTTAATTTGTAGTTCTAGTAATGGAGCAGAACTACAGGAAAAAGGTGCTTTGGAGTTACTCGATTTTCATTTATAAACTCAATTTTTTGTAACTGATACATATTTAAAATCACCTTGAATAAATAAATTTTTCTGGAAAATCCACAAAGCATCATCTAGCCACAAGTTAAGCAGAGTTAGTGTTATGTGTACATATATCAGTTATGTATAACGTAGTAATCATTTATATAACCTAATACAATACACAGAAAGATATGTTATTTTTGTACTTGAGATTTAATTTAAACTTATTCGGTCTATTAAAACAAAAATATAATATAGGTACCGAATCCTTTTGTTTTCGTTGCGTAAAACAAAAATGTATCATAACTTTGAAAAGAGATACTAAAATTTATCTCCGAATCATTCCCTGAGCACCATTCCATCATTTACTGAATTAAGCCTGAACTCCACTGTTTGCACTGGTTTGCCCGCTTGAAACAAATAAAGCTTCCTCGCCAAAATAAGGTTCGAAGTAAATAGTTCAGTACCAGTTCATTGAAACCACGCGGCGCATTTCCATCAGACCCCTAAAAGGGTATTCGTGTCCATGTGAAGTTTTTCCCTGCACTCAGTGCAGGCTTTGACTTTGTCTCTCTTAAAGTCTAACTGGGAATTGGGTTACAGATGGAAGCTAGCCATTAAATAAAAATTGGGATTTATTCGAAACTTTTTTCTAACAAAAATATTTTATTACTGTTTTTTCTGTTGGTGTTTCGTATTTCTGGTCACCGCGGGTAGTACTGAATATCAGTGTTTGGTCTTCGAGCAAAGCTATGCGCTGAGTTGTTGACCTTTTGTTAGGCTGCAGCACACAAGAATCTTTACTTTTATGATTGGTCCATTAATTCTTTAGTTTCTTTTATTATTTCTTTTATTATGATTATAATGTAAATTTTTTATTGTGTTATTGTATTGTGTGTTGCAGAAGCGAATAAATAATTTATCTAACCATCCATTTTAAAAAAAATATCATGGCGATTAACACTTATGTCATTTGAAATAGCATATTTTCCATATATTTGAGTGTTCCATCCGAAATAATAATAAAGCCGAAGTTTAACTTCCTTTATTATTAAACATCCCATGTCATTATTAATCACTGTCATCAGAATCATCATTAACACGTTCAAATATCGCACGTTTGCATTTAGTATTCGGGCCACACACTCGCGTCAGGGTAATTGGCACGATTGGCACGACACGTGTTAAATAATGTGATAGATTTGGTAATTCATTCATTCGATAACTTCATTGGATTAATATAACGCTGTACGTGTTCGAATAGTAACGTATTTTTTTACGACGAATATTTAGTAAAACACCGGTAACAAATAAAAAAGCTACCTATTATAAAAATATCTACCTATGTAATGTATTGCTTAAAGTATATTTAGTTATCTAGTACCCATACACAAACTCTGCGTAGACTATGAATATAATATAAGATGGAAGAAGGTAAGTATTATTTACATCACATAAAATAGAAAAATAAGTTTTATCTCTAACTTTAACTTATCGTCAATCAAAAATTAGTATTCAGGCATGCTCATATTAAAAACATTCGTTAAGATTGCAAAAAAAATTCTTTAAAACTCCTTTATATTTTGCTTAAAAATATTAACAAGCTCTAGTTCTGTAATTTTAATGGAAAGTTTAAATAAAGCAGTTTGTACACTTTCTTTGTTTTTTTAGATAACTATCTTACTTGTGGTTTATGTAATTTGTCGATGTTCCTAGATTGGTACTGTACTTATCTCTTCTTTTTCTAAAGATAGATTTGTTTTAAATTACCTTTCTCACAAGGTACAGTTTGTAATATAAACTTACTAGCAGCTGTAGTAGCGTAGAAGTTCTTGTGTAGAGCGTCTGCGACGTAGCGTAGATGGAGGAGTTTTGGCGTAGAGGTGTAGAGGTGCTACGGCGTAGAGGGCCTACGAAGTATAGAGGCTACGCCGCGTCGTCGCGTAGACGATTAGTCTAGGGAATATTTATTACTACGGACATACATAGTTCGTGGTTTTATTGCACATAAATGCAAAACAGACACAGATGCGTTAGAGTTAGCAATTGTCGGTTGTACTAAGCTATATTTTGCTGGACAATTCACAAAGCATCTAGCCCAAAGCTAAGCAAAGCTTATGAAAGTAAGGTACAAGATAACTGATTAAAATGAAAATTATTTACTACAAGATACGACACACTAGATACAAAAATACACATAAATAAAGATTAATATCTTTAACTAATTGACAATAAAACATTCAATATAAATAGGTACACGGGTACATAGGCATATTTTATTATACTTACATAGAAAACACCCAAGATACCGTGAGTAAATATTTGCAAATCATACAGTCCCGAGGTGGGAATCCAACCCCCAACCACCAACCGGTGCAGGTGGACTTACCGCTCACTGCGCCACAGAAGTCGCCAAATTAAGTCCATTTAGCATGAACTGACCCGCGCACAGCGAGGTACATTTTAATGAACCTCAATAATTTTGGTGCGAAAACGCAGCGTTGAAAATAGAACAAGGAGCAACGAAAAAGTTTGATTATCATAAATAGCTGCGCTTCGGTAGCGCATCAAGCATGTTCGCGGGTCGATGGATTCGCTGCGATTCTGCGCAAGAGAACGGCGTTGCTCATGCGCAGGCTGCGCGGCAGCGCCAATAGCTAACTGCAGGTCATTGCAGGAAAGCTGGACACAGCTTCCCCTTTTATGCAGCATTTGACAAGGGTTCATGTTGGTTGCTATTGTCATTTCATCTTTTTATTTTTCTGTGTATGTTATATGTTGTTTATAGTCTGTGTTGTGTGTTTGTTTATAGGTACCTACCATACGTGAAATAAATGTGATTTGATTTGAAATACCTTTATAGGGGATGTCTATGTCTAGCAGTGGCAGCAGAGTAGTGGTATTCTACTGGTGGATATAGACCTCCCCTAATGAGCGCCATTAATGTCCTGTTGTCAGCTTGCCGTATCCAGCATCTCCAAGCCTTCTTTTATCTTCATTCCACGAAGCCAGAGAGCGTCCGACACTCCACTCAAGAAATTGTAAAAAGTATGTTAGTTAAGAATAGTTTTATTGGAAAAGCCAACAGTTTTACGATGCTTGTTTCTACAGAACCCTATTTTTAAACAGAACCGCAATTTTCTTTCTACCAGAGTTACCTAAGTATGAGGTGTACATTAGTTTTCATCTCTTTCCTTACTTTTGGCGCCTGGGAATGCCTCAACCGGATTGAGAACTGTTTTTCATAGTTTGAAAGCGCGGCGGATCAGTAGTGAAATAGATCAAGGCCATGGTTTTAATACTAACTCGGTTTTAGATGCTCACGATTTCATGTGAGTGGACTTTAGTAATGCCCCTTTTAACTATCTTAGAATTTCAAAATCTGTGATGCCTAAATCCTAAATAGAAATTCCATGCAAAATTTAAACTCCGTAGTTATAGTCTCAGAGTTATATCGATGAGTTATCCAGTTTTTTCTTTTATAAAAATAGATTTTAATAAATTTTATCTTCGTACATTAAGGCCCTGTCTGTCGACAATCGGTCATTTTTAAGTAGAAATAGGTAATGTTTCTGAGCAAGCTACATTTCAAGTTTATAAATATATATTACTTCACGTTCGTACATAGATTAACAGCTAAGCTGAAAACATAACAGCAGAAACTTTTCTCAATTAATATATGTTTTCAAAATGGCACGTTTCAGAATTTAATATAAAAATATATTGATAGCTACGATAAACATCAACTAGGGAGTTATTGTTAAAGTAAGGTAACATTTTTATCTAGAATCCGGTTAGCTTAGTCTTTTGATGAAGATTCTCAATAGATTTAAATATTAATTTATTCGATTAACAGCAGGCGCTGAGCCCGCCGCCCATGCATCAGTACCGCCGTGACCACTGTCAAGGCCGGACGTGTGCTTGATGTCGTCTCAGATATCAATGACAAACCATACGTAATATTTATCGTGAATATTCGGTTAGAGCCTGTCCAGATGGGGCGTTTTACGTGCGCTCCTATGCGCGGTGCGTTAGGGAGGGACTCGGAGACAGTTATAAACATGGAACCAAATAAAATAGTTCTGGAAAAGTCGGAAACAAAAAGCACTACAAAGATTTAACATACATCCAATTCTACTAATTCATCCGTTATTAGTTAATTGTAACGTTTCATGGTTCTATTGGATTATCTCTGATTGATTCAATTTTCCCATACTGCTACTTTTTTTTCAATTTCGTCTATGAAAAGTACGGTAATTTTTTTTTTTTTTTTAACTGGACCAGGAATCGCGCACCGTCATCTGAACGGGATGTAGGTATAGTGCTCTAGTATCTGGAGAAAGCGCGAATGTTTAAACGCGAGAGCACTCGCGAGTAAAACGCTCCATCTGGACAGGCTCTTAGCTAGCGTTCCCTGACAGATTGAATATCTTTCATTTCGATTGACAACTAGGATTTAGGCAAATCGAATTTTTGAATATAGAAACCACTACGCTACACAAATTATCAAAACTAAATTTCATTTAGCATCCAGAGATATGATATCGTTTTGCATAGAGTGGAACTGGAACGTAATAGAGATGGCACAAAAATTATTATGATGGTAAATTATAAATTAGGATTTGCGCCCGGGCATTCCAGGTTCTAAATTTCCCTGGATTTCCCAAAATTTCTGGATGATTTCAAAACCTGGTTATTGTACATTATTTCTCGGGAAATTTCGGGACTTTTATAACAAAACTTTATCTATTCCATCATCTTGTAGCATTTTCTAAGGTGATTAATTACTCTTAAGTATAATTTCGAGGGTGGCATAATCATGTTGATTAAACCCTCTATAATCAAATAAAGAATAAAAAAAAAAAACATCTTGTAGCATTTCGGATATATTCATACCTTAGCGGTATAAGGTATGTTAGTTAGCATTAGCTTTGATCGAATTTGAAAATAAGGAATAAACGAATTTGAATTTTGAGTATTTTTTACTCATTATTCCAAATAGAGAATTATAAATTATACCTCATATCCGATATATTTCACAATATGTTTTATTTTACCTGAATTTACCTAAAAAGCAAATGAGATTTTCTTTAGACTGTTTGCAATTGTCTGCAGTTTGCTCAATGGTTTCAATTGTATACATGTACTAGTTGTATACTAGTTGTATTTTTTCTATTCCTTGATTGTAATTTTCGTTGTTAATAAAGTTGTTTATTTCCTTATTTTATATCTTTATCTACCTCTATATCTGCAGGCAGACTCATTCTGTAAAATCTCGAATTTGAACTAGAATCCACTCTAGTGACCGAGCTACGTCATTCTTTAGCATAGGCTCTATGCTAAAGAATGACGGGCATAGGGGAACGTAGGCTAATGAAAGCTGAATTTACTCCTTGTCTTAGTCTTAGTTTTTATTTTTAGTTAAGTTAGTATGGTAAGTTTCTTTGGTTGTTATATGTAATTCTAAGACAATAAATACTTTTTCTTTCTTTCTTTCTTTCTTTCTAAAGCTGTCGGGCAATGAGTGATAAGGTAAAATTGAATTGATGGTAGCCTAGCTAATATTTTGAAAAAGATAAATTATGTGCAATTTTTTTTATATACTGAAACATGTAGAGATGTGGTACCGATGATGAAAAAGTGTACTGGCACTGATAGTCCAGATTCGAGAGATATTTTGTACATTTTGTTTGGATCCATAAAGTCTGGATCCATAAAATCTTTTGTTTTCCATCAATATTTTTATATTTATTTTCTCCAAATTATATTATAGTTTGCCAAATTAATTGATAAATTTTGATTGTAAAAATGTTTAAATTGAAAAACTCTAACAGTAACACAAATGTTACTGATAGAGTTTTGCAATTTTTTGATCTAAATTAATTATATTTGCTCTAGCATTAAATGGGCACTCATTCATTGCAATTGACAGGCAAAAGGAGCGACTGACTGGTTAAACTGTAAATTGTACCTTAATACATATCTATAGTTAAGTACCATTTAATAATAAAGAAAAGGTTTTTTATTTTTCATATTTCGAGACTTTTGTATGCCAGTCCCGTATTTTAACTATAGGTATTAGGTATACTATACAAATATATGAAATTGAAAATAATAATAGGAATAATTTTGACAAGTTTGTCAAATTTTTATTAAAACATCATGGAGTAGGCTCCTGTTGCCCTGTTCTCCCCTAATTGTCAAAATCTCAGCATTTTAAACTGACAGCGGATTTCTAAGGGTCATACCACACGGGAAGTTCTCCCGCTGCGGGAATACGCTTCTGGACCGCACTAATCACATTTTTATATGAAAGATATGATTTTCCTTCGCGGTTCACAGCTAGGCGGGAGCAATACGACCGCCACATGTAGCTTCAAACCACCGCTGATAACCAGTTCTTACTACATGGACGCTTTCGCGCTATACGTCATTCTGCGCGGGTTTATCATCCCCGCGTATCCCTTGTAGTTTGATGGTCTACGGCAGCTTTGCCGAGCGGATACCCGCAACGGGAGAACCGCCCGTGTAGTATGACCCTAAGTGATATTCGAAATGAATTTATAGAATGCATAGGCTGATATAATAATATGAAACACTGCTGAATGCTAGGCTAGCTGAAGACAGGGCGCTATGGCGCTCATTAGGAAGCCTATGTCCAGCTGTGGACTAATACATCATCATCAGCCTATATTAGTCCACTGCTGGACATAGGCTTCCTAATGAGCGCCATAGCGCCCTGTCTTCAGCTGGACGCATCCAGCATCTGCCAGCAGTCTTTCGCAGGTCGTCATCCCATTTTGCCGGAGGGCGTACTACACTACGTTTGCTACGTCGCGGTCTCCACTCAAGAACACGTTTACCCCAACGGTTGTCGTTTCTTCTCGATTATATTATATTTTATAATGATAATGATGAAATATAGTATAGGTACCTAGGCATAACCATACATATTATTAATTTACTTATGCATTACCTAGGAACTTGGGGAGGTCGTTACATCAGGTACAAAACAGGGTAAAGTTACCCATAGTAAAGCATTATTACCTACCTACGCAGGTACCAGCAACACGATCTTATAAAAACTAATATACTAATTAACGGTAGGCATGCGCCATCTATGAGGTAGCCCTTGTCAACTCTCCTGGTTTTTCTACCGCATTTTTAGCTACTTAGCGCGCCTTAACGTCGCCGCTCACTCGGTCATCAATTTGCCAGTACGCATGCTTGCACCGACGCGGGGCAACTATTGTACTACAATTTACATTTTAATAATATTTCCGCTGCTCCAGTTTGGATAATTCTCTCTGTAAGTAATTGGGGTGTGGTTTTATATTGTTGTGAATTCATTTTCAAAAGTACATTTGCGATTAACAAAGGTGTTGTCAGAGCCTAAGCATTTGCTTCTTAGAGTCTAGCTACCCTAGGTTCGTGGGATACCGAGACTATCCGTTTTTTACTGAATTATATGAGCTTCTGGTCAAAGCGACGCGTGAAGCGAGAGATTGTGAGGTATCTGACGCAGCGCATCAGCATTTCTATACAGCAGGACAATGCAGTCAGATTCTTGAGGATACTTCTAATTATCATTGCTATGGACCGTCGAGTCTTCTCGTTATCCATACCTCAACGTTTGAAAACGAAAGTATTCAATCAGTATTGTCCTACCTGTGATGACCTACGGAGCTGAGACGTGGACAGTCACGGTAGGGCTGGTCCATCAGGTCAAAGTCGCTCAGCGAGCTATGGAAAGAGCTATGCTCGGAGTCTCTCTGAAGGATAGGATTCGTAATGAATACATCCGACAGAGAACCAAAGTTATCGACATAGCTCAAAGAATTAGCAAGCTGAAGTGGCAGTGGGCCGGCCTTATCTCGCGAAGAACCGACAACCGTTGGAGTTAACGTGTTCTTGAGTGGAGACCGCGACTTGGCAAACGTAGTGTAGGACCCTCCGGCCAGGTAGGATGACGATCTGCGAAACACTGCTGGCAGATGCTGGATGCGTCAAGCTGAAGACAGGGCGCTATGGCGCTCATTAGGGGAGACCTATGTCCTGCAGTGGACTAATGTAGGCTGATGATGATAATGATGATGGATCAGTTAAGCTATGTCTAGATTGTTGCAACGATGGCAGTAATATTTTGTTTTATTTTACAAAATATTACTGACATCGTTTATTAAAGCAATAAACGAAAGATTACGGCTACTATTTAAACTAATACAAATTCCTAAAACTCGATGCCGTTTCAAAAAGGCAGAGTGTCCTGACAGCATTGCCGAGTGGCAATACTGATTCATTGACCTAAATATAAGCCTGCATTCCGATCACATGCGGACTCTATGAAAAGTTTTGTAAAAACGATGTATTCTACTATTATAAACGCGAGAGTTTGTAAGTATGGATGGATGGATGTTTGTTACTCTTTCACGCAAAAACTACTGAACGGATATGGATGAAATTTGGCACAGAGATAGATTACAGTCTGAAATAACACATAGACTATATTTTAATCGGGACGCAAACGGGAATTACGTGAGTGAAACCGCGAGGCGCAGCTAGCTTAAATAATAATTCATCTTATCCGTTCAATTGTCCGCATACATACGTAAGCAATCATTCACACGAGAATTTCCACCCGATTTCACATTCGCCGGACGCCGACGATAACGCAGTGGAACGCCACTTCCGGCTGCGACACCTTCCTCTACTTCCGGTCGGTTATCTATGGATGCTGCATCCTGTTCCTGAACCATAGATTAATAATTTCGATGCACAATGGACGCTTGGGTAATAAAATTGATGGTGGTTGTTTATATTGAAATATAACTGCAGCGTTGAGGCTTGCTGACGTCAGCCAGTCTGTAAGCTAAGGAATTTCGACAGAAGCTTCAAAGTAATTTTCAAAGTAATTTATTTAGGAACAAATACAAAGGTTACAAAAATATTGGAATTCGATGATGCCCGCAGTAGTTTTTAGTAAAACTGTGTCACAGGCACCATCGCCCTCCTCACAGACTGGGCTGAAGCTTCTTTACACTGAACGGAGATGGCCAAAATTTATCTTATTTATCTTTAATCTGTATTCAAAATACAATGCAAAATAGCTTAAGAATAATATTTTGTATTTTTCCAATCTTGTAATTAGAAGGAAAAAGTGTAAAATCTTATTAAGGATTAATTCCAAGGATTAATTTATAATCGAGGATTAAATTCAAGGTCTCAAACCTTTTTATTCCTTGGAAAAATCGACAACAAGATAAGACCGCTTTTTTAATGAGTTTTTTCTACTATTTTATTCGTTGCTAACACGCGCCAAAGGCCCTGTCAGAAAACCAGCGTTGCTCAACTATAAAATATGTGGAGCAACGTTATGCTGAGACAGGACCTATTGGTTTGCTAGCATCACATGTTTATATCTTAGTTATATTTAGTACTTACAGTTTTTTGATGTTGGTAAACTAATAAAAATATTTTCTTTCTTTTCTTTGTTTGCTTTCAAGTACAACAAAGTGTTCATTCATTACTTTCATTACGTTTTATCTGTCTCTATCACTGTTGTGTTGTTGTATTAATTGTAATTGTTTTAATTGTATACTGGTTTTAATCTGTTTCTATTCTTTGATTGTAATTTTTGTAGTTAATAAAGGAATATGTTTTAAATGCATAGTTAAATTACCAACAAGAAATATCCAAAAGCTCGTTATAACAAATCATGAAAAAATTTAACCCGTCTGGGACAATCGCAGTATTCGCAGTGCACGATAGCCGAGCGGAAGTAGCGCGAGTCGGCCGGATGTGGCTCGGATAACGGCCGGAAAGTCCGATTCCTGCCAGTGCAAGCACACTCGGAAACGCTACCAGGGATAATAAGCGATGTATGATCGCTGGGATTCCGGTACGATTAGTGATGTAAAGCCGGTTGTTAAACTAAGTTTTTACCCGATAAAAAAATAAACACAGATTTAGTTGTTGACACAACTTCTTCTTCTTCTGGGCCTTATCCCACGCTAAGTGGGGTCGGCACAACATGAATTCTTCTTCCATTCTTCTCTGTTATTCGTCATTTCCGTATTCACACCTTTCTTAAGCATATCCTCTTTAACACAATCCATCCATCTTTTCTTCGTTGACACAACTAAATCTGTGATAAACAGACAGAATTTAATTGTTGTAATTAGTATAAAGATGCTCTGTATCATATTTTCTTGATGGTACAATAAAACAATTATGTATCTATTTATTTATAGATGTTTAATATTTCATTGCACATTTAAAACTAAGAAACTATTTACAGAAAAATTTATAATGTGTGTGTGTGTGATGATCAACGGTCTTATCGCTCAAGATCTCTGATAAACAACCTTATATGGATAGGATCATTAGATTGTAATTGGGGTAAGATGAATGTGCGTCTAATACGAGTACGACATTTATAAAAAGAAAATATAATATCAACTAAATCTGAAACTCAGGATGAGTCTAATATTCTTAATTAATTATTCTAATTCGTTTGTGTTATATTTTCAGGGGATAAAGTTAATTAAACAAAGGCTCGATGATTTCAAAGAATTCCTGTGAAGATGAACAAAAGAATAAATTGAGCACTTCAGGTTGTGCTGAGATGATATGAAATGGAGCATTGACACCATTTTTTTCAATTAAGTTTTTTTGTCGCAGTTTTTTACATTAAACCTTTTTAAGAAATTGCAAAATAGAAATACTTGGAAAGCTTTTAATATTTTTAATACCAAATATTTAAAAGGGAATATTTAAAATGATGGCCGCCGCATACACACTCAACACAAATAAAACAAACTAGTCTACAACAGAGTTTTTCCGTTTGTTACTATCTACAACGGTTTCAGAATTCATCTAATAAAGTTAATAAAAAAAATCATTATGATTTTCGATACTGAATATTTTGAACGAAATAACAAAATATACCGAATCAAAAATAACGATTTGATCGATTTTTCTTAACAAGCCTAGTCTTGAGAAATTCAACTTTTCCGAAATAAGGTTTTTAACCATTCACTTGTTCATAAAAGAAACTACCTACTAAGACGCTGATTTATACCTACAACTAAAATCAGGCTTTTTGTATTGTCTAAGCTACTGACTCAATATATAGCGACTATACTTCTTATAAGGCCGAAAACAAGGGCGCAGAGCAAGGTGTAAAGAGGTGTTTACACCCTCCGTTTTAGCTGATTGCCGTGCAAGGGTCGCCCTATTGTTCCGCCCGTCTTTGTCAACTTGACTCTTGACAGCTTGTTTTGTGGAATTATGTTTTTAGAATAAACACCCTGGGACCGTGGTGCTTGAATTGTTGGAATCGAGATCCTAGACTGTTTTGAGAAATAATAATGTAAGCCTAAAGGTAAAGGTGTAATAAATAATTATACGTATAATAATGTACGCGTAAATGTAAACGCCTTCATAAAACGAGTTTCAACTCTTCAACTCATTTTATCAGAATCTTAGGACTGAAATTACCACTTTTCGTGGTATTTGGTGTAATAAATAATTATGCGTATTTTATTGACTCCGAAAACATTGATGAAATTCTCATTTTAGCTTGAAATAATTAACCGTCGTCGGTTTATAGATTTTATACACGACAAATCACTACATAGTATAAAACTAAGTCGCTTTCTCTGTCCCTATGTATGCTTAAATCTTTAAAACTACGCAAAGGATTTTAGGTAGAAGGTTTATACGTATAATAAAACCGTGCGAAGCCGGGGCGGGTCGCTAGTTATATGAATAAGAAAATCTTTATTTCCAATCACAATTTTATTAGACTAGTTTCTTAAATTAACCATATATAGATTAATATAAAATAAATTATCATTAATAATAATAAAATAACCAAGGACTACTAAGGTACAAACTAATTGTAAAACTAAAAAAACAGCGGCTGACTCAGCATTATGTTTTAATAGCCATTGTGCAACTATCTACATGCAATATCGATCTCCATCGCCATGGGTCGATATACCGTGCGAGTGGCCATTAGTGTAAGAGCCCTTGTGGTCTCACTACACAAGGGTTCTCAGCCCCTCTGTGCAGTCACATCATCAGATGTTATTCATGCTTGCGCTTCCGATGTTGAGAGGACCTAGTGTTTTGGGGTGAAGGGACGACGTTTTGATGATAGGTAATTGCCCCTCTCCTTGCAATAGTCCTTGATTGAGATTGAGAATATTTTCTGAGTGACGCCTTTCATTTTAATGAATAAAATGATTTGTCGTGTTCTATAAAACTATAAAGGACTTTAAATTGTATTTAAATAAAAATAAAATAACTTCATCAATGTTGTTGAAGACTGAGAATTATTCACAAACAGCTGGTTAGAACTTGATCAAAATTATATGGAACCACATGGGCAGCGCCAACTTTCAAATGAAATATCGCCAAAATCGTTTCTCCTAAAATTAGCATCTAGCTCAAAGGATTCCTATTTGTAACCCATTTATTTTGGAGAGGGCAATGCAATGGTTACTTGTAATTTTTTAATATAGAAAATTTGAGCGTTGATAGAATTAATAATTTTTTGTAATAATTTTTTTTTATGTTTTTTTACATAATCCGGCTTCAAACTTCACGCATTATTTATTTTTAATTAACTCAAAAATAACTGGTCAGATCTTGATTAAATTAAATATCCATTTACACGAGAAGCACCAGATTAAAAAAGAACAAAAAAACAGCGAAAAATTAAACACACAGGCTACGGTTGTCGATTCGACTGTTCCGCCATGAAGGTTGGTAGGTATTGGTACATATTTTGTATGCACGTCGACTCTGTGCTCATTTGCAACTTACGCGTAGTTAAGTTACTAAGTGCGTACTTTACCTACTCATATGTTGCTGAAAGCGCACTACCAGCTCTAATAACTCCGCTAGCCCAGCTGCATCACACTTTAATATGTAATATGTATATGTTAGTTTGTTGTTTGTTCATACCACATTTCATACCAAAATCGCTGAATGGATCAGTTGGTTTAAAAGTTGCTTTAAGCCTAACCTACCCCACAGACGCAATTTTAAAGCACGTATTGTGTCGCGCGATTTATTTGTAGTACATTTTGTACCAAGACGCATACGATCTTACAAACTGCTGAGATTCATCGACGCAATAGAACCCGACTCGTTTCCGTGTCCTGCGATTTTGCAATAATTTATTCACGGAATATTTTGTATTAGGACACACACACACAGCTACGTCTTGAGATTTGCGATTTTTTATGTATTGTAGTTTTTTAATCGAAGAAAATGCACGCGAAGTCGCGAGAGTAAGCATATTTTCGCGGCTAAGAGCTCCTGTTATAATTTATGCGCATTAGTTAGGGAATGCTGAATGGGTGAAATTCACTTCGACAGTCACTCAACACTGAAAGGACTGAAAGGTTGAGTGCTTCACTATTTTCACGGTTCGCTAATTTCACGAGTTTCAGTATGAAAGAATAAATCGAAATGTTTCCTGGTCCTATTGAAAGTACCTTTATAAAATAAGCACCGTAGTACAATTCAAATGAATGTATTGTATTGTATTCGTAGATTTTATTTGTTCAATCCAATTTCTTATAAATTGTTTATTTATTTTATATTAACCTATTGAATAGGTACTTCCAAAGCTTTATTAGGCCCATCAAATTAGACCAAAAAATAAGAGTGAAGCTACATAAATTCCAACAAAGCTGAAAATCGGTAAGTTGTTTAAAATACAGTGAAAAATAAAATTTGAAAGTTCCCCGTTATTCCCCTGTAAGGTTTTTTTACTCAATGTCAAAAAAAAAAATGTTTTTTTTGCGATTTTAAGCAAAACGGTAAATTTTATCATAAATATACCTCAGACAAAACAAAAAACTTTTTTCCTACGAGCCACCGTTTTTGAGATATAACGATTAAAAAACTTGTAAAAGTTGTAATCGTCATAATATACACACGTTTCCACGCCACCTATGCCGTGTTGTAGGTACCTATTTAAATTGTTAAAATAATTAATTATTAAGTATATAATATAGTTAATCGAATAGTATATGTAGTTAAACCTGCTTTTTTTTCAACGTGGTTTCCCCAGTAGGCCTATTCCACGGGTCAGTTGTGATCCTGTTTAATTTGAAGCTATTGCAAAATAATAGATATTAGCAGAGATTGAAAAGATAAAAAGCAATTTAAGTTGAAAAAAAGTTGTAATTTTTAATCGTCTGAGTCGTAACTTTCGAATTCTGCTTCTTCTTCTTGTTCTTCTTCATTTTCATCCTAAGTGCATGTGGGAATTTACGTACTTAGCTCCGAATGTCTAAATTTACCGGACTATTATGACTTGCACTAAAAAAATGCTTATTGTAACGAAAAAAACTTCTGAAAATAAATTCGAATTGGCAAAAAGCACACTCACCATTATTTTTAGGGATATCCTTAAAAAAAGAACTTTGTTTATTGGGTTGCCATTTAGGAGAGGCAATCGACACAGCGCCGAGATTTGAACAAGGGCTTCGAATGGGCAGATAGGGCACGGACTGGCTCGGCCGGGAAGAGAAATACTTCAATTATAAAGGGAAGTGTATCGCTACATTTTTGAATAGGTAGAGAGGTTCGTTTTAAAATTAAAATAGGATTTTTCACTTTTAAAAAGTGCTGTTGTACTGTGTATATTATTAAAAAAAACCGCCAAGTAAAGACTAGCGCAATAAAGGTTCCGTATCTTTACAAAGTATCGTGGAACTATTGTACATACTTTCTTCAAAATAAACGATTATGATTATGATTATTATTATGATTATCTATAAAAACGGCAAAAAAAACATGTTTGTAGTATGGGAGCCCCCCTTTAATATTTATTTTATTTATAGTATTTTTTGTTATAGCGGCAACAGAAATACATAATTTGTGAAAATTTCAACTGTCTAGCTATCGCGGTTCTTGAAATA